>VYXD01005581.1:854419-874653 GCA_013397195.1 Hylia prasina
TAACCAGCACTGCATCTCCCGGCGTGCCCCGCGCGTCCCGCGCTTAACCAGCACTGCAGCTCCCGGCGTGCCCCGCGCGTACCGCTTGCCCCCCCACACTTCCCGGCGTGCTCTGCGTGTCTCTCAATTAAAAAGCGATGGCGTTCCCGGCGTGCCCTGCGCGACTCACCCTTAATGAGGCCGCCATATCTCCCGGCATGCCCTGCGCGACCCGGAAGTGACCGTGAGGCGCCGGCGCCCGAGCGCGGTCAGTCTCGCCCGGTTCACGTTCTCCTGTTCCTGTTCCCACTCCCCTTCCAGGCTTGTTCTCGGTTCCTGGTCTTGTTCCCGGTCCCGCTCCCGCCATGGCTACCGCACGGGCACCGGCGCCGCGCGGCGGGGCTCGGCCTCCCGAGGTGAGTGTCTGGGGGGTGGAGGCGGCTTTGGGCCCGTTCCCCGTACGGCAGCGCCGCCGCCTGCGGGCCCGCAGGAGCGGGAGAGGTCGCGGGGGTCGCGACTGCTGTTGCTGTGTGGGGTTTACGATGCACCGGTGGCACCGGAACCTTGTAAAAGAGCCCGAAGGCTTACGTGTTTTCCTGCATTTTTACACAATCCTCGATGTTCTCCCGGGAAGTTCGTGTGATGCGCCTCTCCGGGGGGAGGGAGCCGGGAACCGTTCACTTTCCCCCGCCTTTCAGGAAGGGCGCTGGGAGCTGGAGGATGGCATCGCTCCTGGCTGTGCTGGCGCTCAGCAGGAAGAGGAAAAGCTTCGCGTTCTAAAGCTTTTTCAAAAAATATCTCTGCCGATAATAAATAATAGGGACACAACACTGCTTGATTTAAGCAATTTAATGTGGTGTTTTACTTTTGTGCTTTGGTCTTCGGGCAAAAATCTCAATGTCCAGTGGCTGCTCCATCCCTGGAAGTGTCCCAGACCAGGTTGGATGGGGCTTGGAAGGTGGAAGGTGTCGCTGCCATGGCAGGGGGTAGAGTTGGATGGGCTTTAATGCCCCTTCCAACCCAGATCAGTCTGGGATTCTGAGAGGGTCTTTGCAGGGTGCCCAGCCTGGTTCTCCTGGCACAGCTCAGCTCTGTGGCACAGCCAGGCTGTTTGTTGGCTCCTCTGTCCCAAACACCCTCCACACTGTGCCTCTCCCTGCAGCCCCCCAAGGCCAAGCCTGCAGAGGAGGGCGAGGCACCCCCGGCCAAGCGGGCGCCCATCTTCTATGGGAGCCTGGAGGAGAAGGAGCGGGAGCGCCTGGCCAAGGGCGAGTCGGGGCTGCTGGGCAAGGAGGGCATGAAGGCTGCCATGGAGGCTGGCAACATCAACATCAGCAGTGGTGAGGATGTGCAACCACCCTTTGTTATCCCTCCCCGCAGATGTGACACTCCCAAATGTCTCTGTTTGCTCTCTGGGCATCACCTCAAACCAGCCAGGGACGGGCAGCTCCTTGCTGGGATCTTCCCGTTCAGGAGGGATCGGGGTGTGACAACAGGACACGGAATGAAGGCTTAAATGTATTTATTAAAGTTGACTTCATTCTTTCTGGGCTTAGCTATTTTTGCCCAGGTGAAGAGCAAGCTGTTGCTTCTTCCTCTGCTCTCGTGCTGAATTATCTTTTCTTTAATCTTTCCCATACCAGGGAGATAACAAAACTTCACTCATTGGTTATGAAGGAAAACAAATTCACATCTCCTTGGAGACAAGAGATAGGACAGACACTGGAGAGAATTGTTTACAGAACTTTGCTGCAATTCTCTGCTTTCCCAGAGAATATTTTTGAGCAGGGAAAAATATATTCTGTTCCTGCAACATCGGGGGGCAGAGATCTTCTCTGGGACAGCCCAGGGAGGGTGTGGGGTGTCCCCTCTGCAGCCATCCCAAACCCCCCGGGGGTTCCCGTGTACCTGCTCCAGGTGACCCTGCCTTGGCGGGGGGATGCACGGGGTGATCCCCGGAGGTCCCTGCCAGCCCCTGTGGCCCGTGGTGGCTCCGTGTGCTCAGGCCTGTGTCTGTGCCCAGGGGAGGTGTTTGACCTCGAGGACCACATGAGCGAGCGCCAGGCCGAGGTGCTGGCCGAGTTCGAGCGCCGCAAGCGCGCCCGGCAGATCAACGTCTCCACGGACGACTCCGAGGTCAAGGCCTGCCTGAGGGCCCTGGGCGAGCCCATCACGCTCTTCGGAGAGGGCCCTGCGGAGCGCAGGGAGAGGTGCTGTGCCTGCACACAGGGACTGGCCACTTAGCACAGCCCTGAGCTTTCCCTGGGAGCTGGGGTGCAGCGAGCCCTGCCAGGCGGCAGTGCTGGGCCACAGGGCAGCTGGGAGAGCTGGGGGTGTTCACTCTGGGGAAGAGAAGGGTCCAGGGAGAGCTCAGAGCCCCTGGCAGGGCCTCAGGGGGCTCCAGAAGAGCTGGAGGGGGGTTTGAGATAAGGGATGGAGGGACAGGACACAGGAAGTGGCTTCCCACTGCCAGAGGGCAGGGCTGGATGGGATATTGGGCAGGAATTGTTCTCTGGGAGGGTGGGCAGGCCCTGGCACAGGGTGCCCAGAGCAGCTGTGGCTGCCCCTGGATCCCTGGAAGTGTCCAAGGCCAGGCTGGACACTGGGGCTTGGAGCAGCCTGGGGTAATGGGAGGTGTCCCTGCCCATGGCAGGGGTGGCACTGGCTTTAAGGGATGGGCTTTAAGGTTCCTCCCCACTCAGCTCAGTCTGGATTTCTGTTCTGAGAACCCCAAGGCAGAGGGAATATCACACTGATATTTGTCAGGTGAGCTGAGTATTCACTGACTAAATACAGCTTCATGACTTCTTTTCCAGGTTAAGGAACATCCTCTCAGTGGTTGGCACAGACGCATTAAAAAAGACCAGGAAAGATGATGACAGGTCAAAAAAGTCCAAAGAAGAGGTAAGGGTGTCTTCTGTCCTCTCAGTGCTGAGGGAGGGATGGTATATCCAGGCTGGATACATCCAGGACTCCTGACTTTGGCCAGCCTCTGGATTCTCATGTCATCCCTTCAGGCTTTTTCCATGTTGCCTATTTCAGCAAACCTGTGGCAATGGTTGGTCTCAGTGAGGAGCACCAAGTGTGGTTTTTACTCACAGGTTTTTACTCGCTCGAGCCCTGTGCTGCACTCAGTGTGCAAACCAGGAGAGCAGGTGTGTGGGCTCTTACTTACTGTAGCAAGTCCCTTACTTTCATTCACACTTGGGAAGGAAAAAACATGTTCCTGCATCTTTTTCTGCCTTTGATTACTCTTTCTGCTTCTGTCTCTCTTCTGAGTCTGTGTTACCTTATTATTTTTGAGCTGTACTGTAAAAAATAATTTCTGCAGCTCTGGACTTTCTCTTTACTGGGTGATGTGTAAACAAGGAGAGAGTTACATGTCAGTAAATGCAGATGAGTCAGGTTCAACTGGAACACTGAGTGAAGCGTCAGCATGTCAGGATTGGATTTGTAGGGCAGAGAGTTTGATTTCTTTCTCCAGATCCCTTTTCCTGGGGCTTACAGTTGTGCAGAAGGCCCTTAAAAAGAGGCCAGAGCACAGCAGGGTTTGGGGGCAGGTGCTGGGAGGAGCTGAGGGGAATGAATGCAGGGGCAGCAGCACCAGAGCTTTTCCACCAGTTTTCTTCCTGTTTTTACAGTATCAGCAAACCTGGTACCACGAGGGCCCACGCAGTCTGAAAACAGCCAGGCTGTGGCTGGCCAACTACTCCCTCCCCAGGTGAGAGAAAACAGCACAGAGGAGCAGGGAGCTGCAGCCATTTGTCAAATCCAAGTGCAGATCTCACTGTGGGTAGCACAGGAAATCCAGGGAATGGGGAGGCAAGTCCAAGGAGCTCAGAGCTTGAGCTCTTGGGGACTGATCCAGCATTAGCCCAGGCTGGGGGAAGAGCAGGGAAAAGGCATTTCCAGCAGCAGGGAGGGGGCAGTGCTGAGGGTTGTCACTCCACCTTGGCTCTCCCCAGGGCAGCGAAGCGGCTGGAGGAGGCCCGGCTGCTCAAGGAGATTCCCGAGGCCACCAGGACATCCCAGAGGCAGGAGCTGCACAAATCCCTGCGGGTAGGTTTGGCAGCTGCTCTGCTGCTGTGTTCATGAGGTTTGGCTGATCCTCCAAAGAGCCCAGCAGGAATTCAGCTGCCTGAGGTGCTGCCCAGATGCACATCAGTCTCTGCAGTCTTGGGAAGTTCTTTCCCTGTGTCTCTAAAGTTTCTTTCCCTGTGTCTCTAAAGCATGTTCTGACTCCCTCAGAGTGCTCCAGGGAGTTGTTTTTTGTCCCTGTGCATGGCAGAGGGTCCAGAGACATCCCTGCCTTGCCACTTGCCTGTGAGGCTAAAGGAATGTATTCCTGGCTTTGGCACAGGTTTGCCTGGCTGGGGAACCAGGGAATCCAAGGGAAACACCCAGCTCTGGGTGGTGACCATGGTTGGGATGACTCTGAGATGCCCTTTCCCAGCATGCTAAGCCAGATCCCCAGCTTAACCAGAGAGGCTCAGGCGCAGCGTGTGCTGCCCCCCTAATCCTGTTTACTCCAGAGGATTTGCCTCTCCCCTCTGCCCCGTCTGTCTGGTTGGATTCTTTGGATGAGTTGTGGAAAGATGCCAAACTCCAGCCAGTTCAGTGTCAGAGCTGCAGCTGCAGAGCTCTGGGGGGGGCACATGTCATGGGTGGCCCTGGGGGGATGAGCTGTGCCCCCAGGCTGTGCCACTCCCACCTGGAGCTGGAGTGGCTCTAAAGTAGCTCCTCCCTTTGAAAGTGACTTTCCAAGGGCCTCTGCCTCCTGTGCACATTTGCCTCCCACACCTCAAGTTTTGGCTGGGGATAGCTCTGGGCTGGTTACACTTCAGTCATTTATTGATGGTTTTCTTTGTATTTTTTACAGTCCTTGAATAACTTCTGCAGTCAGATCGGGGATGATCGCCCGTTGTCCTACTGCCACTTCAGCCCCAACTCCAAACTGCTGGCCACGGCCTGCTGGTGAGACTGCCTTGGCAGCACCTGCTTGGGGGGCTGGGAGAGCAAAGGAATGTTTTTGGAGGCTCGGGAATTGTGAGAGGCTGCTTCTTCCTGCTCCGAGCTCTTATCACTTCATTTTAGAGCTGAGCAGAGATTTGCTGATCTGAGGTGGTTGCCCCAAGTGTGTTGGTGTTTTAGCCACTGCAGAACCTCGTGGTGGCTTTGCTGCTCTCTTTGATCTGTTCCTTGATGTTCTTTCTCCACTGACATCCATTCTTTGTCTTCCACAGGAGTGGGCTGTGCAAGCTCTGGTCTGTGCCCGACTGCAACCTGGTTCACACCTTACGAGGTAGCGAGCTGCTCTCACTGAGCCTTGTGGTTCTTTGGTTCCTCTCAGTGCTGAGCTCCCACATCTGAATTACCTTGTGATTTAAAATGTTGTGTTTGGGCAGATTTCTGTCTTACTGACAGCATCCCTTGGCTTGGGAGCATGGGAATGTGTCATATAGTCAGAAGGAAGACCTGGCCTTTGGCTCAAACCTCAGCTCCAAGTTTGCTGTTTCTATTTCTGAATAGAAATAGAAATATTCAGCTTTGTTTGGTTTCCAAACCTGGTTTGAGTTACTTGAATTATAAACAGCAGCAGTTTTGGGCAGGTCACTTGACAACAGTAAGGTTCTTTGAGCAGTGGTTACAACTTGATCTAAATACAGATGCAAGGACACATACTTTGATTCATATGTTGAATTTTGTCTGCACTTTGAGGGTTCCGTGCCACAACATGACACGAAAGAACTTCACAAGGACACAGTGATGAGCAAAGCAGGAAAAAGCCCGAGTTTATTTACAAACCAAATTTTATGCATATCCAAAGGTGCCTGTGGATTGGAGGATGAAATTCCACCTCCCAAACCACATTGGTCCAGAAAACTGTCGATCAACTTTCTCCACCTACCTAAAAGTATGTAAACAATGACGGACAGTCAGGAAAACAAAGCTGTTGTTTATAGTAAAAGTGTGGGACAGTAAAAATTCTGACTCCAATATGAAAAGCAAATCAGAAGGCCTAAAAAAAATCCTCAAAACCAAAGTGATAGTTCCAAACCTTGATGTTGGATGCTCTGCTTTGGGTGCTCCTGGAAGTGCACTTTGGCTGGGGGTGACAGGGCAATGTCACCCAGCACTCAGGACACAGTGGAAGGGTTCACTGGCACCTACAAGGAAATGCTGCTTTTCTGAAGAACTGGCCAAGATCCCATGGCAGATTCTGAATTTTGGTTTTCCTTGCCCTTCAGGACACAGCACCAACGTGGGGGCAATTGTGTTCCACCCCAAGGCCACGGTGTCCTTGGACAAGAAGGACATCAGCCTGGCCTCGTGTGCAGCCGATGGCTCCGTCAAACTCTGGAACCTGGAAAGGTCAGACCTGTTCCAGATGTGCACAGCTGCAGCATTGCTGTGCTGGGGTTTATTCCATGTTCCTCCAGATATTTACCATCCTCCTGCCAATATGACCTTTTCTTGTAGTTACCCCCGTGCACTCCCTGGCCTCAGTATGTGCCAGCCTCTTCAGCAGGAAGAGAGATCACCCTGATTAGGGAGTCAAGGTGAGGGAGATTGAAAGGGATTGAGGCAGAATTGCTGCTGGGCATTGGTGAACTGCTGGGGGTGATGGATGGAAGGTTTGGGGACTGTTTCATTCTAACATCTCACTTAGGAACTTAGGAGAAAACTCCCCCTCTTAGATACTAAGAAATGAGTTTTTGAGTGTTTGGAAAGCACCAGGACTTGGAGAGGGATTGACCAAATACACAGCCAGGCACAAAAACTTCTGCCTGTGCTGCAGACAAGTGGCTGTCACTGCACAGAGTAGCTCTGGCAGATGGGCAGCACCTCTCTCAGGCCTGGGGAGAGGAGACTGGCTCAGGTGCTGAGCCTCAGTGTCACCTGATGGAGAAGTAGAGCCTGCAGTGCTCCTGGGAAGGGCAGGCAGCTCCCAGAGCCCCAGTTGTTTATCCTTAGCTGAAAATCAGTTTCTAACAGCAAAAGTGCCTCTGTGCAAAGGGACAGGGGGTTGTTAGACTCATGGGATCACGTCTCGCAATTAACCTCTTGGAAAGAAACTTCCCTGCTGTTCAGATCATGTGTGAAAACTCCTGACCTTCCTGCACACTGCCAGGGATCCAGGGGCAGCCACAGCTGCTCTGGGCACCCTGTGCCAGGGCCTGCCCACCCTCCCAGGGAACAATTCCTGCCCAATATCCCATCCAGCCCTGCCCTCTGGCAGTGGGAAGCCAATCCCCCAGCAGAAATCTCTGGTCACAGCAAGCTCTTGGTGACCAGAATGACCACCTGTCATTCTCGGAGAATAAATATTCCCTCCATCTTCTCTCCCTGCATCCTTCAGAACAGCAGGAGTTGCTGCAGTTCAGGATGTTGTGTTCTCAGAACTGCAGCTTAGGTAGTCTGTGGTTTGTTCCTGTACTTCCAAAACTGCTAATGATAAGGGCCTTGTTAATTTTCATTAATAATCATCATCATCCCAGGAGAGTTTTACAACCAACAGGAGGTGTGGAGAAAGGGTTTCACTCAGATCTTTGTGAGCGTGACCCAAAGGCGGAACTCAGAGTCANGGGACAGGGGGGTTGTTAGACTCATGTGACCACGTCTCGTAATTAACCTCTTGGAAAGAAACTTCCCTGCTGTTCAGATCATGTGTGAAAACTCCTGACCTTCCTGCACACTGCCACGGATCCAGGGGCAGCCACAGCTGCTCTGGGCACCCTGTGCCAGGGCCTGCCCACCCTCCCAGGGAACAATTCCTTCACAATATCCCGTCCATCCCTGCCCTCTGGCAGTGGGAAGCCAATCCCCCAGCAGAAATCTCTGGTCACAGCAAGCTCTTGGTGACCAGAATGACCACCTGTCATTCTGGGAGAATAAATATTCCCTCCATCCTTCAGAACAGCAGGAGTTGCTGCAGTTCAGGATGTTGTGTTCTCAGAGCTCCCTGCAGCTTAGGCAGTCTGTGGTTTGTTCCTGTACTTCCAAAACTGCTAATGATAAGGGCCTTGTTAATTTTCATTAATAATCATCATCATCCCAGGAGAGTTTTACAACCAACAGGAGGTGTGGAGAAAGGGTTTCACTCAGATCTTTGTGAGCGTGACCCAAAGGCAGAACTCAGAGTCATTGGCTGCAGCTCTGATGTTCCTGCCTGGTTTGGTTTCACCAGCAGAGCTTTTGCTGCCATCACAATGTGTGGGCAAAGGCCTGGCTTGAGGCAGCCCCCTGTGGCCAGTGGCCAATGGTTTGTTCTGTGTTTCAGTGATGAGCCGGTGGCAGACATCGAGGGACACAGCATGAGAGTGGCCCGTGTGATGTGGCACCCGTCCGGGAGGTTCCTGGGCACCACCTGGTACGGACACCTGGGCACTGGCTCTCGGGAATGACCGTGGGCTGCCCACCTGGTGACCCTGTGCTGCCAGGGCTTGGCCATTGGTGACCGCAGCTGGGCTGTTGCAGCGTCAGTGACACCAGGTCATTGGGATTCCCTGTGTGAGACGCTGTTGGTGTCAGGTGGGACTAAAATGCTCCCTGAGTTGGTGAAATACTCTGTTATTCTCCCTGGAGTTACGTGGAGGCCAGGGGAAACGGCCTTAAGTTACACCAGGGGAGGTTTAGGTTGGATATTTTGGAAGAAATGTCTTCACAGAAAGGGTGGTTTAACGAGTGCTTTGTTCTTGCAGCTACGATCACTCGTGGCGCCTGTGGGACCTGGAGGCCCAGGAGGAGATCCTGCACCAGGAGGGGCACAGCAAGGGGGTCTATGACATCGCCTTCCACACCGACGGCTCCCTGGCTGGCACAGGGTGAGCCCTTGTGGCTCTGCATGGCTGGGGAATGAACCAAGGGCTTGCTGTGACCAGAGATTTCTGCTGGGGGAATGGCTTCCCACTGCCAGAGGGCAGGGATGGATGGGATCTTGGGCAGGAATTGTTCCCTGGGAGGGTGGGCAGGCCCTGGCACAGGGTGCCCAGAGCAGCTGTGGCTGCCCCTGGATCCCTGGAAGTGTCCAAGGCCAGGCTGAACACTGGGGCTTGGAGCAGCCTGGGGTAATGGGAGGTGTCCCTGCCCATGGCAGGATGATCTGTAAGGTCCCTCCCAGCCCAGCCCCGTGTATGATCCTGTGATTGCAGAGGCCTGGACGCCTTTGGCCGGGTGTGGGACCTGCGCACGGGCCGCTGTATCATGTTCCTGGAAGGACACCTGAAGGAGATCTACGGGATCAACTTCTCCCCGAACGGGTAAGGAGGGAGCTGGCACTGATGTGGGAGCTCTGAATGCAAACCCCACTCCCTAAACACTGCCCTGCCTCCCCTCCTTGGCAGGTACCACGTGGCCACAGGCAGCGGGGACAACACCTGCAAGGTGTGGGACCTGCGGCAGAGGAAGTGCATCTACACCATCCCCGCCCACCAGAACCTGGTCACCGGCGTCAGGTTTGAACGTGAGTCCCTGCTGCTCCCTATCCCTGCCCCTCCAGCAGCTCAGATCCACACCTGCAGCTCAGCAAGGCCTGTGCTGGTGAGCAGAGATGTTTTCATTTGCAAGTCTCGCTTCTCCCTTGCCTCCCTCCTGTGCAGCCAACCACGGGAATTTCCTGCTCACGGGCGCCTACGACAACACGGCCAAGATCTGGACCCACCCTGGCTGGTCTCCACTGAAGACACTGGCAGGGCACGAGGGGAAGGTGATGGGCCTGGACATCTCCCTGGATGGGCAGCTCATTGCCACCTGCTCCTACGACAGAACCTTCAAGCTCTGGACAGCCGAGTAGCTCAGAGGGGCCAGTTATGGACTGGGATGGGGACTTTAATGACTTCTGGTTGCTTTTTTATATTAAAAAAAAAAAATAGGAATCCAGCGTGTTACAGCAGCTGCAGTCATAGCTGCCTTGGAGTTTGGGTGTGTTTGAAGCACCAGCATTGGCCCAGACTTGGCTGGTGTCAAGTCTTGGGGGTTTTCCCACTTTTTGGATTGTTTTTATACTGCAGGTACCACTTTCTGCTGTAATTTTCATCCATGTACTTCTACTGTCCCTTCCAAATTCAGCTCCCAGGTGCCCTCCAGACATTTAGAATAACCACAGAGCACCTCAGGTTTGGTGTGTGGTTCAGTTCCTGTTACTGCCCTTCTCACCTTCCTTTTTGGTAGGAGTGTGACTTCAAACTTGGTTTGCATTTAGAGAGAGAGCTCAGAAGGAAAGGCATGTGGTGCCCTCCTTCCCCTGCCTCCACACAGGTGTCTCTGGCTGGAGATCTGCATCCCCCCTGGATTCACTTACAGTAGATGTCCAAGGCCAAGGAATCTTATCTTTTCCAGGTACCACCTTGTGTCCTACTCCTTGAGTTGTCCCAGTGTTGCAAATTCATGTCAGCATCTCCTGTTTAGGGTTTGTTGTGTGAGGTCACTCAGTGTAGGATTGTCTTGTTTTGCCCTGCCCTGGGGAAAGCTTTTGTACTTGTTTATTGTTTAAATTGAGGTTTTGCAAATGTTTTTTGCTCTGGAAAATCTAAACAGGTTTTGAGCATGTATCCTGGGCTCTGAGTCTCACAAGGAATGGAGAAATTACAGGAATTTCACAATGCACAGTTTGATTTCTGCTGGTGTAAAAAACAGCTGAGGAGGGGTGAGGTCATTTGGTTTGTTCAGCTTGGAGAAGGGGAGGCTGAGGGGAGATTTATCAAGGTCTGCAGCTTCCTCCCGAGGGGCAGCTCCCAGCTCTGCTCTGGGACAGGAACAGGAGCCAGGGAATGGCTGAAGCTGGGCCAGGGCAGGCTCAGGCTGGAGATGAGGGAAAGGTTCTTCCCCCAGAGGTGCTGGCACTGCCCCGGCTCCCCAGGGAATGGGCACGGCCCCGAGGCTGCCAGAGCTCCAGGAGCCTTTGGCCAGCACTGCCAGGGATGCCCAGGGTGGGGTTGTTGGGCTGTCTGTGCAGGGACGGGCTGGACTGGATGATCCTTGTGGGTCCCTCCAGCTCAGGATCCTCTGACTGGATGAAAACCTTCAGGAGTAAAGATGGATTCACCTCCCTGTTGTCACCTGGAGAGCAGCTGTCGTTTCCTTGGGAACATGAGCACAGTTCTTTCCAGGGAAAATATGATGGAATGAGAGGCCAGCAACTAACACAGAAGAATTATTTAATTGCAGTCTGCTCAGGTCCAGCTGTGTGTGCTCAGCCTGGTGCTCAAATATCTGTTCCTTGGACCTGGCATCTCATCTCCCTCTGCCCATCCCGTGCCTCTGACTGCAGGGAGGCTTTGTAAGGAAATGCAGGAGGCTCAGTCAGGAGCAAGAGCTTGGCCTGAAGGCTCCCAGGGTTTGGCTTTACTGGACAGCTTTGATGCCTCCCTGTCACCCACAAGCCCAGCAACTCCCCCAGCCATGGTGCCCACAGGCACAGAGTCCCTGTTCTCCACTGTCAGGGGAGCTCTTGGGGTCACATCCCCTCCTGGGACAGTGTCTGACAGGGGTTCCAGTGCTCAGAACGCTGCCACCTCCTCCAGGGCCAGCTGTGCGCTGCCGCTCACACGGAGCACGTGGATGCCGGAGGTGGAGCTGGCGCAGAGCAGGGTGGAGCTGTCGCAGGCGGCCAGCGAGGCCAGCGGGCCCGAGCCCTCGAGGCACAGCGTGGCCAGGCAGGCTGCAAGGGAAGAGACAAGGGAGGGGTGCTGGGTTTGCTGAGATGAGGCAGGGCCACACCAATCTCCCACCTCCGGGCTCTGCTGGCCTGAGGTGGGTGAGCTGCTGCTCTCACTGTCCTGGATCCACACATCCCACACATTGGGATGTGCCCCTGGAAGAGAGACTCTCACCCCTGTGTGTTGCCCAGTCAGGCAGTGGCTGACAGGGATCCAGACTGGGGTCGGGCTCTGCCCCTTCCTGGGAGAGCAAGCAGGGCTGGATGGACTTACAGCCCCCACTGGGCAGAGCTGCAGAGTGTGCCTGGAGCCATTTCCAACACACCCTTTTCTCCCAAATTTCTTACAGTTTTCCTAAGGGCTGTGCTACACTCGCCACATGGTTTTGATAAATCTTCAAAAGGGAAAGAGAAATAAGATTTACAATATCCAGTGCCACATGAGCCTTTCTGTTTGTGTCTGTTATTAAATCCCCTGAAACAGTTTGTGCAGTGACCCCAGCCCCAGGATGAGCTGCAAACAGAGCTGCACCTGGCCTGGACCCACAGGCAGCTGCCTCTGCTGGTAACCTGCACCCTTCCCAGAGCAGCTGGATTATGGCTCACCCAGCTGGGAAGACAAGAGGATCAAAGCTGCTGCCAGCCCCACAGCCACCCTGGGTGCACAGGCAGCAGGCAAAAGAACAGGTAAAAGAACAGAAGGTCCTTCTCTGCAGGAGAGCCTCACGTTTCTATTTTCATCCCATCTTAACTCAGTTCCCTTGGAGAGGGGCTTAGCCCTGGGGAGTGTCTAATGCTGTGAACCTGAACAGTTCTCAGGAGGTCTCTGCCTGCAGCACAAAGGGTTACTGAGAACCTGCTGCCATGGCAGGGCTTGGCAGGCACACAAACACCTTGTGTGCAGCTCAGGGAGGGACTCACCCTCACCACTGGGTTTAACCCCAAAATACCCACGATTCCCCTTCAAGAGGACAACCAAAATGAGGGTGTTGGCTGACCAGCCCTCTGTCCTCCAGCACAAATTCTATTCTTCACAACTTTCTACAAGGAACTGCAGAAATCTCTGGAGTTCCCTAGTTATTTTTTCTTTTTATCACTTGGCCTTTCATGGCTAAACTCAGGTGTATCTTTAAAAGCTGCCTGGTAATTCTTCCTCTTAGCTAAGGGAAGACCCCTGTCATCTCTGATATGCCACTCCTTCATGTTTGTTGAGCCCTGGGTTTGCTCTGGGGCATTTCTCCACCCTGCCCTGCAGCTGGCTTGGAGTAACTCCAGAGATTGCAGCACTCACCCTGCCCATCACCACCAGGAGACAGATCTGAGGGAAGTGGGTTTGTTATCTAGGAGAAAGGAACACAGAGTAGGCAGGAGCCTCCCCTACCTGCAGTGTTTTGGTCCCAGACCTTCACTGTGCTGTCGTTGGAGGATGTGGCAATGCTGGGGGCGAGCGTGGGGCCCCGGGGCAGGAAAACACACGAGGTGGTGGTCTGGAAATGCCCTTTGTACTCACACACTCGGCCCCTGGTCTGCCTCAGGTCCCAGAGCTGCAGGAAACAGGCAGTGGTAGAGCCCCAGCTCTGCCAGCAGGGAGTTGTTTTACCAAGACAGGAAGAGGGGTTGGAATAAAGAGCTCCTCAGCAATCCCCAGAGTACTATGGCTACTGCCCTGGTCCATGCCCATGCTCACAGTCCTGGAGAACATCAAAGCCCAAAGGATTTTTACCACTGGCGACTGAGCACATGGCCACACCTGTTAGAGCCAACAAGGTAAGACTGTGCAGGCAGGTAAGAAGTGTCCAGCCTGTTCCTATCCTCAGCCCTACCCACTCTGGAATGGGACAGTTTCGTTCTCTTGATCCTCACACACAGGGCTGAAAACCTGCAGGATTGAATCCCTGGTTTGGAAACACCTGGAGCAAGGGATCCCTTACAGGCTTTCTGCAAGAACCTTGTGTTCCTCAATGCCATCCATTGTTTTTTTCTGTGTGTTTTACTGAAATGAAATTCCAGACTGGTTTGGGGTGGAAGGAACCTTAAAGAACCTTAAAGAGTTTCAACGCCCTGCCATGGACACAGATGCCACTCACTAGATCAGGGTGCTGCAAGCCTCATCCACCCTGGCCTTGGACACTGCCAGGGATGAAGTAAATCCCAGTGGTTTAACCAGGAAGAATAACTGCTGCTATTCCCCGAGCAGAACTTCCCAAAGGGACAGGCAGGAGGACACCAGGCCAAGGCAGTGGGAGCACTCAGACCCTTGAGCAGTGACGTGCTGCTCTCCCTGCCTGCCAGGGACAGGGGAGGGAAGGGAAGAGGAGCCTAGGCCCTGGTGCCCGGCACTCACGGTGGCCTCAGCGCCGTGGCCGGCAGAGCCGCTGCTGCAGCTGAGGCAGTACCGCCCGTCCTGGCTCACGTCACAGCACGTCTGGATGTGCTGCTTGGCTGGGAACGTGTGTGCCACCTGCAGCTCCCGGCTGTCCCACACCCTGCAGGGAAGGGCAGAGGGCAAGGACGCCCTGAGGCATCCTCGCCACCATGGATTCCCTCTGTGCCCTCCCACACATCCCGGCTGTGCCCACGTGCTCTGCCCTGGCTGCTCCCAAACTCTCCCTGCAGCCCTACATTTATCCATGCTGGATCACTACCCAGCCTTCCTTCTCGCAAATTCTCCTTTTCACCCGCAGTCACCCCCCAGTGCTGCTCCCAGCCCCTGTCTCTGGCTGGAGATTGCACTCCCAGGCCCAGGTGAGCTGGCAGGTGGCTTTTAGCCACACCAGCAGTGGTCATGTCAACCAACCCCACAACAGCCCCACCTGCCTCAGGCTGTACCTCCCTTCCCTGTGGCCACAGGGAGAATTTACCTGGTGGTTTTATCCTCTGAGGTCTGGATGACATAAGGCTCCCCAGGAACCCAGCACAGGTGTGTGACCTAAGGAAAGGGAAGGATGAGCAGGAGCCACCTCTGTGTGCAGCCCAGGCTGTGTCTGCCTGAGGATGGAACCACTGAGCTCCCATCCTCTCCCTCCTCCTGCAGGGCTGGGAGCTGGGAATGTTGGATGAGGACATTTTCTGCTCCCCTGCCTGGTCCAGGCCCAGTGGGGTTACTGGGGGTGATTAAGGCTGGGAGGTGCCAGCAGCAGGACACAGCCATGGGAGCAGGGACAGCACAGGCACCAGGGGGTGGTACAGGAGGGAATGCAGCCCTGCTGCACAGGGCTTGTTCAGCCTGGAGAAAAGGAGGCTCAGGGGGATCTTCTGGCTCTCCACAGCTCCCTGACAGGAGGGTGCAGCCAGGTGAGGGTCAGGCTCTGCTCCCAGGGAATAAACAATGAGAAGAAATGGCCTCAAGTTGTGCCAGGGGAGATTTAGGTTGGACACTGGGGAAAATTTGCTGAAAGGGTGGTCAGGCATTGGCACAGGCTGCCTAGGGCAGTGGTGGAGTCACCATCCCTGGAGGGATTTAGAAGACACGTAGATGTGGCGCTCACTTGGGGACATGATTTAGTGGTGGCTGTGGCAATATTGGGGGAATGGCTGCACTCTGTCTTACAGGTCTTTTCCAACCTCAGTGATTCCATGACTCTGTGTGCTTCCAAACAGCTCTGAAGGCATTGATAAATTGCCATGAGTCCCTTAGTACCTTTGTGCTCCTGGGTTTGTTGTTACCTGGAGAAGAGTAACCAGCCCCAAGCTGAGCCTGCCCAGGCACACAGTGTCCCAAGGGCTCCCCTTGGCACCAAGCTCCCAGCAAATTTTCTCTGCACAGCTCCATGTGTGAAATAACCATGCAGGCAGGGAGACAGATGATGAGATGGGATTTGAGGAGCCAGCAGATCCTACCAAATTCCTGGAGATTGCAGCTCTGCCCAGACACTCCCCAGTCTCAGTGTCCCACTTGCACACGGTGTTGTCCCGGGAGCCTGTGCACAGCTGGGAGGCATCTGCAACCACAAGTTAACATCAAAAACAAGGCAGGAAACATTGTCAGTGAGTCCCTGGGAACTGGGAGTGTGTTGTCCCTCACCTGGGCTCACAGCCAGTCCAGTAACAACCAGGTCATGTCCTGGGAAGTGCTGGCTTGGTCCCGAAGTCCTGTGAAGCTCCCACATCATCACTGTCTTGTCCCGGGATGCGCTGAAAACTCTGTTGGAGTCCAGGGCTGAGGTGACCTGCCAAGGACCAGAAGGAGAAGCTGCTCATCCTCCCACCCAGCTCACAGGGCGAGTACAACTCTGCTGCTGTCCTGCCACAGCCCAAAACACGCAGGAACAAGACTGGGGAGAGCCCGGCCTCCCAACTCTGTCCCTGATTCCCTCAGAGCCAGGGATGGTGGATGGGTGCTCTCAGGTCATGTTCTTAGAAACCATTCATTTTACAGGGAAAACTTCCTTACAAACCTGAATGAACCAAGTGCACAGTTGTTCTGAGCACTGAGGTGAACAAAGCCCCCTTTGTCTTTGCGGTACCCACAGCCCAGGGGAGCCACTGGGGCTGTCCCCTGCAGAGCTGCACTGGCCACACCATGCACAGCTACAGCCCCTCTACACATCTGCTCGGCTTTGTCATCCCAATCCCAGAAAGGAAATTAAAGCCCTGCTATTCCCAGAATATGTCAGCTATGGCACATGGTAGAGGTATTCCCAGAATATATTAGCAAGGCTTGGCTGATTTGTGGAATAATATTAAGTCTAGCAGAATGAGACCTGAAGAAAAGCAAATGGCATCTCTGCATCAAAAACTTGACCTCATAATTCATCCTGAGCTTTTGCTACAGTCTTTTGGAGGGAAAGACAAGCTCATATGCAGACCTCCTGCAGGCCTGTTTAGTCTGGATGCAACACTCCGTGCTGCTTCCAGAAGTATCTGTTGGGACCTTGGGAAAAGCCTGATGTGTTCTGATCATAGAACCATGAATCGTTAAGTTTGGAAAAGACCTTTCAGGTCATCAAGCCCAACCGTCCCCAGCTGGATACCAGGAATACCCTGATCCCACCTTTCTGTGTGGATGACAAAGCAGTGCTCCATCACTTTTGGCTCCCCAGCTCCTGAGGGAGACCCTGGTGCTCTCACCTTGGTGACCTCGCGCTCGTGGCCGGTGAAGCGGTGCAGGGCAGCCCCGGATCTCCAGCTGGACACGGCCACGCTCTGCAGGGACAGGCACAGGGACGGGGGTCAGCACGAGTGCAGGGCAGGGGGGATTTTTCACACTCTTGGTTACATCACACCAAGACTTGTGCACGGTCCACAGGACAGGGAACAGGTTCCTCTGGTTTTCAGCTCCTAGAGCATGTACAGCTGTCCTTAACGACAGGTGATGTAAGAGTCAGTCTGGTGATCCCAAGCCTGGGTGGGGCATTTGATGTGATATGAGCTCTGAAGAGGTTACAAAACTTGATTCCATGTGCTTCAGTGCGTGCCCTCACTCTAAGCTCATTTTTCCTTTCTAAATCCAGGGACCAACATAGCTACCGTCCATGGAAATGTTCAAAGCTCACATTTCAACCTTATTTTTGAAGCTGTTGATATATTTTCCTGTCCCAGGGGATACCTCACCTTATCCCTTCCTCCTGACACACACAGGTCCGGTTTGAGAGCAGCCACCGAGGTGACAGCGTCTGTGTGAGCAGGGCTGTGCAGCTGGGAGGCACCAGAGGGACCCGTCTGTCCCACGGAGCCGTCGGCCCTGCAGAGGAACAGGGACAGCAGTGGGAGCTGCAGAGCCTGGGAGGAGAGGGAGGGTTCCATTCCCTGGCACCTCTGACATCTTCTGACATGACACCTGTCTTAGAAAGCTACAGATAAGCTGTGAGTGAGATGGAGCACACCTATCCCAGCTCTAGAACTGCTGAATATTTAATTGTTGCTCACTCTGTGCAGGTGGAAAGAAGGGATTTTGACCTCACCAGCCTCCACAGCCACTCACATGGATCAGGCTCTGCTGCTCTTTGCTGTGACGCCTCCCTAGCCACGAGTCCCCCCCTCTGCCACCACCCTGTGCTGCTTTCCAGGCACACATCCCTCTCCCTCCTGCCAGGGACTGAATTATTTCATCTTGGCCATGAAAGCTGGTGACAGGCTCTGAAGACATAACAAAGCAGTCTGGGTATTTGGGCCAAAGAGCCACTCCTGGAGCTGTTCCCCTTCAGAGCTCTGCCTCAGCCATCACAGAACACAGTCACTGGCCATGGCTGTGTGCTTTTGGCCATTCCTGTGACCAATATTTGGGATTTCAGTCCTCCAAAAAAACTGAACGGACTTTAGAAATGAGGGTTAGAAATGAAAACCTGATTCAAACATCCAACAATGAAACTAAACCCCTGTGCTTGCTATATTGTCTGGTCATTTGTGTTCACACTTCACTCTCACACCTGGTTTATTAACAAGACCTGATATCCCAGCATTGTCTTACCTGTATTTGGTCGTGTGGAAGCTGATTTTACTCTGCAGTTTCCCCATAGCCCTGGCAAGGAGCAGGCAGTGGTGGGTGTCACATCAGCACCTTGGCATCACCAGGGATCCAGAGGGGTTTCTGTTTGTCACACATACAGGATAAGGTGCTAGTCATGTGTTATCTACATCCTAACTCCATTCAGAGTAAGAAGAAAACCTCAGGAGGAGACATCTGGAGGGCCTGAGTGGAACCTTTAGCTTAGAGCAGAGCCAGCAGCAGGGTGAGGTCACTGGGACCTCACACTGAGATTAAAAATGCCCAAGCTTGGTGAGGTCACAGCAGAGATGGAGCTGCTGCCTGTCATTCTTTACACCTCCTCTTACTCCTGGATCTGCTCTGGACTTCCATATATCCTGGAGATCCCAGTTTTTGGATTGGCAAAGGCAAGCACCTTCAGACTGAGGGTTGCT
The DNA here is from genome assembly GCA_013397195.1 of Hylia prasina. NCBI lineage: Eukaryota > Metazoa > Chordata > Aves > Passeriformes > Sylviidae > Hylia > Hylia prasina. The sequence goes on from VYXD01005581.1 coordinate 872,916, forward strand.
CGTACAGCAACTGGTGGGACCAAGTGCAGGCACAGGCAGACCCAGCCTGGCAATACTTGAAGAGATCTTTCCATGAGCTGAGGAACACTTTGGGAAGAGTTTCCATGTCCAAACACCAGTTCCAGGCAAGGCAGGACCACGTGTTTATGCCAGATGCATTCAGCAAACCTTTGCTGGCCAGGCTGGGGCCAGGCTGCCCTGTCTCCCCCAAGCAGGGTCAGCACAGCCAGACTGTGCAGCAGATCCATCCAGGTGAGGAGCAGCATCTCCCCCCATGTCCTCACAGGTCACAGCAGAGCAGGAACCAGTCTCAGTGACAGTGAATTGTCACAGACAATAACTGGCTGCTGCTTAGCTCGAGGCACACTAATTGGATTTAGTCTGATGGCATGCCCATCTTCCATGGCTGTAGCATTTTGCTAATCAAAATCAGGGGGGAAAAAAAAAAAACAATCTGCTTTTTCCAGGAAAAAAATGCTTGAAGGTTCTACCCACAAAAAAAAAGTGAAAATCAAATCCTGGAAGCACTGAGCAAAAGGGGCTGGGTTTCTACAAAATTCCCTTTCTAATTTTACCCTGACAGCCTTTGTGATTAGCAATTAGTAATACCCAGTTAATCTTCTCCTGTTCCATCCATGAGTTTGCATGTTCCAAAGATGTAAGGAATGATCAATCTCATAGCTGAGGGGCTCTGATAATTTGGCCATTTATTCTTTCAATCAGACCGAGTGCCCCAATTGTTTCAGTCCATCAGGAACAAGATTTTTCTCTGACAGTGGGAGAATTCTGGAAGTTCCAAACCAAGATTCTAGGAAAAGCTAAGGTGGGAATTCTGAGTTTTTAATTCTGATGGTTACTGTCTCCAACCCACAGTTAGTTAATGTTCATGCCTACCTGCACATCAACTCACAGGGAGGCTGGGGAGGCTTCAGGGAAGGTGGGAGCTTTGTCCCTTGTCTCACTGTTCTCCTGCCTCTTCCTCACAGCAAGAAAGAGATTTTTCTGCATCCTGGATGAGAACAGCGCTCAGGCAGGATGTTAATCCAAGGTTTTGCTGTCTTATCCCAACACACGTTTATCCATCAGCTGCTCCACCACAAAGCTCTAAAAACTCAGGGACCCTACAACAACTGATTCACACCAAGCTTCCCCTCCAACAGCCTGAGTTTCATGCTGGAGAATGCCCTTATGCCCCCTTCTCCCCAGATGCATCTCTTGACAGAAATCAAACACTTTTTACTGAATTACTTTTGAAAAACAAGCCACGCTGCTGCCTCAACCAGGCAGCAGTGAAACCTGTACCGTGGGATAGGGAATGTCAGCAACCACAGCAGTGGCACAGGGACCCCAGCATCCCCTCGAGGAGGGTGTTTGGCTTTGGGGAGAATGGGGGACCTCCTGGGTTCCTAGAGCTGGGTGTGACCCCACGGTGGTGCTGGCAGGTCTCTGTGGATGGGGGTGTCCCTGTGGGGGTCAATGGGAGCATCCCGGGTCCCTGTGATGCGGGTGTCCCTGTGGGGCTCCACGGGACCATCCCGAGGGAGTCCCTNGGGTGCGGGTGGCCCTGTGGGGGTCAATGGGAACATCCCGGGTCCCTGGGATGGGGGTGTCCCTGTGGGGTTCCGCGGGACCATCCCGAGGGAGTCCCTCAAGCGCCATGTGGCATGGGCAGGGGTGAGGCGGGGCAGCCCTCGGGAAAGGTTTGTGAAGAGAGATACCGCGTCCCTGCGCTGGGGCG
>VYXD01005581.1:874937-887699 GCA_013397195.1 Hylia prasina
GACCTGGGTTCTCTAACCCTGGCGGGTGTGGGCCCCCCAAGGATGGCGATGGGGGCTCTGGGAGGGGCTCCTGGCAGGTGTGGGGGGGTGTGGGGCCCTGGTGGGGTGTGGGGCTGTTCAGGGGTCCCCTTGGGGAAGGGGCTCTCTGTGGGGTGATGCAGGGGGACCGGGTGGGTGTGTGGTGGCTGCCGAGGGCTCGGGGCCCCGTCCAGGCCCGCATCCATCACCCCGCTGCTCCGCGTCCCAGAACAAGCTGGTGGAGCGCTGCGAGCGGCTCCAGCTGCAGAGCGCGGCCATCGCCCGGCACGTGGACCAGGTGCTGCCTGCCAAAGACCAGGGCGTCCTGGTGAGTCCCTGGGGCTGGCCCTGCCTGCCCCCTGCTCGCCATTCCCGGCAGGGATGCTCAGCCCTCGGGGGGAAACGTCAGGATGTGGCTGTGGAAATGGAGTGCCAGGGTGTGCCTGGACTTCTTGCTTCATTTGCCTAAAAAATGTGCACAGATAATGATGTGAGTGTACAGCAGTCAGACATCCTACTGGGATCAGTGCCTTAGAATTCCTAGGTTTATTTGTTCCTTGCTGTTACTGAGGATGAGGACAAAGCACAGTGATAGAATCATAGAATCCCAGACTGGTTTGTGTTGGAAGAAACCTTGAAGATCCTTAAAGATCCCCTAGTTCCAACCCTCTACCATGGGCAGGGACACCTCCCACATCCCAGGGTGCTCCAAGTTCCATCCTGGACAATTCCAGGCATCCAGGGGCAGCCACAGCTTCTCTGGGCACCCTGTGCCAGGGCCTCACCATTCCCACAGGGAAAACTTCTTCCCAATATCCCATCCATCCCTGCTCTCTGACAGTGGGAAGTCATTCCTTCCTGTCCTGTCTCTCCAGGCTGTTGTCCCAAGCCTCTCGCCAGCTCTCCTGGAGCCCCTTTAGGCACTGGAAGGGCCTCTAAGTCTTCCATGTTGTCTTTTGTTCAGGCTGAACACTGTTTCAGCTTGTTCTCACCAACAGTGAATCTATGGAGATTTGCTGAGGGACAGGGCTCTGGTCCCTCACAGGTTGTCACTTAGGTACCGGGGCTGTCTGAGGAGGCAGTGGGCAGGTTTGGGACTGGTGTGGTGCCAGGCGGCACCGTGTGCCATGGCCTGGGCTCAGCTAACAGAGTGGCACTAATGGCTGAGCCCCGGGAGAGCCGGCAGAAGCAGCTGGGGCTCCCCTCGGGGCTGGAGCGGGGCTGATGCCGACCTGCACTCGTGGCAGAGCGCGGCCAGCGCGGCGCGGGAGCTGGTGATCCAGAGGCTGCTGCTCGTGGGGAAGGCCTGTGAGAACGAGGAGCAGCAGCTGCTGGAGAGGGTGCACGCCGAGGAGGAGCGGGCGCACCAGAGCATCCTCACCCAGCAGGTGCACTGGACGGAGGCTCTGCACAAGCTGGGTGCCCTCCGCACCTACCTGGTGGACATGATCACCAACCTGGATGACCAGGGCCTGCTGGTGAGTACTGTGAGTCAGTCAGCCGACCTGCACTTTTTGTTGTGGGACTTCAGTGCAGTGTTCAGCAGCTGCTGTGCTGGCTGCAGGGAGGCAGAGGTGGACAGGACATACATTTGTAGGTCTGGCTCAGGGAACCTCCTTGGCCTGATCCTGATAAGCCCCTGTGGTTTCCTGGTGGTTCCTAGAGCATCTGCTCTGCCCAATCCTGCTCTTGCTTGCAATGAGGTCCAGAACCACCTAGGTTCAGGTCTCTAAGCTCTGGGCTTGTAGTTGCCCTTAGGCTGGACAGCTCTGTGTTGTGAGCTGCTCTTAAAACAGTTAGTTGTGCTACCAGTTTTCTAGTGCCTAGTTTTAATCAAAACTAACCCTTGGAAGCACCTGCAGCTCTTCTGGAAAGTCCCCTGTGTTGCCTGGCTTAGCCCTGTTAGGGATATTCACTGTGCAAAGCAGCCTGTGCTTCCCCTTGCTCAGTTCCTTCTCTGGTTATTGAATCATCTGTGTTCACCCAAGTGATTCCTCTCATTTTAGATGTGAGTAGGACCTCTGCCTTGCTCAGCCTCTGTTCCCACGTGTGAATTTGTGAGGAACAGCAGCTCGGCTTGGAAAACAGACCCAATCCCATGGAAAGAGGGCAGATGTTCCTTTGGTGGGAAAGGCAGTTGCTGTCCTGCCCCAGCACCTCGGTGTACTGGGCTGTAGCTGCACCACAAAGAGGAGAGGTTGGAGAGCAGGATCCATCAGCTGCCTGTGGCAGAGAACTGCCACACCCTCAGTTTCTCCTTTTGGAAGGGAATTAGGGGTTCACATGTTCTCCATCTTGGGTTGTTGGTGCTGGTAGTTGTGCATATCTGGAATCAACACGTGCCATGCCACAGGAAAGCTGAAGGCATGCAAAGTGCACTGCTTGGATTTGAACAGGGATCAGGTATTTTCTTATCACTTTGCTGTACCTTGAGAGTGCCTCATGCCCAGCAGGCACAGAAACAAGTGGGACTGACCATGAGGTCACCTGACTCTTGGCTTAGACCCTCTGCAGCCTCCTTCCTTTGCTGTAAGCCCTGGGGTGGTTTGCTGGGAGCACAGGCAGTTCCTGCAGCCTGCCCTAGTGGGATGGAGTCAGAGAGGGGACAGCAGGCAGTGCCCCAACCACATGTGCAATGTATTACCTTCAGCCATTCCCACTCATTTTGTGAGTTGGGAAGTGCTGCAGCTGAAGAAAATGGATCTTGGATGCCCTGCTTCTCCCCAGGGGGAGAGTTGAGGTGAGGGATGAGGGGTGACTTCCCTGGGTCAGGAAGGGGAACACACCCCCAGGTCCTGGGTTTGCTGTGTCTGGGGTGTCTTCTGTGGGGATTTAAGCTGTGATGACTCTTTCTCTTCTTGTCCCCAGCGTGCAGAACAAGAAATCTTCGAGAGGTCAGTACCCAGCTTCTCCTGGTCCTTTCCCTGACCCTGTTCCAAGCTTTCCCTGCTCCTGCTTCACACCTGCATAGCCACAGCTCCTGTGCTGTGTGCCGTGACTCAAGCACCCCGTGACACCTCCTTTGTCCCTTGTGCTGCTTTTGTTGTGGACAAGGACAGAGCACAGAGATGCCAGCGTGGCCTCTTGTCTCTGCTCCATGTGCTGTGCTGCACCTGGACATGCTCCATGTGCTTTCCCAGATCAGCAATCCTTGCTTATGGGAGAACTTCTGCAGCTCCTTAGAAAACCACAGGGCTTGCTGGGGGCTGGAGCAGGCCTGTGCCAGGCTGTTGGCAGGAGGTGGGATGGTCTGTGCTCTGTGCTGGGGTGGCTGGCACAGCATCTCCCCAGCTCTGCATGGGCAGGGAGAGCCAGGTACAGGTCTCAGTGTCCCCAACAGCCCTGTCATTGACACTGGGCTGGCCTTCCTGAGGAAGCACCTTGGTGGCTGTGTTTTTATTTAATCTATTTATTTTTATTTAAGTAATTTATTTCTGAGGCTGCTGTGAGGGTGCTGGCCCTGGCTGAACTGTGCGGCCCAGAGAGGGTATTTGTGCCTGTGGAGAGTATGGAATGTGCCACAGCACATCCCCAGCAGCCTATGCCACAGTCTGTCCTCACAACCAGGAGTTCTGTGTGTGCTGCAGGCCACAGGAGCCAGCAAGCCCCTGGCTCTGTGCTGAGTGAAACCTGGTGTCCTGGCTTGCTCTGTGCCCTGACCCTGGAGCCCTGGCAATAGAGGGAACTCTGATTCTCTGCCTGTTCACTGTACTCCCCTGGTACCCTGACAGCTGCTCTCAGACACATTTATTTACCCTGTGTCTGCTGAGTGAGGAGCTGTTGACTCAGGCTGCTGGGTTGTGTTTTACAACACTGCAGCCCTCTCACGAGGAACTGTAAGCAGAACCAACTGAAAGTATCACTCAGGGTGAGAGCTGGCCCAGACACCCCTGCTGTGGTCTCTCTGCAGCCAGAGCTCCTCTTTAACCTCTGCCATACCTCCTCGTGGTCTTTTAAACACCTCCCAGGATAATAAATCATTATATTTTGAAACAACTCCTGTTTTTCTTTGCTAGGATGGAGGTGGCGGAGGGAATCTTGGAGCCGCAGGAGTCCCTGAAGTTAAACTTTAATCAGACCTGTGTTCAAAGTCCACTGCTGCATCGACTGTGGGCCTGTGCTGTGCTCTGCTGCCTCACAGGTCAGTGTCTTGCTTAGATCTCGCATGCTCCAGGGATTCCTGCACCCTCACTCATGTTGTGCCCAGAGAAACTCCCTCATGCTGTGTCCAAACTTCCTCACGCTGTGTCCTGCTCCTCTGCTCTCCCAGCCCCTGCTTGTTTCTTGGAGCCCATTCAGAGAGGCAGCAGCAGCTGTGGGAAGTGTAGGGGGTGCAATGGGGGTTCCAGGCAGGTTGTAGCTCAGGGAAGAGCTGGAGTTTGAAAAGATTGTGTGTTTTATCAGCTCTGTGGCTTTAATGTTGTGTGGTTTCTTTTGCTGTTTCCTGGGTCTCTGGGTGACAGCAGTGAAGCTGATGCTGCAGTGGGAATCTCTGTCACAGAAATCTCTGTTCACAGTATTTAGCATTGGGCTGCTGGGGACTTTGAGAGGGTGATTTCATCTGTCGGGTGTCTGTGAGATTGACCAGTGCAGGGGGCAGTGAGTAGATGAAGCAGCGTTCTGATCACGAGCTGAGGTTGTGGCTGTGCATGAGCTGGTGGTTCTCGAGGTGTTTGTGCTCTGGCTCAGCTCCTGCTGTACAGCTGAGGCTGCACTGGAGGCATTTGCCAGGCCACTGACAGGCTCTGGGACTGGTTTACCTGGTTGGTGCTGGCTGTGTTACACAGGGAAAGAAAGTTTTTGCTCCGGCTGTAACGTGCTTGAATGGCTGGTTGTGAAATGTTTGCTTTTACTCTGGCTTTCAGTCTGTTGTTAGAGTCTTCCAAAGGCATTTTTTGTTTCTCAGAGATGGCAACATCCTTCGTAATTTGCCTTGTGAACAATCCCTAGGGTGGTTTTTCCAGAGCTTCTGTACAGAGCTTCTGATTTCTGCTCATCCTGCTGTGATTCTGATGAACTGTTTCCAGTTTTTCCCTGTTTCCAGGCCCATCTCCTAGGTCTGCACTTCAGGCTTTTATTGCTATCATAGTTTTAAATATTAGCTTGGGAGTCTATGCCTATCAAGCACTACCATCATGTGTTTTTATCTCCTGCAAACGCTGGTGTTGCTCTCCATTGTGATTAATTTCCCTCTTTGGAATCTGTCAGTGCTGGCAGTCGAGGAAAGTGTCCCTGCCTGGGGTTGGGGCTAGGTGATCTTTAGGGTCCCTTCTGACCCAAATCACTCTGTGATTCCGTGCCAGCCCCTGCAGTGCTGCACTGACAGTGTCACAGAATTGTTCTGGTTGGAAAAGACCTCTAAGACCATCCAGTCCAACCTGTGATCACCACCTTGTCACTCAGCCCAGTACAGTCATGCCTTGGACACCTCCACCATTCCACCACCTCCCTAGACAGTCCTTCCAGTATTTAACAGCCCATTCAGTGAAGAAATTCTTGCTGAAAGAATCAGTTGAGCAGATTCTCAATGTTCAGAGCCATAGAGTCAAGCAGGAAGCCTTTCCCTAATTTTCTTTGTTGTGACAGAGTTTTTGTAAGGATTCCTCTCCCAACAGTGTCCTTGTGAAATGTAATGACTTCCAGGCATTTGATTCTTGTGGTGGGTGTGCTGATGTACTTATTACACAGGAATTTCGTTCTGTTTGGGTTTTTTGAGTGTGTGGTTACATTTCACATGTCACTACTGCATGCTGAGGATGCCTGGTGTATACTTGTGGATCTCATTAGTCCACAGGCCACCCTGGACCAAGCCTTAGAGATTTAATATTAACAGCAGCAGTCTGAGCTTCCCTTAAGACACCGTAATGTGCAGTGTCACTCTGTGATCCCTTCTCCCAAAGGCAGGTGGCTGGTGGCTGTCTCGTTTATTTGTTTGAAAACAAAATTCCAAGCCTTGGTGGCTCACTCCGTGACCTCTAAAAAACTTGGAAAGCAGCTGCAAAAGGGCCTCATTTCACTCTCAAAAATAAACATGATTGCTTTGATGCCTTCACTTGGCATCCAGGCTTCTGTATCACTTCTGTTTGGGGTTGGCAGCTTCTTTACACCACAAGGTGATGTAAATCTCCTGGCACTGTTTTGGGAGGGATCTCAGTTCATGGGAACTTGGATTTTTAAAAGCAGTCAGATGTGCTGCAGCTCACACAAATGTGCTTCCCACAGCTGTTAACTGTGGGAATTTATTGTCCCGGTATCCTTCATGTCCCAAGGCCACCCTGATGGATACAGGACACAGAGAAAATAGACTTGGGGGCAAAATGAATTCCCAGTGGCATCATTCATCAGAATTATATGTGAAAATCCAGATTTAATCATGACAAAACACTTGTGTGAGGGGCAAAAATTGCTGATTTGAATTACTCTGCTGTTACTTTGCCAGCACTTCCCCTCCCTGCAATTCCACAGCACAGTAATGTGGGTGTCACTGGGGTGGTGTTTCCCTGCATGGACCCCCAGGATGCAGCCCTAGGTTAGCTGTGTGTTGCACAACAGGAGGTTTAGTGCCCTCCTTCTGCCTGAGGAAGATAAAGTCTGGTGCTGCTCTGTCTTCTATGAATTCAGAGCAGCATTTGGCTTCCTGGAAAGCTGCCCTGCACACCAGCAGCGTGGGCAGCCCCAGAACCCTGTGGAGAGCTCAGGTTTGGCTGCTGTGTGGGGAAATAAATCATCAGATCAAGGAGGCTGGCAGCTCCTGCTGAAAGAAGTGCTGGCTTCAGCTCCTCTTTGGGCTCACTCTGGCTTGCAGTAACTCCTACCTAACGTGCACAGGTGCATGGCATTGATTTGCAAAGGGATAATTTCAGCCTGGGTTCATCTGCCAGGGGGCACCTGGGCAGGTGCAGCCTCAGGAAACCTTGGAGCATTGCTGCTGGGTGCTGTTTGCTGTTAGAGGGATGCTGACCTGGGTCCTGGAGCAGGTTGGGCTCTGGGATGACCCTGTTGATGTCCTTTGGTTCTTTAAGGGCTCATCGTGCTGTGTGCTGGATGCTGAGCAGAGGGTGTTGGGCAGTGGCTGGTGCTGGTGTGACAGGGTAGAGCTGCTGGCAGGGCTGGGAGAGCCACTGAGTCACCCCTCCAGCCCCGTTTCCATTGTGGTTTAAGACTAAAATGAATAAAGTGAGGGTGGGGGAAAGCAGGGCAAGGAGGGGCACCTGCTGGCAGGAACTGGGTGTCCTCAGGAGCAGGTGAGTTCACTGGGCATCAGCTTCACAAATTTAGGGACTGAGGGATACACTTGTGCAATTGCAGAGCCTGTAGATGGACAGAAGGGTGTCAGGGGAAAGCATGCAGCCTGGACAGGGCACCATGATCTTAGAGATCTTTCCCAGCCTCCACAGTCCTGTGATTCCATGATGCTGAAGTGGTGCAGACCCACAGTGGGTGCCGTGTCCTCTGGCCAGCTTGGGCTGCTGCTGGCTGGGTTTGTGCAGCTGGGCACCCTCTTCTTTCACAGCAAACCCAGATCCAGTTCCAGCCATGCTCAGCTCTACTCTGGTGCCACCTCTCCCTTTGCTACTCCCAGCGCCTCAGGGTGGTTGATAAACACCTGGGGCTTTGTAGCAGGAAAGAGATTTCCCTGCCCGGCCCTCTCCAGTCCTGTTTTTCCAGCCTTGCAGGTTTTCTGCACACAGCCCTCCCAGTCTTGCCAGGCTCTTGGCTCCCCTGGGGGAGGAGCAACCAGGTCCTTCTCACCCACCGTGGGGGTGGGAAAGGACAGGAACTACGTTTGGATCTCTCCCAAAAGCGGGGTGAACCAAACCTGCCGAGTTCTGTTCTGTGGTGTCAGGCCAGGGTCAGAGGAAGATGAGCAGGGCCTTTAGTGCAAGGTGGAGAGGTGTCTGGTGAGTCTGGGCTTTGGTGTCTGCCTTGTTCTGGCCCTGGCTGAGAGGAGAAGCTGTGGCACCCAGCCTGAGCCCTAGCACTGTCACCCAGGGAACAGATGGGGCCCAAGGAGTGATGTGTGAGGAGAGGGTGGTTGCACTTGTGTTTCTCATGACTACCTCAGGTGGTTCAGGTGGTGGCCCACTGGGTCTGTGCTTACCACGTGGCTTCTCTTGCAGGCTCACAGGAGATTCACATTGATGAGAAAACCCTGAGCCCCCACCTCAGCCTGTCAGAAGACAAGAGAACCCTGACCTTCAGCCCCAAGAAAGCAAAGGTGGACTCGGACTGCCCCGAGCGGTTTGACCACTGGCCCAACGCTTTGGCCACTGCACCTTTCCACTCGGGGGTCTGTGCCTGGAAGGTCAGCGTGGAGCAGAGCTGTGCCTACAAGCTGGGGGTTTGCTACAGCTCTGTGCCCAGGAAGGGCTCTGCCAATGAAGGCCGCCTGGGCTTCAACGCTGCCTCCTGGGTGTTCTCACGCTATGACAAAGAATTCCGGTTCCTGCACGCGGGGCAGCCCCACCCTGTGGAGCTGATCAAGGCCCCGGCAGAGATCGGGGTCCTGCTGGACTTTGCCGGGGGGGAGCTGCTCTTCTATGACCCCGACTCCTGTGCCATCCTCTTCTCCCACCGTGAGGCCTTCCTGGAACCTGTCTACCCTGTCTTTGCCGTGGCACACCAGAGCATCTCGCTGGTTCTGTGAGCGGGGTGTGGCCATGTGTGACTCTGTGTGCTCTGCACAGTGCCTGGGGGGAAAGGAGCCCGGGCAGGGCTGTGTCCAGGGGCCTTCAGACAACACCTGCCTTCACACTACACCTGTTCCTCCGTGTTTTCTGCAGCTTTCCTCTCGTCCCGGAGCCTACACCCTGCGCTGGGGTGAGGGGTCTTGGATTGCCTGGCTGGGCCAGCTGCTCCTAGGTGAACTGTTTCACTTCTGCCCCACCAAAGGCAGCTTTCCAGTCAGCTGGTGGGCTGGAGAAAAGAGGAGAAATAGTGAGAGATATGTATGGAGAAATGGTAGGGAGGAGGCCTGTGGAAAGGGACATATCCTCTACAGCTCCTTGACAGGAGGGTGGAGCTGGAGGGGGGGTCAGGCTCTGCTCCCAAGCAATAGCGAAAGTACAAGAGGAAACAGCTTCAAGTTATGCCAGGAGAGGTTTCGGTTAGATAGTGGAGAAAATTTCTCTGGCACAGGCTGCCCAAGACAGTGATGGAATCACCATCCCTGGAGGGGTTTAAAAGGCATTGTGGATGTGGCACTTGAGGACATGGTTTAATGGTGGCCTAGGCCTAATGTTGGGGAAACAGTTGGACTTGCTCCTAAAGGTCTTTTCCAAGCTAAATGATTCTGTGATTCCCTGACTGGGATATAGCTGGCGATGCTTTTGGGAGGAGCTACCCCACTGCAGAGCAGGGATAGTGCAGGGGGCTGTACCCTGTGGGGGAATCATGCTGGGACAGGGGCACTGCTGAGGGACAGTGGCCGTGTCCAAGCAGAGAAATGAACAAAGAGCAGCAGAAAGAAACCAAAACTGAGTGTCCCAAGGGAGAGGGGTTTGAGTGTAACGTGGTGCAAACACAGGGAGCTGATGGCAGCAGGCAGGGAGGAAGGAGAGGGGTAGGGCTGGAGTTGAGCCCAGAGAATGGGGTTTAGTGTCACCTTTAAAAGGTCATCTTTATTTCTCATTACCCAAATCAGTAAAGTTTGTTAACTGGCAGTTGAAAAAGTGAAATTGCCCAGCTCCAGACTGTTTTGCCCACAGCAGGAGACCTGCAGGCCCCTCCTGCCTACCTCCCACTGTTGGGAAGGGGGGCATGTTGGTGAGGTGGCAAGGCCAGGGTACACTGAGGGTGCAGGGCCTGGGCAGGGGTGTCCTGGGTGCTCTGTGTGGGCAAACCTTCCCTGGGACAGGGCCAGCACCTGTGCTGGGAGATGCTTGAGCCTGTCTCTGGGGTGACTGAGAAGGAATAAACCTCAGTATCTGCCAGAGTGAGCCTCTGGAGCAACCCAGTCCCAGCCCTGTTAGGAGAAGACACCACAGCTGACCTTCTGTGGTGTTTTTAGAGCTATGAAACACATCTGCTCCACTTCTGGGCATGAGAAATATTTTATTGCGTGAACACTCCTCCTCCTCCATAGGCAGCTCGGACTTGCTGCTCTTCCCTGCCCACCTGGCAGCAAGAAATCTCATGCCAGGACAGTTCAGCGCTCGGCAGCAGCACCGGACCACTCCGACCCGCAGCTACTCCTTCTCGATGCGAGCCAGGAGGTGGCTCAGCGTAGGCAGGACGTGCTCGGGGGGCACCTCTGGCCCCTCGCCCTGCCCGGCCGCCCTCAGCAGGAAGCTGTGCATGCCCGCGGCCCGGGCTGCCCAGTAATCCCGGCTGTAGTCATCCCCAATGTGAGCCGCCTGCTCGGGGCGGGCCCCGCCGAGCCGCAGCGCCTGCTCGAAGATCCGCCCGTCCGGCTTGGCGAAGCCTGAGGCCTCGGAGGTGAGCACGAACTCGAAGTGGTGTCGCAGGTTGCACCGCGAGAGGATGACTTCCAGGCGGCTGTCGAAGTTGGAGACGACTCCCATGCGCAAGCCGAGCTGGCGGCACCGGCTCAGGGTCTCGGCGGCTCCCGGCAGCACCTCCCAGGTGTGGGGGCTGCAGTAGTCGCGGTAGAGCTTTTCCGCCAGCTTCGTCAGGGCTGCCTCGTCCTGCACGCCCGAGAGCCTGAAACTCTGTTTGACAACATCCAGCCACCACTGCCGGGAGCTGAGCCCCTGGCCGTGGCCGTAGTTGGGGAAGCGCCGGCTCTGGGCTCCGTACACTTCCCGGAAGGAGCGCCCCAGAGCCTCGGGCTGCACCTGCAGCCCCTGGGCCCGGGCCTCGGCCGCATAGCTCTGGCCCACGGGCTGCCGCAGCCGCAGCAGCGTGTCCTTCACGTCCCAGGTGAGCAGGCGCAGCCTGAGCATGGCCTCAGCAGCGCCCGGGTTACAGCGGTGCCAACCACATCACAGGGCTGCGGGCATCCCAGCCCTTTGTCCGCCTCAGTACGAACGTCGGCGTCCCTCTGGCGGGGCTCAGGGCCCCTCTGGGATCAGCATGGAGACGCGGCACGGAGGGCAAACCCTGCGCCGAGTCCCGGGGCAAAGTCTGCCAGGCCGAGGCAGTGACACTCCCCACCTGAGTGCTGCAGCCGGGGCGAGCTGGGGCACCGGGGCTGGACCGGGGGAGGGTATCCGNTGGGGGTGCGCGCAGTGCCGGGGCCCACCTGCGCCGCTGCCCGGAAGCGCCGCCCCTCCCGGAGAACCCGCCCATCTCGGAATTCCCTCCCATCCCGGAAAACCCGCCCATCCCGGCGAACCCGCCCCAGCAGCAATGGCCGCACTCAGTGCCGGCCCGCCGCCTCCCGCAGCCAGCGCAGCAGCTGCGGTGTGAAGTAGGTGATGATGATGTCGGCCCCTGCGGAGAGACGAGACGCTGGAGCCGGCCCGGGGGCACTCGGGGGATAGACAGGGGGACACGGGGGTCGCAGCCTCACCTGCGCGCCTGAAGGCCGTGATCGCCTCCTGCACTGCCGCCTCCAGGCTGAAGGCGCCGGCCTGCGCCCCGTGCCACAGCATGGCGAACTCCCCCGAGACGTGGTACACGGCCAGCGGGTGCGTGGGGTGCTGCGGGAGCGCGTCAGCGGCGGGGACGGCCCGGCCCGCCCGCGCTGTGCCCTCCCCGCACGCCCCCGATGCTGCAGCGCCCGTCCCGCCACACAGAACCCACGGCCCCTCCCCAGAGCCCTCCCTGCCGGGCAGGTCCTCACCCGAGCCTTGACGTCCCTCACGAGGTCCAAGTAGGGCATCCCCGGCTTCACCATCAGCATGTCCGCGCCCTCCCGCACGTCCCGGTCCTGCCACGGCAGCACGGGGACAAGAACAGCTTGTTTGTCCCCAGCAGTTTGGAGCCGGTGGTTGTTTTCCCAGGAAGGATCATGGGAGGCTGTGAACACCTCATNCGGGAGGCTGTGAGCCCCTCATGGCCAAGGTGGCTGATGCTCCCCTCGCCATACACATGGTCCCTGGGGACAGCTTTGTGTCCCTGCACGTGACACCCCAAGCCACAGCAGGGCATGGGGACAGCAACTGCACAGCTCCCAGTGCTCAGTCCTCAGGCACACACCGGCACCAGCTCTGCCAGGCTGATGGGCCTTGTGTTTCTTTGGCTCAGGGAAGGGGAAGGCCCTTGACCATTTGCCTCCCAACCTCTTGCTTGCCCCAAGCCCTGCAGGGTGTGATCACTCAGGCCCCAAGTGAGGGTGTCCCACCCCACACAGCCATAACCCCCACACCCTGCTCTCACCCCACTGTCCCACCCCACACTCACCACAGCACGCATGGCCAGGCCCTGGGCCCCCGGGGGCAGCTGGTAACAGCGCCGGTCCCCAAAGGCAGGTTTGGACAGCGCCGCGTCCCTGCAGAGGGGCAGAGGGCAGGGGGTGAGGAACCCCTGCCTCCCACCTTGTACAGCTTCAGGAACACGAGGACAGGCCAGAACAAGCATCTGAGTCACGGAGCCACAAAAAGGCAGTCCTGACACACTTCAGCACCCAGGGATTGCTCTGGGAGGTCCTACAGGCTCAGGCTGGCCCTGGGAGCTGTTTCAACACCCACTGCCCTCCCCATGCCCAGAGTCTGGGTAAAATTGTGTCTGGCTCTTTTCCAACGTAGGTTCCTCCGGGATACCCTGCCAGGGTCAGGCTATCCATGGGACAGGGTCTAACAGCTGACTAAGCTGAGGCTTGTTCCTCAAGTCACCCTGTGG
>VYXD01005581.1:889509-917859 GCA_013397195.1 Hylia prasina
GCAGGTTTGGACAGCGCCGCGTCCCTGCAGAGGGGCAGAGGCAGGGGGTGAGGAACCCCTGCCTCCCACCTTGTACAGCTTCAGGAACACGAGGACAGGCCAGAACAAGCATCTGAGTCACGGAGCCACAAAAAGGCAGTCCTGACACACTTCAGCACCCAGGGATTGCTCTGGGAGGTCCTACAGGCTCAGGCTGGCCCTGGGAGCTGTTTCAACACCCACTGCCCTCCCCATGCCCAGAGTCTGGGTAAAATTGTGTCTGGCTCTTTTCCAACGTAGGTTCCTCCGGGATACCCTGCCAGGGTCAGGCTATCCATGGGACAGGGTCTAACAGCTGACTAAGCTGAGGCTTGTTCCTCAAGTCACCCTGTGGGGCAACACTGACTCCTGTGACTCCTGACTGCTCCTGGAAGCTGCCACCAGCATCCAAGCAGGTGAAGGGCTGGGATGGAAGATCACCCTTCAGTGACCTTCCCGCTAGCCAGCCTCTCCTGGGCAAGGTACATTTGTCTCCTTTGGAGAAGAAGGAGTAGGATGCTGCAAAGTGACTAGTGTGGCCCCACGTGCAGCCTAGGCTCTGGGCAAGCCCCCTTCCCAAGTAACTCCCTGGGAATGCACTCCCAGGCAGCCTGGCCCCAGCTGGGCACACCTGGCTGAGGGACACACCCACCTGAAGGGGCCGTAGAAGCAAGAAGCAAACTTGGCGCTGTAGCTCATCACTGAGACCTGCAGGGCAGAGAGGGCCCATGACAGCTGGGAGCTCAGGGCCACATCCCAGTGCTGGGACAGGAGAGATTCCCTCCCACAGCTTTATCCTCCCCCTGCCAGAGGTCTGGAGCCTCACCATGCCTGGCCACAGCCAAGGACATTCTGTGCCTGTGTGTGCCGGGGCAGGGCAATGCTTGTGGCACCAAGGGGGGGTTTGCCCCTCTGCCACTTGCCCTGTCCCGCTGAGCTGCAGCCTCCATGGGTGTGGCTGGTGCCTGTGGCAGGTCCTGGCTCACCTTGTTGCCCAGGTCGTTGGAGATGAGCGCCTGCTTCATGGCTGCAATGCGCCCGTCCATCATGTCCGAGGGGGCCACGATGTGGCAGCCTGCAGGGACGGACAGGACAGGGCTGCTGGGAAGCACCAGAGGCTGTGGTGCTGCCTGGAACAGCACAGGGAGGGCAGGGGAGCACTCCCAGCTGGAGCCAGGCCCAGTCTGCTTTTGGCTCTGCCCAAAGGCAGAGAGGGGCAGCTCTGTGAGAGCCAAGCTGGGGTGTCATTGCCCAGGGGTCCCCACCTGCTTTGGCATAAGCCAGTGCCACCTCTGCCAGCCGCTGGCAGCTGAGCTCATTCTGGATGGTGCCATCTTCACGCAGGATGCCTGGGAGACAAACCTGGGGTCACACAGGGGAGGGACAGCTGGTGCCTCAGTTCCCAGTGGAGTGTGGTTCTGGGGACAAGCTGTGGAGATGCTCAGGGCATCAAGGGGAACTTGATGTGTTAAGGGAGGTGGATAAGGACCAGGAGCCCTCCGGGGACTGGACGCAGCATGTGGGTGCTCTAGGGAAGGGAAGGTAGAGATGGGGCACACAGAGGAGTGTTCAGACTAAGGGGGCCTCAGGGAGAGTCTGAACCACCCGTGCCTCCCACCCTGTGGTCAAAACCCAGGAGAGGTCACCCAAGATCAACTACACCAGTACAGCCAAGTACTGGAGCAGGGGCTGGCCAGGCTCTCAGCAGAAGATGAGAGGCAAATCCCAGAGGCTCCCAGAGGCAGGAGAAGGCCCAGGGCACAGCCCAGCCCCTGTGCTCACCACAGTGCCCGTGCGAGGTGTAAGGGCACAGGCAGACATCACAGGCAATCAGCAGCTCTGGGAAGGTGGAGCGGATCTTCCTGATGGCCTGGATGGCAGGAGTGCCCTCGGCATCAGCGGCAGAGCCTCTCTCATCCTGTGAGGGCAGAAACACCTCAGCATGCACAGCTGACACTTCCCACTGGCTCCTCCGTGGCAGCAGCTCTGCCCAGGAAGCATTTCCTGAACTGTGGGACCCCGTAAGGCTAGGTGGTGTGACCCCACTGAGGGAGAAGGGTGATGGGCAGCTAAGGCAGGTTGTGGGAGCAGAGCTCTGCGAACTCTGAGTGTCACTGCAATTTCCCATCCCCAACTGCTGTGCTGAGTGTAATCACAGCCAGAGACCCTGAACTGCTCCTGCTTGATCAGGAGACCACCCCCACCCAGCCCCACATTGCTCTGACAGCCCTGTGGCTGTCCCAGCACCCCCACACACATACACTGACCTTGTGGACCTTGCTGGGCACCCCAAAGATGAGCACACACTTGAGGCCGTCTTCGACCAGGGGCCGCAGCATCCCCTCCAGCTTGTTCACTCCATACCTGAGCAGGGCAAAGGGAAGCTGCTGCCAGGCACCCAGACCTGCTCAAGTGGGGAGAGCTGCCCTGGGGCTGGGATGCTGTCCTGTGAGCAATACAGCATCACCAGGCAGTGCCCGGAGGTACAGGGAGGTGTTGCCTGAACACTGAGAGGAACAATCTGAGCCCTTATCTGGGGCTCCAGGAGTGCTATCTGCCCGGCATAGACACTGCTCTGGAGGGATGGGCATACCCTGCCCTTGAATCCCTTATCTTGATGTCCCTGGTGCAGATCCAGCCCACTTTCCCATCACAGCACCTCTGCCCGAAGCCCTGCTAATGTGGCAGCAGATGCAGAGGGGAGCTGCCAGTCCAGAGGATCCAATGCAGGACCAGATCCCACATCCTTGCAGAGATTTTCTGGCTGCTGCTGGAAACCCTGGTCACCTCCAGCCTCCCTGCATGCCCAGCCTACAGCCTAGGAGTGCTCTGGGACAGAGCCAGACCCTGGTGCTGTCCCTCCCAATACTGACACTTTTCCAGCATTCCCTGCATGATTCCCTCCGCTCCCTTAGTGGATGAACCTTCCTACTCTGCCTGATGCTGGGAGATCTCCAAAGCAGGGCTGGAAGCCTCCCCCTGGCTCATGCTCAGGGTGTAAATGAACCCTCCCCAGACACAGGGCACAGCAGCAACTGGGGGGCTGGATTCATACCTGGCTTGTCCAGGAAGGCTGGGAATTGGCTCCACGGCATCAGGGCTGTCACTGTGGGAGGTGGATGGGACAGAGACATGAGCACTCGGTGTGGGAAGGAGACCTTGTTCCCAGACTTGTCCGCAGGAACTCTGAACCTATTTAAGAGCTCAGGGGGCTGCAGGGACGGGCCCGGCCAGTCACCCTGAGCCAGGTCCATCCCTGACCCGAGAGCTGGGGCTCACTCACGTGACAAAAATGGGGTAGATGAGGTTGGAGGCATCGAAGGTGGTGGCCGTGCACTGCCAGGAGCGCAGCACGGGGTGGAAGTAGCCACTGTGGAGAACGGAGTCTGCCTGCATGGTGGGCTCTGCTGCCAGGCAAGGAGACTCTGAAACACCAAACCAGCAGGGCCCTGGTGAGCTGCTGCTCTTGGCACACATGAGGAAAGGGCTGGGATCCAGGCAGCCACTGCAGGACTGACCTTGTCCCATGCCAGGCCATGAGCTGCAGCCCAGGCAGCTCCACCCCATCTACCCTGGGCACCCTGGGGTCCTGCAGGACCCTCAGCAGCAGTCACAGCATGGCCCTTCCCGTTAACAGGGGTGTCAGTGACTGCTCCCCACAAACCTCCCAGTTCTGTGTATGAAACCCCTGTTCCCAGCCACTGACAACCTCCCTCAGCAGAATCACCTTCACCCTCTGCAGGCTCCTTTCCCTGAGCCCCAAGAGGGTCATTCTTCATTCATTTTACTTTTTCTTAGTGCTGAGAAACTGTGTGACACAGTTTTTGTACGCAGAGGATACAGAGCTGCTCTGTGTGATTTTTAAGGTCCCTTCCAACCCAAACCATTCCATTATTCTGTATAGCTCCACATATTTATGGCTGCAGTGTGAAGGTGCAGTTACAGAAGAGTAGGGGCACTGGAGGAGAGAGGCACGGGACCACCCAGGGCTCTAAAGTTATCACACAACTCTCACAGTTACACAACTCCAGTGGCCCCTTACTGCTGGATAACGAAAACCATGGAGTTGAGCAAAACTGATTTCAGAGATCACAAAACTCACACATAAATCAATCATTAGCTATCTCATGGTTGAGACTTCTTCCGTACCAATGTTTTATTCTCTAGCAGATCTAGTAGTAATTCTGTGATCAGACCATTAAGAATTACACTTCCATGAGGGCTCAATTCCCACCAGTATGTTGCTGCTGGATGCGATGGAAGGGGCCATGGGAAGGGAGCTCTCCTGGGACAAGGTGTTTGGCTGCAGTGCAGAGGAACAGCTGCACAACCCCAACAAGGGACTGTTTGTGCAGAGCTGCTCCAAGGACTTCTGGCTGCTCACACAGGGCTACATCCCCTGAACACCCCATGCAGAGGAGCTCGGGTGCCCTGGGAGACAAAGCAAAGTTCCTGCTGAAGAGTGTGGATTTTTGGGAGTTGGTGCCTGAGGGAGGTGGGCAGGAACAGAACTGAGATGATTCTGAAAGAGCAAGTGGATTCCTGTGAGTATCCTGGGTAGGGCTTCCCTAGGGAGATGGAACAGCAGGAGGATGGGACCCATCTCAGGGGAGCAGCCTTGGTCACAGACCAGGAGGGATTCCCCAGGCAGTAAACCTCGCTGACCCCCAGCCTGCATTCAAACTCTCTGGACAACAGAGTGGGATCAGAGTCTCTCTGCAGGCACAGCTCCCAGCTCCCAGCACAGAATCCAGGGAACAAAGTTTCAACCAGCACCCACAATGCCAGCGAGTAACAGAGCTGGGCAGGAGATGGCTCAGTTCTTCTGGAAAACCTTTAATATGAGGTGTTTCACCTATTTTACACTTTCAAGACCCTTAAGATGTTCTAATATGGAGCCAAACTTTGTCAGAGCACCCCAGTGCACAGGACACTTGGAATAGAGGGGAATTGTGTTCAGTCCAGGGCTAGAATTGAGCCTCTCATACCCTAAGGAATCACTTCTGTTTGGGGATGATGAAAGGCCCCTCTTGGTTAGAGGCTTACACGTAGCAAAACCCCAAATTAAAACATCAGGTGGTGCTGGTGGGGGATGCAGAGCAGCTGACAGGCACGCTGGCAGCATCATGGCATCCTTTGGCAAGTCATTTTTAGCCCTTGGAACGCTGCCGCCCCAGTCCTTACTCCAGGGAAGGGGACAGCCCTCGGGTGAACCGGGAGTTGGCAGCTCCTGCAGGCGCCTGGCTCCAGGCAGGGCTCCAGGCAGTGGCAAACAAAGGGCTCAGTGAACAAAACCCACCTCGAGAATCCAAAAAATGCTTTAAACAGTTAATCCCACTGTTAAGAGGGAGGGGAGGGGGCCGGGTGGGACCAGAGGCACCTGACTGGACAGGACAGATAGAGGCCACAGCTCCGCGCTCTGCAGCGAGAAGACGGCACCGGGTGGGATTGCAGTGCCAAGATAAGAGCGGCTCGGGTGGGTCCCAGGGTGCTGGGCCGGGTTCTCCTTCCCAGCCCCACGTCCAGGACAAGCTGCTGCCCACGCAGGGCACCCGGTGGGACGAGGGCACCGGGGTGGCACAGCCGGAGAGATCGGGGAGGGAGGGCAGGGCCGCGGAGCGAGGGCTGCAAGAGTCTGCGGTGAGGACATTGCTCCACCCGCTGCGCCCGCGGCTGGGGCTGTTCCCCGCGAGATCCCGCAGGGCTCCCGGCAGAGCAGATTAACCTTTTCTCAACACCCAAGGCCCAAACCTGTCTTTCTAAAGCTCTTTGCTCTGCGCCCACCGGAGGAGTTCAAGGACAGGTCGGCAGCAGAGCGGCTTCACCTTTGCTCCTTCGCACTGGGACCGGTCCAAAGCCGCAGCACCTGAACCCGCAGCTGTGCCCAGCCCGTGCCCGCGGCACTGCCCGGGTGCCTCGCTGCTCTCGAGGGACGGGAAGCGACTTCCCAACGGGAGAACCCGGCACACGCCGGCCCTTGGCACCGGCACCGACGCGACAATTTTCGGGGACGGGCTGGAGCCAGACCCGGCGCTGCTCCGGCTCCCGACAGCCCCCCACGAGCTGGGAGTGTTTGTTCCCTCTGGTCTCATCTTGGCAGCAAGAGATGTCCCAGCATTTCAGGACACACAGGCACACGTGGCCTCAGACGTGAGCAAAACTATTTAGTTAAATCCCAGGGACATGCAAGCTCCCAAAATCCTAGCTGGGGACGGACCGAGGTGTTCCAGGAAAGCGGAGCTCCCCAGACAGACAACGGAGCTGTGGGTTCATTCACAGCCACTAACGAAGGCCAAGCTATTCCAGGGTTAATTAAGAGCTACCTACGAAGGTCAAGCTGTTAGGACAGGTTTTCCGCTCCAGGATGGGAACGGGGATGCTCAGGGGTCTGGAATTACACCCCAGGACAAGCGGGAGCTCGGGACCGACGCCAGCTCGCAGCATCACACGCTGCTCGGTGCGTCCCCCGCCGTTGCCACGGTGACCGAGCAAAAACGGAGCAAAACCCGAGCAAAACTGAGCAAAACCTGGCTTGTCCTTGCTGCGTTATCCGGGGCTGCCCTTCCTGCCTGCACCCGAGCGCGGCCGGGCCCCGTCCCTGGAGTCGTTCCCCGGCAGCCCTGCAAGGGGCCCAGGTCGGGACCGGAGGAGAGGCGGACGCCCTGGCCCCAGCTCTGGTGCCTGCTCCCAGCCCCGTTCCCGGTCCGGTTCCCGGTCCCGGTCCCGGCACTCACCGATCGCCGCGTCCGCTCCGGCCGTGCCACAGCGCCCGCGTGATTTACATAACCACGCCCCTAATCAGCATGGCCCCGCCCCGCGCGGAGGGGCTGGCGGGAAGTCTCGCGCGGCAGAGCGCGGGAAAGGCGGCGCGGGGGGAGCGGGGATTTGGGGTCGGCAGCAGGGATGGGGCGAGGGGGCCAGGGCAGGCTCTGGGTACTGGGGCCAAACAACCGAGTTCCGGGGTGCTGTAGGGGCACCTGGAGCTAGATTTGGGGGTGCAGGGGGACTCAGAGCCAGGTTTTGGGGTGGGGGGGGCATGGAGCAGGGCCTTGGGGTGCTGGAGGGTTTGGAGTGCTCAGTGTTTGGTTTAAGGAGCATGGCTGAGAGGCAGTGGTGGTGTGGAGCAGGGTTTGCTGTGCTCCAGAGGCACCTGGAGCTGGGCTTTGGCGTGCTGGGGGTCTGCCAGGCCCAGGGAAGCCCAGCCCCCTGCCTTGGTCTCTCAGAGCAGGGGAGATGCCAGGATCGGGTTTAATGCAGGACATTCTGCACCTCCCCAACCAAAGCATCATTCCCTGGCTCCCTCCAGTGCAGAAACCCTGGATCTCCCCTCCCTCCTCTCACGGAGCCCAGGCTTCAGCAGCCTTCATCCTCCCCTCATCCTCCTCCATGTCAGCTGCTCCACAAACCGTTTCCCAGAGCATTTCCTGCTGCCTTGGCTGCATGCTCCCATCCCACTTACGCAACCACAACCCGCTCATTTTATAACTGACCAAAGTAAGAGACTCCATTTCTGTAAAAAAAAATCTGGCTTTTATTTAGATCTCATTCCCTTCTGGAATATGCACCTCTGATATGTGCTGAAGAGAAAAAAAAGAGAGGAAAAGAGCTGGAAGGTGGGTGTTTATCAGAGATGTTGGGAACAAATCCACAGCCTGATTGAATGCCAGCAGAAACTAGACAGCAGAAAATCTCTGTTGGTTCAGTTCTTTTCAGAAGCTGGGTTTGTGTGCGTGTGAAAATCCAGCATGCCAGAAAAGCAGGAAGGCAGGGTGGTTCTTGTGGGTAGCTGCCATCGTGTTTTGGTGGAGAGGATCCAGGATTCCTCAGCAGTGTTATTTTAAAACTGCACATCATCAAAACTCAGGGGTTTTAAGTACACCTAAAACTTTCCGAGGGAGAAAGGCATCAGAACTAAAGAGTTCAAGGGGAAAAGCACAAACTTACACTAGCACAAGGGAATGACTTCTTCAGCTTCTCTCAACCTGTCTTTCTTTCAGGAGCCTTTTTTGACACCATAGGGTGGGCAAACTGCTCCTGCTGCTCTCCCAGAGGCATCCATGTTCCTGGAAAAAGGCTACAGAGGGACCTTGGATGGAATTGGCTCATTCCAACAGGAAAAAGGGGAAAAACAACCACCAGGATTCACCACTCTGTTCTACCACACCTCAGCTTGCTGCAGGAGCTGCTGCTGCAGGGGGACAGGTGAGACCACCAGACCCCAGTGCCACCACTGACCTGTCACACCCCCCAGCACTGCATAAAGCCATCTGTTTTCAGCCCTGCTCCTCATTTTAGCCCCTCATTGTGCTTCAGATTTCAACTCAGTCTCCTCTTTGTCTCTCAGGGCTCTCAAAGACACTTTGAGTGTACAGTTTACACCGTCAGCACTGTGTGTTTTTTTTGGATTTGGGTTAGTTTGGGTTGAGTCAGTGAGTGAACTCAAGGTCCCTGTACAGCCACCCTGTGCTGCTGCTCAGGCTGAAGGACACAGTGTCACTGTCACAGTACAGCAGGGAGAGAAGGCACAGCCAGGATGCAAGGAAACAAAGGGAAAAAAACAACTCACTTGGATCAAAAGCTTCAATGTGCAGCTTCCAAGCCTCTGGACATCATCACCTATGTTCTACACCCCAGAAGTGATCTATGAATGATCTACTGGATTCAGCCCCTCATAGTCAAGAGTCTCATGTTCTCCTGGCCAGTTTCTGCACTGAGCACCCACCAGTTCTTTTTTCCTCTCTTTCAGAGCCAGCCCAGCATCAAAAGCCCAGGTGACACCTGCCAAAGCCCCTCAGGCACAGGGAGGAGCCACCCTGCCACAGAAAAGCTTCAGCTGAGTCCTTTATGTACAAATTACAGGCCAAAAGGGACAGTACAAAGCTCTAATGGAAATGAGGGGACACAGGAAGGTCGATTTACAGCATTTATATCCCTCTGAGCACACACCAGCCCCTGCCCACGAGCGAGTTCAGTTGTCCACCTCTTCCTCATCGTTCTGTTCTTCCTCCTCCATTCTTTCATCATCGTCATCATTGTCCTCCTCTCGGCTCTTATCTTGCTCCTCTGAGTCTGCTTTCTTGTCTTTATCTTTCCTGGCCTCCTTCTTTCCTTTCTGCTCACGCCTGTAAACTGGAGGAGAGGGAACAGTGAGGGGCTGGCTCTGGCATGGACAGGTCAGTGGCTGAGGTCCAACGTCCACTTGCTCTCCCGGCTTTCGAGGGGAGCAGGGAACTGAGAGCACGACTCACCCTACGAGCTGAGCTGTGCTGAGCAGCTCCATAGGAAATCAGGTTAAATTTCAGCAGAAAAATGCTGAAAAGGATGCAGGAGGTCACATTTACAGGCAGCACCTATGGCTTTCCTTAGATAAACATAATAGGGGAGTGAGAGCAGATGAGACTTTCTCAATCCTCATCAGTTGTGCAATAATGTTATCCCAGTCCCGTTAAGGTGCACATTAGTTATTCCCCAGGCAAACTGCAGTGTAGGATGCTGGGCAAAGAGAAGAGAAACAAGACAGGCAATAAGTGGTGCTTGTCCAACGTTCGAGGAAAACAGGACTTGCTACCCCTCAGAGTCCCTAACACCCATGGGGCATGGTACCTTCCAGGGATTCCTTCAGAGGGGCCACAAATCTCTGGAACTCCATCTCCTCCATGGCAGAGAGCACGTCCCCAGCATTCAGGGTTTTCCTCTTCCCCTTCATGGCAAAGTTATTTGCACTAGGCAGAAGAAAAAAGAGAGTTAATTGGGAACAACTAGCAATTCCATCTTGTTTATTAAAGTCACATACAACTTAAAAAAGACATCCCCTAAACATTTAGGGTTTTTTTATCATTTACTAAGGAGGTTTGAGACATTTTGTTTACATTGGCTTTCCCACAGCGTTAGTTTCTGCTTGCACAGACCTTTTCTACAAGCAGGAGAAGGAGAAAGTCTGAACCTTGGCTGGGACAGTTCCACACAGCCCTGGAAGCACCTGACACTAGAGAAGTGACTGCCTGCAGAGAATATGCCAAGCCACCCCAAAAACATGACTGTGTCCTCTGTGGCAGCTCTTGCCCTAACACAGCTTTGTGATGAGGAGCCTGAAAGTGAGTCAAGTGCTCCTGCCTCTCCTGCCTTTGCCAGGGAGGCTGTGTGACCATGTTTTAAGGTTAATGGCAGTTTGGGACCCCTCTTTTTGGGACATGGCTATGTCCAGAGCACAGCTACCTTCCCACGGGCTGCTCTGGGCAGTCTAAACCCAGCTGCTACAGCTTGGCAGACTGGTTTATTTATATAAACAAACAATACAGAAACCAGCGCTGGGAAAGAGTCCCTAAGTGCCAGCAGAGGTGAATTATCAATCAAATGCCCAGTGACTGCTGCACCAAGTTCTTACCAGGATGTTGCATACAGCACAAACACACTCGCTGCTCGGGAGATTGCGCTGCGGGCTTCTTTGGAAATATTGACTCCATCAGGAAGCTGAAAAACAAATCCAACTTTTAAACTCACATAATTCACGTGTCAGTTTGTTAAGACACTTACAGGGCTCAGAAGAACTGGGAACTGCTCTGGGGTGCTGTCACAGGAGCTCTGCTCCCAGCTGGAAGCCAAGGGCAGCAGGAAAGCAGAAGTTCCAGTCCTTCAAAGGCATGGAACTGAGCAGCCCAGTGACTATGGAGTTCGGGGTCTGGCCACTGTCTCCAAGTAACTTATCCTGTGACTATCATCCTGTAACTATCCAGCCCCTGACACGCCTGCCAGGCCCAGATCTCAGCAACACCTCACAGCTCCAGACCAAACGTACTAATTTTACCACTCGGAATTACTCTGTATTTTTATATAAACATGGACTTGTGTGCTGAGGTTTTGGGGGGCCAGGTTCTGACACTGCCACTGCAGGAGCTGCGCTGCCGCCGAGTGCACTGGTGGAACATCCCTTGGGACACGGCTGCGAGTGCTGCAGCCCCGGTACTGAGGGGGGACAGCCCAGAGCAGAGCCCCGCGGCAGGGAACACAGCTCGGGCCAGGGCCCGGGGCCTCCCGGGGCCAGGACCTCCCGGGGCCGGGGTCTCAAGAGGCGGGGACCTCGCGGGGCCAGGGTCTCCTGATGCCCCGCTCCGCTGGGCCGCGGGGCCCGGCACCCACCGCCTCCTTGATGATGCGGGTGATGACGGCGTTGGGCAGGTTCAGGTCCTCCGGTCTCTCCGCCATCCTGGGCCTCCTGCAAGGCAAACGCGGCGTCAGGAGCACGGGGATAGGGGGGACCCCCTCAGGACACGGGGATCTCGGTGGGACGCGGCGATCCCGGCCCGGCCCGGCCGTGCCCAGGGCCCCGCCCGCCGCACGCGCGGGGGCGGAGCCTCAATTAAAGGGCCCCGCGCCCGAGCCGCCTCACACCCGGCTCGTCCCCTTCCAACACGGCGGTCCAAAGGCACGCCAGGTNGACAAGGAGGAGAGGCAGTAATATGAACAGGATAAGGGCAGGTATAGGGGCAGGCATAGCTGTAGGTGTAGATGCAAGTGTAGGGACAAGTGTAGGTGTGGGGCCAGGTGATGGGAGCGGGACAGGTGTATGGGTAGGTGCAGGGACAGGTGATGGTGCGGGGACAGGTTCAGGTGTAGGTGATGGGACAGAGACGTGTTCAGGTGCAGGTGAAGGGACAGGGATGGGTTCAGGTGTAGGTGGTGGGGCAGGTTCAGGTCTAAGTGGTTACGCCGTGCTCATGGGCAGTTCGTGGGGGTTTAGGGGCTGTCGGGGCTGGGAGCAGAGCCAGGGCACAGAGCCAGAGCCGGGGCACGGGGAGCTGGTGGAGCCCTGGAGCAGAGCTGGCGCCTGTGGGAATGTTACCAAGATCCTCCAAAATCAGTGGGATCAATAAGACTCCCTCTAAGGCTGTCTGACACTGTTAGTGAGTGAGGCATTACTGTATCCTTGGCCAAGAAAGTGTGTGGCTGACAAAGTTCCAGATTCTGCACTGACACAGATATAAAACTTTTTCACTTACTTACACATTTTTAGTAAACAAATTAATGTTCATTGACTCTTAAGTTATATAATTCTCTTCACCACTTAGCATTCTATCTGCTCTCGGTTATTAATTTCTGACTTTTCATGCTAATCTGGTCCACGTACTATTACTTTTATAATCTTTTTCTCAGTCAGGGAATCTCCAGCTTTCCAGGCGTTAATCTCCTCTGCATTTCTCCTTACTCCCACATTCTTGAAGGATCATAAATTTAAGATTCCAGATGTCCAATATCTCCAACTCCCTTTGGCTTTTCTCATTGAAGCTTGGCAGGGTTACTTTTAGCAAACTTGAGGTTTTGGTTATTTAGTGATCAAAGTAATTATAAGAGCCTGTGAAAAAACTTAACTAGTGCTAGCTGAAAGTGGGCACTGGTTGCAATTAATTAAAACAGTTAGGAAAGTTACATCATTTCCAACGGGAAATAACAACTGTTTTCCCCCACATGCATTTCTGGCTTCTTCCCTTGTTGCTGTGTGAGGGCACGGGGCTTGTGAGCTCCTCCATCACTGCCCCACTGACCCCATGCCTGGCCTAAACCCTGTAATTCCATGAGACTTTATCCCTGTTGATAACCTGAGCAGGTAATTAAGTAAGCTCAGAGAGCAAGAAAGCAGATTAATTCGGTGCTGTGTTGGGGTGATACTTGAAATTGTGATCAATGATTGAGAGCACAGCTCTTTTTCCATGGAAAATGGGAATTTTCTATTCTCAAGGGCAGTGTTACTGATGTGGGTAGAGTTCACAGAAACTTGTGAGCCCAGGTAAAGGTAACTGTGGTGGACATGATGCTGTGTTGGGAGAAGCACACACCGAGTACAGCAGGACCAGGCCTGTGTGAGCCCTGGGTGACTGTTCCAGTGACTGGATTAATGAACTCCATCCCTGCTGTACAAATGGTGTGTGAGTTTTGTTTTCAGCTCCTTTCCATGTGCTCTGCTGTTACCCCTGGCTGCTGGGTGTCCCTGGGCAGGTGTGGCAGTGCTGGCAGTGCAGAGGGTGCATTCACACGTGGCAGATTGAGCTGCTGTGACAGTGACCATGACATGGATCCTGGACAGGCAGGTGGCTCAGAGCTGTTGGAGCCCTTGGGAGCCACTGCTGCTCATTTTGGTTTCTGTATTTTAGAGCATGAGGTGATTTTGTCCATAAACGGAGAACCAAGCAAGGTGGTGTGGGACTGCCTGGGGAAGGGGTGAGATGGAGCAGAGCCAGGAATGGGGCTGCCCAAATCCAGGGGTATGGCCCAAAGCTGCCCCATTCACCAGCAAAGCCTGGGCTGGGACCATCCAGCTCCGTGTGTCTTCTTGACAAAACAGGCTCTCCTCCTTGGTCCCTGGTGTGAGTCTATATTTGTTTTTAATTACAGTGTGTGGAGGTTGGGACACTGAATCCCAGGGAGGGACCTTAAAGCCCATCCTGTCCACGCCCTGCCATGGGCAGGGACACCTTGCACTGTCCCAGGCTGCTCTGAGCCTCGTCCAGCCTGGCCTTGGATGCTTCCAGAGATGGGGCAGCCATCCTGGCCTTATATCCTGTGGGTCCAGAGCCTTTATATTAAATCAGTTTTCTAGTCTTGTTTCACTGTCATGTGTAGAACACGAAAGATGTTAAGCATACGTTGCTCAAGTTTACCGCTGTGAGTCACATTTTACACTGGAACAAAAATGTTGTTCCATGTAGCACAGATATAAATACAGTGACAGAGGAGCAGCAGCTCAGCTCAGCCTGAGAGGGAAAGCAAAAACAAGGGACAATATTGTCCTTCTGTACCTCAGGGAAATGCTATAACAGATTCAGTTTTGAATGCTTTAAATTAGATATTAAGAAAACATCCTTCCCTGTGAGGGTGGGCAGGCCCTGGCACAGGGTGCCCAGAGCAGCTGTGGCTGCCCCTGGATCCCTGGCAGTGTCCAAGGCCAGGCTGGACACTGGGGCTTGGAGCACCTTGGGACAGTGGGAGGTGTCCCTGCCATGGCAGGGGTGGAATGAGATGATCTTTAAGGTCCCTTCCACATTCTGTGATTCTGTTTGATGACTCTGCACTGGTGTCAGGAGATGAACACTGTGAGTTTTAAGCCTGCAGTGAGGGTGGGCACTCCCTTAGCCTGCTTGTTTTTCACAAAATTGCACAAAAATTTGACATTTATGCTTTAGCTGCAAGCTCAGAGCTTACCCAGCAGTGTTTGTACTCCTCAGAACCCACTGTTAGTACAGACGGGCTTGAATCTCACTTGTCTTTTCTGTGAAAATGACAGTTCAGTATCATCATGGCCACAGAAAGAAATATTAATACAAAAATACACATTATTCCAATCTAGAGCAGTCATTGTGGAACACCTGTATTGTTTCCAGCACTCTTGAAGCCCTGCTTTGATGAGTGCCCTCCAAGTCCTGTAAATAAGAGGCTGACGATGCTGTAGATGACTCTTCCTGTTGTAAAATCAGGGATGAGGTGTGCCAGGACGTGATGCACAGGAGAGTTCTGCCCTGCAAACCCTTCCCTCTGGGCACTCCCTGGCTCTGCTCAGAAAGTTTTGGGGTTGCAGGATTAACTGTGAGGTCCTGAGCCTGAGAACCAGTTCAGCTCGTTCCTATCCCCGTGAGTCACTTCACACCTCTCTTCCCTCATTAGTGCTGAACAGATCCGCCCGAGCTGCTGCTGAGAGCCGTGACTCAGAGGGACAGGGGAGCGCTCAGGGCAGAGCAAAACAAACAGCAAGAGACCCGGTGTTCACAAAGGGAAAGGAGGGACACAGGGACACATCCCAGACTGGAATGGATGAAGGCAGGGACGCAGGGACACATCCCAGACTGGAATGGATGAAGGCAGGGACACAGGGACACATCCCAAACTGGAATGGATGAAGGCAGGGACAAAGGAACACATCCCAAAGTGGTGTTGGATGGTTTGCACTTACCAATTTAAATTTCCTTGGAAGACTGTCCATGACTGCTCTGTTTCTTAATTTTTTTCCTTTTGGCTGTGGAAGAAGAATGAATGTGAAACAGTTGGCAGTATCCTTTTTAAAAGGAAATAAGCTTTTACTTGGTCATTATAATCTCTAAATTTTTAAGTGCATCAGGCCTCTAACTTAGAGCGGGTGCCTGGAATTATTCTGTTTTTCCTTCCCCAAAAGACAGGCCAGGCACTGCAGCCGGTCCCCAGAGGATGGAGCTGTCCCATGGAGGTGTCACTCACACACTTCTCTTCCTACCTCAGGCCCTCTCAGTTTAGCTCACCTCTGAGGAAGGTCTCTGAGTGCAGCACTCTCAAAATAACTTCCTGGCATTCTTTTTTTAACCATAAACTAATTCAGCAGTTTTAACTGTCCAAAAAGTGCCAGTCTAAAATTCTTCTGATTGAGTGGACTTTCCTATGTGACCTAAGACAGAGACTTGGACAAATCCTGTGTACCAGGTCAGGAGCTATTTTCAGCCTTGTGGACAGACTATTGCATTAACTGTAACTTTGTTATTCCCTTTGGAAAGTGCTTTGGGAAGGAAAGCTGTAGGGTAACCTCTGTGTTACCTCTGGTGGTGTTCATTCAGGTTTGTGCCACCATGAATCTTGCTCCTGTTTGTGCCGTGCTCCAGCCAGAGCTGAGCTCTGCTGCAGGGTCAGGCATCCTCTCACCTGGACAGATGGCCCTGGTGCTCTGCAATAACACTGGGAGAGTGAGTGCTCTCAGCTCCCAGGGAAGGGAATGCCTTCCTGATTATGGGTAATGGGATCATGGTTAAACAATAATAGGCTATAAGCAGGCTGTGCTCGGCTAATTGATCCACAATACAAATTAATCCACAGAGGTGGCTTAAAGGTGCCCCAGTAAGGCTGGGCTAATGTTGTGTCACAACACAAATGGGATCCAACTCCTTCTATGTCTGCCAAATGTACATTAAATTTGACCCTAAGGGAGTGAAAAGTCCTTGAACTGAAAATGGTTTGAGGCTGGGCAGCTCTTTTGGAAAATGTCTTGTGCCTGCTGTGTTGTTGTGTTGTCCCTTGGGCATCACCTCCTGACATGAAACAGGAGCTTTGTCTGACCCATTGTGTCTGCTTTTATTTTCTTCAATGTTCTTGAATATACTCATCTCCTTAAATATTCTTGTTAAATTCCTCACTGAGAGGGTGCTGGGTCACTGGCACAACCTCCCTGGGGAAGTGGTCATAGCACCAAAGCAGCCAGAGCTCCAGAAACATCTGGAGGGTGTGATTAGCCATAGGATTTAATTCTAGTCCTGCAAGGGAGTGGGGCTTGGTGATCTTTCTGGGTGCCTTCTAGCTGGACAGATTCTGTGTGCCTGTCATCATGCTTGGGCTAAAGGGGGGAGTCAGGATCACAGTTCTGGGGGAAGAAAGGAGGCAGCTGCTCTTTGAGCAGCAGCTCCACTCTAGACCAATGGAATTTCACTCTTAATTGAACATAAAAATGTTGGAGAACCCTGGTTTACTTTGTCCAGCCTGGGAATGGGGCCTCATCAGATGACAAAGGAGATCTCTGTTACGAAAAAGGGCAACTTATCCTTTTCTCTTGTGCCCCAGAACAGGGGAGAATGACTTTAAACTTAAGGAGGATACATTTAATTAGATATTGGTGAGGAATTATTCCCTGTGAGGGTGGGCAGGCCCTGGCACAGGGTGCCCAGAGAAGCTGTGGCTGCCCCTGGATCCCTGGCAGTGCCCAAGGCCAGGTTGGACAGGGCTTGGAGAGACCTGGGATAGTGGAAGGTGTCCCTACCATGGCAGGGGTGGAATGAGATGAGCTTAAGGTCTCTCCCAGCCCAAACTAGCCTAAGACTTCTGGCATTTGATCTCTGTCTCCCCCTGTCACATGCCAATTCCATTTAAGTGCCAAATGCCAGAAATATTTGATGTCTGTGAAATCAGTGAGCTAACCTGGCAGAGCAGTGTCAGATGCTGAGGAGCACAGCCCATGTGAGGTACCTGAGAGAAGAGCTCAGCTATTTCCTGCAGCTCCAGACTGAGCACAGCAGTTCAGCTCAGGTGACAGGCAATAACTTCCTAAGCTCTTTTAACTTCATTACTTTGATCCATTTGACCATTCTAAGGCCAAAAGCATAATTCCCAGGAGACCTTTTGCTATATTGAAATGGATCTGTTTTATGAGAAGTGTCACTAAAGACCCAGCTTGGTTATTATATTGTTTTTATTGCATTAAAATAAATTGACAATGGATTAATACTCAGCATTTGTCAAAATGCTGCAACAGGACTGGATGCTCAGATCAGACATCCTCTAAGAGACTTGGAATGTCTCATGGTGCTGCTCTTCTGTGTCATTCAGAGTGCAGAAGAATGGTGCTGTGAGCTGATATGCTGTTGGGGTAATTCACTGGGCTTTTAATCAGGTTAAGGCTGTAAGACAGGTATGTCTTAAACACTTGGTCTGAGAAAGTCCCACTGCCATAAGGACAAAGCCTTTAGCTGGGAAAATGGTCAGGTGTTTGGGTGCTGTTTCTAAGTCAGGTGTGTGCCCAGCCTACTGTTATCCTGCAGGCTAGGCATGACAAAATGGAAAATGGATGAAAAAAAAAAAAAGAAGAAAAAAATAGTTTATGATGCCCCATTAGTGCTTTGGGGTCAGCTCAGCCTGCGCAGAGGGAATGGGATGTGCTGTGTTCCTTTCCTGAGGGGAGAATCACAGAATCCCAGACTGGTTTGGGGTGGAAGAGACCTTAAAGCCCATCAAGTGCCACCCTTGCCATGGGCAGGGCCACCCCCTCCCACTATTTCAGGTTGCTCCAAGCCCTGTCCAGCCTGTCCTTGACTATTTCCAGGGACAGGGAATCCACAACACACAGATAACCCATGGTGCTCTGATGCTCTGCTCTCTCTAATTGCTGTTTCCTCACTGTGAAGGGTGACAGTGGAGGCTCTGCCAGACCTAGAGATGTTCTGTATGGGATGTTTCTGGAGGGATCAGGAAGCATCCCTGTGCCTCAAAGGGATCCCTCTCCTGAATTAACCCTGGATGTCTCCCTCACCAGCCCCAGGGCAGCAGGGGAAGAAGCCAGGCAGTTTCTGCAGGTTTAGAGTGCTCAAGATGGAATAAAATCTGGGCTGAAATAAAACAAGAGCTTCTCACTCTCTCACCTTTTCCCTGCTGCTCTCCTCCTGGAGAGGAGCTGGTTTATGGAGCAGCTCTTACACAAACCATGCTGTGGTCACAGCTGCCTTAATTTCAGCCACATTTCAGCAATGGCAAAGGGACAAGGTGAACTGTTTCCAGCAAGCTTGGCCCTGCTGAAAGATGGGCACAGGAACAAGTGGTTGTGCACAGTGACTGTTCCGTGCTCTGCATCCCTGGTGAGCCACCAAGGGGCTGTGCCAGCTCCTGCTCACGTGGGGTTTGTCACAGAGCCTCTGCCTGCCCTAGAAATACTCTGTGCTTGCAGCCACGGGCGCCCTGAGTTACAGCCATGCCTCATATCCCAGGAATGGCTGCAGGCTGCTCCCTTTCAGACCCTGCATTTTGTGAGGAAGGGGCAGAGAGGGAAGGTTAGAGAAGAGATCAGCCAAAGAAGTTTGTTACCCAAAATGATGGGTGCAGAATGCCAAGTGCATCAAGTCCTAGGGAGGGGCAGAGACAGTTCTTGTGGGGGGCTGGATGTTGCCAAGGCTCTGATATTTTGGCAAAGCAGCAGTGCTGAGCTGAGTGCTGTTCTGGGATCGTGTGCTGGCTGTGAGGACACTGTGGAAGGGGATGATGGATGGTTTTGTGCAGTGGGCAGTGAGCAGGAGCAGCCCATGAGATTGGGTCAGTGCTGGTTTACCCAGTGCACTGTTCTCTCCCAGCAGGGAGGGGCAGTTTTCCAGGAACGTGGAGTCCTGAGTGCATCTGCCTCGAAAGGAGAAGACAAGGGAGCCGCAGGGTGGCAAAGGCAGCAGCAAAGACCATGCTGGGGATGTTGCTGCTGCTCTGGCTCAGATCTGGGCTCCAACAGGATGCTCACACTCTGGGATGTGAGCAGAGAAGGGGTGGTGTACCTAAAATACCCTGGCAGGAGGAGGGACCTTTCTTGGGCCTCAGATTGGAAAAGGATTTGCTAATGTGCCAGTCTGCCTCTCTGTTGGGTTCCTTCCCTTTTCAAGGGAAAGGCTCAGCTGTGCCTGCTGCAGAGGTGTTTTCAGGGACAGCAGCACCTCAGCTGGGCCCTGGGGAAGAGGGGCTGCAGCCTTCCCACTGCTGCAAAGTGCTGTGATTTGTGTGTCTGCCCTATATGACAGGCTGTGCTAATCCCAGGAATCTGCCCTCAGGATTGCCCCAAAATAGCCCAAACCCTCCTTTTTGCAATCCTCTTACCATCTGGGAAGCCAGATAATTTTTCCCAGCCTGATTTAGTTTCTTTAGTTCCAAAGGCAGCCTCAACCTTGTGGGTTTTCTGTGTGCATACGTTGCCCTTTTGCCTGGAATAACTGTGTAAGCACGTGTTTGGATTTGAATATCCAACCAAAGGCAGACCCTAGTGCTGGCAGACTGAGATTTGTGATGGAGAACGGTGTTAAATTTTAAAAGAAAGTCATTAACTCCCAGGCCAACCAGCTGAATGGGCAGTTTGCTGGAGACTCCAACAAAACTGCAGGTTAAGGTCAGTCCCGGGGTTGGAATGTGAGGAGGGAAGTTAGGAGTTGATTCCTTGCTGTTGGGAGCCAGGAGAGAACAGAGCTGTTGCAGGACCACCAAGTCTTCCCAGTTTACAATTTAATTTGTATCTTCCCAGACTGGATCTCTGCTCCCTTGGGGCATTTATATACTGGTTTGGATTTGTGTTTTTCCCCCCTCCTTTGCAGTGGTACCACGATCAAAGGCTCGTGGCAGCTAAATCTGAGCTTGGGCATTGCTGGAGAGGATCCTGACCCGGCGTGGGAGCCATGGAGCAGCTGGGAGAGCCGGAGCTCACACGTGAGTGCTCGGGTGATTCCTCACTGCCTTGGCAGCACTGCTCACTCCCTGGGGGGAGGAGGGAGGGATGGATGGATGGATGGATGGATGGATGGATGGATGGATGGATGGATGGATGGATGGATGATGGCTCTGTGGGATTTGGCTAGTCATGGGAGCCAGATCCTGGAGGCTGGAGGGGATGAAGGTCTGTATCTCCCCTGTGCCTGTTGTGGGGGGCTGGAGATGCCCAGCTCCACACGGGATTGTTTGATCTCAGGGCTCTCTGTGCTGCAGGATAGAGAGGATTTGAATCTCCTGGGTTTGTGTGTTAAGAGTGATTTCTGCAGCCAGTGAGCCTCAAATGCTCTGGGAGATGGGTGGGGGGAATTTAATGGCCTGGGAGTCCCACAGAAACGCTTTACTATAATTTATTAATTATTAATTTGAAAGCCCTGTCTCCTGGGACTCTTTCACCCAAAGCTGTGAGACTACCTTCTTTAGCTGGAGAGACAGAGCATTTGTTACTATCCTGTTTGCCTCTTAAAAGCCTTTTGCAGTGAAGGCATGGAGAGAGGAGGCTTTGTGTGAGCCTGGGGAGCTCCTGGGAGACAGGGGGAGTGTAAACACCTCTGTGTGCTCGGAGAGCTGCGGGTGCTGCTGACAGAAGCACACAGATCATGGTGCTGGGGCTGCCGAGGTGCTGTGCTGTGCTGGGGACCAGGACACAGCAAGGCTGGGCAGGTACAAACTCTACTCCCGTTGCAGAGGTTCAGGATACCTGGGATTGTGGAGGGAATTGTTTGTTGTTTGCTCAGGAGGCTGCTTGGTGTTGTCTGTCCTGTGGGCTGAGCTGTGCAGTGAAAAAGCCTATCCCAGACTGGTTTTTCCCAGGGGCAAATAAATTTGCTGGGAAAAAGCTTTAATTTTGATGGGTGGCAGATGGAGATCACAGGGAATGTCAGCAGAGGGATTCAGCTGAACAAATGAAGAAGAGTTTTTGATTATCATGAAAGCAGGAACATTTAGAAGTGGCTTAGAGATGACCCTGGATCCCTGAGCAGGACCACCCCACCTGTGTGCTGGTTGCTGCTTGTCCAGGACAGAGCTTTGGCATCATTCACCTGTGTCTGTGGGGCTCTGGCATCAGATGAGCTTCTGGGGCATGTGGCCAGGGACAGAGGGGGACCATGCCAGGGCTGTTCTTCAACCCTCCTGTCCAGCAGGTGACAGCAGCACTGACTGTGACCCCAGGCAGTCCAGGGGTTATCAACTGCATTATAAACACATCCATGAGAGAGGGAGTTGGAGTCATTATGAGGTTTCTCTGCAGACCCCAGGGCTGGGAGGATGAGGGGTCCCCAGACCCTCCTTGTGGGCAAGACGGGAAAGCTCTTGGAATATTCCGTAACATAAATACACTTCAGTTCCTCTCCCAGTGCTGCCTGTTGAGGATGGGATGAAAATGAGGGGTTAAAGGATTCATCCCCACCCCAGCTCTAGATCCTGGACTCTCTTGCCTTTCAGCAAGATGTGATAGAGGATGTGACATCTCCAGTGTCACCCTGTCATATTTTGGAGGAGCTCTGATTTTGGTGAGCTGGCTGGAGCTCAGAGCTTTGCTGTTGGGGAGAGCCAGAGCTGGGCCCCTGACTGTGCCCCTGTCTGCAGAGTGAGCATGGAGAAGGCCATGGGGATGTGTTTTGGAATGCCAGGGTGCAAATATCACCTTGGGCAGCTGGGACAGGCCACTGTGGGATGTTGTGGCATTGGCTGTGTGCCTGGCCAGGTTGGCTCCTGGCTGGAGAGCCTGCCTGGGGTGCAGAGATTGCTCCTGCCTGCTGGCAAAGGACCCCTTCCCTCTCTGTGCTCCTCTCCTTGTGCTTCTGGGTTTTGATATCTGCATTAATCCCTTCCTCAAGGACCTGCAAAGCAGCTGTGCCAGATGTGGGAAGCCAGGTTCTTGTTCTGGGCAGAGCTGCTGGAGCAGCCTTTCCCCTCCTGTGTCCACCACATTCCACCAGATCTCACCCTGGGCTTGGCTGCTTCAGGTCCC
The DNA here is from genome assembly GCA_013397195.1 of Hylia prasina. Classification (NCBI taxonomy): domain Eukaryota; kingdom Metazoa; phylum Chordata; class Aves; order Passeriformes; family Sylviidae; genus Hylia; species Hylia prasina. The sequence goes on from VYXD01005581.1 coordinate 911,507, forward strand.
TGGTGGAGAGGCAGGAGCCAACAGCTGTGGCTTCCCTGTGGGTCACCTGGTCCTGAAGGATTCCAGAGGCTGCAAGGCAGCTCTGGGAGTTTTGGGGCCACCAGGCAGACAGGAGAATTTAACTGGTGGCCCAGACTTGCAGGGATCAGTGTCACCAGGCTGCACCTTCTGCTCGCCTCTGACACTGCCAGCTGGGGAATGGGGATCCAGCTTCCCCCGGGCTCAAATCCAGCAATGGTGTGAGAAAAGGGAGATGTGCTGGAGCTGCTGAGGAGCTCCTGGTGCTGTCTCACAGATGCTTCTGCTTGCTGCCATGTCCTGCACTGCTGGTGCATCCCCTGCACTTTGATGAGGGCAGCAAAGGCCACTGCTGTGCTGGACAAACACGCAGCAATTAGAGAATAAATCACATCTTTGTTCAGAGCCCCTCCTCACCCCACCCTGAACTCTGGATCCCAGTGGCTGGAGGTGATGGGGAGCTGCAGGAGTGCTGAGCAGCCCAGCTGTGCCCACGGATGTGCCTGGTGCCTCTTCCCTTGGGCTGTGGGTGCAAGCAACACAGCATCCATGGGGATGGATCTAGGTGCTTCCCTAGAGCTGGAAAGGGACTCTCACCACCTGAGTGGACTCAGCTCTGGGCCTTTTCTGCCCCACTGGTCACTGAGCTGCACATTGCCCTGCTCCCATCCTGGCTTGTGCCTCGCTGCTGTGCTGTGGGAAGCAGGGAAAAGGAGACACCTGGCCCTTTTCCAGCAGGAAAGCAGGAGCTTTGTGTGGGAGCTGGCAGCAGAAACCCTGCCAGGCCTTGCCAGCTCTGAGCACCCCCTGAGGCAGCAGAGCCTGGGCAGTGCTGGCTGGCTCTTGGCCAGGTGCCTCCCAGGGCCCCTGCAGGTGCCAAGGTCAGGCTGACACGGCAGGCACAGGCAGCCCCATCAGAGCTTTGGAGGCTGCTGGGGTGGTTTTTGTCTCCACCAGTGCCCAAAGGGGCTTGGATTTATGGCAGTGGTACAATGGGTGTCTGTGGCAGTGATGGATTGGGCTGTGCAGAGCATTCCTCCTTCCTTCCCTCCCTGGTTTGCTCTGTGTCCTCCTGTTGCTTTTCCTTCAGTTTCAGGCAGTTTTGCTGGTGGAAGTTCAGCTGAACTAAACCAGTGCCCCGGCAAACTGTGGGGGAAAAGGCAAATTTTTAGTGAGCAAACAGCCTTTCCAAGCTTCTGCCTCTGTCTAGGGGCTGTGAAGATGGAGCTGGAGATATTTTGGGGTACCTGGAGGCACTGGGCAGGGTGTGGTGGGTGCTGTCCATCTGTCCATCCTGGTACATACTGGCATGGGGCTGAGGGCATGTCCTGGCACCAAAATCCCAGGTCAGGCTATTTTGCTTTTACAGCTGCTGTGAGTGTGGCTCCATCAGGGGTGAGGGACACTGTTCTGCCCACTGCCCTTTGAGGGAGTTAATCTGGGACTCCATGGCTGGCTCTGTGCTAAGGGAAGTGTAAAACACCTCTGGCACACTAATGCTATCCTGCTCATCTCTGTGGAAGAAGCCTGAGCAAATGTTTCTGCTCCTGCAGTTACTGGGCTGTGCTGGCTCCTCTGCTCTGCTCTGTGGCTGGGAGATATCCCCACCAAGGCTCCCAGTTCTGGGTCTGTGCACTTTTGTCTGTCTCAGCATCAGATCCTGTGGCAGGTTTTGATGGCTGTGAGTGAGGAGGGCCAGGCTGGGGCTGCTGGGGCTTTGTCAGGATGCTGGACATGAGGAAAGAAACCAATTCCCCCTTTTGTGGAGCCTCCTGTGAGCCCCAGCACATCAGCAGGGGTGGGCTGGAGCTGGGTCTGAGCCTTGCAAGAGTGTCCAGCTCTGGGGCCGCCCTCAAAAGGACAAGGAGCTGCGGGAGCCAGTCCAGAGGAGGCCACGGAGCTGCTCCAGGGGCTGGAGCCCCTCTGCTCTGGGGCCAGGCTGGGAGAGCTGCAGGTGCTCACCTGGAGAAGAGAAGGATCCAGGGAGAGCTCAGAGCCCCTTCCAGGGCCTAAAGGGGCTCCAGGAGAGCTGCAGAGGGACTGGGAACAAGGGATGGAGGGACAGGACACAGGGAATGGCTCCCACTGCCAGAGGGCAGGGCTGGATGGGATACTGGGCAGGAATTGTTGGCTGGGAGGGTGGGCAGGCCCTGGCACAGGGTGCCCAGAGCAGCTGTGGCTGCCCCTGGATCCCTGGCAGTGTCCAAGGCCAGGTTGGACACTGGGGCTTGAAGAGACCTGGGGTAGTTGAAGCCGGCATGGAACTGGATGGTCTTCCAGGTCTCTTCCAACCCAAACCATTCTGTGATTCTAAGCCTGTCCTGAACACCCAGTTCAGAGCAGCATCTCCAGTGTCCTGGACAGCTGCTTACAGATTAATAAAGTCCTGACAGGACTGGTCATCTTGTTTTAAATAAAACTGTGCTGAGCAGAGCCTCTGGGATGCACTTGGTGTGTGGGATGGGAAAGGCCACGGCCAAGGCTGCAGCTGGGGCTCCTACCAGGAACGTGGCTCTGTCTCCTGCTGTGACACTGCAGCGAGTGAATTGCCATCGTTCCTCTCCTCTGTGCTCACAGGGAAGGCTGGGGCAAGGTGGAGACCAACCCCCGTGGGAGGTAAAACTGCGGGTACAGCAGAGCCTGTGGTGTCCCTGCTCCCTGTCCTGCTCTCATACCCTCTTTTCCCTGGCAGGGACAGGGCAGAGCCCCCCGGTGCTGGAGCATCTGCCAGCAGTGACCAGGGGCCCACTCCGGGCTGGACAATCCCCCCTGCGGGGAGCCTCGGGGAGCAGGAGGAGGATCAGCCATGCCCGAGTGAAAGGGAAAGGTGAGTCGGCGGGTCAGGGAGGGGCTGTGGGGCAGCGGGGCTCAGCCCTGGCCAGGGGCTTGTGTTTGTCTAGCAGATCTTGTTCTTTTTCATCCCGGAGAGTTCTGGGACAGCCCAGCCTTTGGGGAGAGTTTTTTTCCCCCCAGGAAAGCATCTCCATCATTCCTCCACACCCTCCGGAGCTGGTGCTCGGCTCTGGTGAGGTGTGGCACAGCACCCAGAGCCGGTGGGTGCGTTGGCAGCTCCTGGGTGATGGAATGGGCTGCTCTGAGGTCTTGCAGGGTGACCCCATAAGCCTGCCTCCTTCCTTGTCAAATGAGAGCCAAGCAGGTCACCCATGCCCTGCCATCCCCCCTTTCTGGATCTGTCCTGCCTGCAGTGATGTCCCCAGGGTGCTGTGAACGCTCCTGCCCCGCGCTGCTGCGGTGGGACAGCTCCTTAAACAGCTGAGGATGTGGCCGCAAAGCCGCTGGGGCAGTCCCAGGGATTGCTGACAGCAGGGCGGGTTTGCCCTTGCCCCTGCAGCTCGTTCCTGGGGCACCATCGGGAGGGTGGCCGCGGCTCCTGGGTCCGCGGGGGGGTAGGGCATTGTCCCCACCTGGCACTGTCCCCGCCTGGCACTGTCCCCGCCTGGCACTGTCCCCACCTGGCACTGTCTGTCCCCACCCGGGCACGTGGCCGCAGGTGCGGTCCCCGTTCCAGCCCGCGGGGCCGATGGGAGCCGCTCCATTCAAACTGCGGCGGTTGTTCCGTGTCCCATGGAAACGCGCTCCCCGCGGGCTCGGCAGGCACGGCTCCAATTACTGCAGCTGCTAATTAGAGGTGTCGTGCCATGGAGCCCGGCAATGTGCTCAGGGTCTCGCTCTGCTCCCGCCGGGCCGGGCCCCTCCCGGGAGCTTCCTTCTGCCTCAGCACGTTCGGTAAGCGCGGGGCTCGGGGGGCCCGGGGGATGCCACCCCGGCCGGGGCGCCGCTGGAAGCGGCTGGGGAGCTGCTGCTCCAAGGAATCAGGGCCGGGCAGCAGCTTCTGCCTCGCTGAGCCGCAGTAATGCCCGGAACCAGGAGCGCCCTGAGCCCCGGTTCAGCTGCTGCGGTGTGGGCAGCGCCCTGCAGGTGTCCCATGCCCAGCCTGTTCTGTCCCCAAGATGGACACGGGCTGGAGAAGGGCTGCCTGGAGCTGTGCCCCCGTTAGGGCAGAGCCCCAGTTTCCTTTTTGCTCCTTGGGGTTCTTTCTGTGGCCGCCTGAAGTGTGCAGTGTAGGTTTGAGTGGCGGTGGTGGCTCTGAGGGTTCGGCTGCGAGCCCCGAGTGGACTTAGATGTCTTGTGGATGTCCCGGCCGCTGGTGGTGTGTGATGGCTGGGCAGCAGTGTCACACACAGGGTGCCCTTTCTGGGTCCTGCTTTTTAAGCAGCAGTTTTGTTTTCTTTCAAAGCTTCTCTTCTTCTCGTGAGCAGAGCAGGCAGTCACACAGTGAGCTCTCTCCTAGGGATGTTGCCCCTTCCCAGGGATGCTGCTCCTTCCCCTTTTGGGCTTCTGAGTGCCAAACTGCTGAGGACAGCCGGGAAGCCGAAACCCTCCTGTGTTTGCCTATAGGATATAGGCCAAATAATGTGGGTTTGTGCCTCCTGGCTCTGTAACCAAGTCCAGGCCAAACATGTCTGCAGCCACAGTTCCCCTCATGGGCTGAGCATCACTGGTGAGATGTGCAGTTGTGTTCTGAGCTGCAGAGCCTGGCAGGACAGGGCCAGCACTACCCTCTCACTGAGGGTGGCCAGGAGGGAGTCTTCTGAAGGGCTGGTGCCAGGGCAGGGATTGTAGATGGTGATTTTGGGGTGCTCTGTGCCCATGGGGACCTCTCGCCCAGGCAGGGTCTGACGCTGTGTCCTCTGGCAGGAATCCCCACTGGCATTTGCACAGATGGTACTTGGCTGTCCCAGCCAGGGCCAACACTGAGTTCTTCCTACAGTAAAGCAGGAAAGCATTTAAGAAGAACACCAAATTTTCCATTTGTCAGAGACCATCAGTAAGGAACAGGTTTCCCTGCTAGGTTTGCTCCATAGAAGGTTGCCCTGTCCCTTCCCTTAGCCTGGCAAACTTCTCTCATGGGTGGGAACCTGTTAGATTACCATCTTGTGCTTGCTCATGCCCATTTTCCCCTGTTCTCCTTGTGCCAGCTTTGTTCCTTACCATGAATTGTCTCTCCTGGCCCTGTGGGTCCAGATGGATGGGGCTGGGAGCTCTCTGTGTTGCATCCCTGCTGTACAGGAGATCTTGATCTAGCTGAGCCTGGCTGAGTCCTGCTCTGTGGTGGGATGTTCACCCAGGAGCTGCATGTGGGTTCCCCTTCTGCACTTCTTCTGCACTTATTTTAATTTATATTAATCTTTATTTAACAGGGAGGACCTGGACAAGCCGTGTCAGGGCCTCTCTGCTGGGGCTTGTTTCCCTCAGTTCTTGTTAGAGATGTATCAGGAGATAAATCCAGGGATAAAGGTTTCTGTGACCCTCTGCACTTGGCTTGAGGTGGGAATGCAGCCCATGAACCTGCTCTGACAGGGATTGTGTTCCTGCCCACCCAGGTCTGGCACCAGGTCAGTGCTCTGCTCATCTGACAAAGTGCCCCAGCTCTGTCTGAGCACAGACCTTGGCACAGCAAATCTCTCCCACTAGCTCTGTCTGGATCATTCTTCCAGGAGCAGCTTCCCTCTCTGATCCTGGCCCTACACAAGCCAGTGAGTGCCTCCCCAGCCTGAGCAGGGTCAGACAGGGACTAGGGCATGCTGGGGGTCATGATTTGTCCCTTCATGTGCTTGGGAGACGGGAGCAAATACATGAAGAGGGAAACATCCTCTGCTCCTCACAGAGAGGAAAGCACCTGAACTCCCAAACCCTACCCTGGCCACTTTGTGTTTCTCCCCAGACAGGCAGAGCTGCCTCTCTTCTCCCTGCTGGGCTCTCCGTGGTGCTGGGGCAGCCTGTGGCAGGGGCCCTGTCCCCACAGCAGTGACACACACTGACATGGGGCTGGGGTGACCCCATCCCTCACTGTGCAAAGCCTAGGCCCAGGAGCTCCCCAGGAGCAGCCCCAGCCATCCCCAGGGCAGGACATCCCCAAACTGGCATCCCCCCAAATTACCCAGCACAAAATCTTCCCTTCTCCTTCCCCTCTCCCTTCGTTCCCCGACTCCTCCTCACGCTTGGCTACCTGAGGCAGTTTCTTTTGGTGGTGTAACATCTGTTGTGTGCTAACAGTGGAGCAGGCAGAGGGTTCCCACTGCAGCCTCAGAGATCTGCGGAGAGCAGAGGGGTTCCCACCTTGTGCCCAAAGCCTGGAGTGGGAGGATAAAACTGGAGGACAGCATTCTGTCTGCTGCAAACCAGTGTTAGAGCTGTCCTGACTCATCCCACCCAGCTCCTGTCTTTACTCTCCCACCTTGCACTTGTACAGATGCACACAGACACCATTTCCACGTGTCCCTGCACATGTGAGCTGCTCAAAGGTTGGACCT
>VYXD01005581.1:918819-936800 GCA_013397195.1 Hylia prasina
AGAGAAGAGGAGAGGAGAGGAGAGGAGAGGAGAAAAAGAATGATAAAAAGAAGAAAGAAAGAAAAAGAAAGAAAGAAAAAGGCAGCACTTTTGGGAGGCTCCTGCTGCTTTTAGCTCAGCTCTCTGCCTGGGGTGGGAAGGCAGGAGGTGTCTGGCCCTGTGTGAGCCCTGCAGCTATGGGGTGGGTGAGTCCCTCAGCCTCCCCTCAGCCTCCCCTCAGCCTGTCCCCTCCTGTCCCCAGGCCAGCTGAAGCTGTCCATCGAGGTGCGTGGCCGGACGCTGGTGCTGCACGGTGAGTGTGTCCCTGGGGCATCCCAAACTGGTCCCACAGCCACAGTGGGCTGGTGCTGGGGACAGCACTTCCCAGGCTCCTCTCTGAAGTTCTTTGGAGCTTTGTGGCAGCTGTTGGGAACTACTCTGTGCTGCAGGGGCACAGCTGGCAGCTCTTTGAATAAGGGATCAAACTGAAATTTCCAGAGACCTCCATTTCACAGTGAACAAACACTGTGTTTGCAGCCATGTGTAGATAAATTACTTTTATTCTATATGAAGAGAAAAAAGGCAAATACAGTTTGGAAAGGAAAGTCTGAAATGCTTTGTCGCTGCCAAAACCCTGTTGCCATGTTTGCCAGGATTTCCACACTGTTCTGTTACCTCCAAATGCTGCAGTTTTTAACACCAGCAATATTTCTTCAATGAAAGTGTTTTGATGGTGATTATCAGAGAGGCCAATGGGACTGTCAGAATTATCTCTTTTTTGGGAAACCCCTGTCTGAGTGGCACAGGCTTTACCCCAGTCCCTCCATCTGGAGCAGCCCCAGTGTGAGCTGGGTGTCAGTGATGGTGTTGTTCTGATGGTGCCTCCAAAAGAGGGTCTGGGAAGAGAGAAATGGTCCAGCAAGGGGGCAAAGGAGGCTCAGGGTGTGGGGCTGCACATGGTGGATGCTCAGGGTACTCAGTGTGGCCAGGAGGAGGCTGTGGGGTGATGTGGGTGACCTGTCTGACTTTTTGAGTCTCCACCCCGACAGAGCAGGTCTGGCTGGAGGAGGAGGCCCTTGGTGCATGCTGTCCTGAAGGAACCTTGCAAACCACTTCATGAAGCACCAGAGGAGCTTGCAGAGCCCTGGCCTTTCCAGCAGGCTGGATGTGTTCATTAGGAGCACAGTCTGCCTGTGACAGAGGCAGAGCCACTGCTGGGCTGGTGAGCAGGGAGCTTGGCCTTGTCCTGACAGCCCCTCCTGTGCTCTCCAGGCTCTGCTGGATGCCTCTGGCACTCCCCTGGCACATCCCTGGCACTCCCCTGGCACTCCCCTGGCACTCCCCTGCCCCAGGCAGCCGCAGGGTCCCGGCAGTGGGGCTGAGCAGTGTCAGGCAGTGTCAGGATGTGGCTGTGGATGTTTAACTGGATGATGCATTTGGCTCCAGGGCAGGGAGAGCAGGCTGGGGGAAGTCAGGCACAGGCAATGCAATTTGCCATCAGATGCTGAACTGCCTCTGCCACCAACCTCACCCCAGGCTGTATTTACAGCATGGATGTGTTAAAGGGACTGTACAATAAACCCCTGCCCCTGTCTGAGGGCACCTGGGGGGTTTTGCCCTACAAGGAGGGATCACCCTGTGAGCAGAGCAGTGTGGGGTAGGGAGATGCCTTCCCTGCTGCTTTGGGATGTGACCATTTCATTTCCTTTCCAGTCATGGAAGCAAAAGGTCTGATGGGAGCAGAGTGCCGTGCGTGCGACTCCTATGTGAAGGTGGGTTCTCCTGGGGCTTTGCTCAGGGAGCTTTGTGCTTTTTTTGGGAGAATTTTGTGGTTGGTTCCTCCAAGTTTGCCCTGCACTGCTTGTCCCTTCCCCTTCCTTCTCCATCCTGCTCCTGAGGAGCATCCCCAGTGTTCAGGGAGCTGGCTGGGCTCTTGCCCAGCTCTCGGCAGCTCATGGGGTTTGTTGACAGTGTCTGCATGAAGTAGAAGAGGGGAGAACATGACCCTGCTGAGGCCTGTGTCAACCATTCATTGCCAGAACATCCCAGTGGGTGCCCAAAGCCTGCTGGGGATGTTTGCTGGCAGAGGGTGGGTCTCCTGCTGGGATGTGCACAGTACAGGAAGCAGCTCCCCTGAGAGGGGACAGGCAGCCACACTTGTGTACATCACTCCTGGATTTTTCTGCTCTTTTCCCTCCCTCCCCTGCTCTGAGCAGTTTTGTAATGCAATTACCTGACAGGCTGAAGGGTGAAGTGATCCCAACCACCCGTTAGCACGGGCTCAGCAGGATCTTTGAGCTCAGCCATCCGTACAAGTGCCTGTGCCAGTCTCCTGCCAAGGCAGCTGGGGCTGGTCTGTGCTCTGGGAATGTTAACATGCTGTTTGTTTTCCTCCCAAAGATGTCCATTGTGCCAGATGCTGACAGAAAGTCCAGGCAAAAGACGAAGACTGTGCCAGACAGCAAAAATCCCGTGTTCCATGAGCACTTTGTGTTGTGAGTATGGCAAGGCAGAAGCAGCTCTGGGCCATCCCTCAGCACTGTCACACAGAGCAGTGGGGACCCCCTGCCACTGTCCCAGAGCTCCCTCCCCACACCACAGCCCCGTGTTTGCTTTTGCTTTGTGATCTCTAATAAACACTCAGCACGCCTGAGCAGCTCTGCTGCTGAGATGAGGAGTGACAGACATTATTCTGCTGGTTTTTGTAGCTGAAGTGCCTTGAACTTTTGGGCAGAGCTCTGCAGAGCTGTCAGCATACACAGCATGGCAGCGCTGCTCCTGCATGCTCAGATTGTCCTGCTGGGCAGGAGTTGGACAAACACACTCCATTTCCTAGACCTGGCACCTGCAATAGTGTGAATGAGGAAGGTAAAAGGGTTTCCTACAGCTCCAGCATGTCTCTGCATGGGAAAAGAGCTGCATGACTTAGTGTTTGGGTAGAGCTTCTCACTGCTGGTGACAGAAGGCTGTGCCAGCCCTCTGACCTGTGCAGCATTTGAGTTGGCACAGGGTGGTGGTTTCAGAGCATGGACTGTGGCTTGTTCCTTGCATTTACTCTTTGATGTTGGATGTGTCTTCCTGCAAGATTATTTCCCCCCTGAAACCGCATGAGTGGTGTCCCCACACCTGCCCAGGAGAGGTCACGTCCTCTTGCAGGTGTCTGTCAGGAATGAACTGATTGCTCTTTGGGGAGGTGCTGCAGTGCTCTGAGGAGACCTGACTGTGAGGAGGCTGAGGAGTCTGTGGCTGTGAGGGCAGCCCCTGCTGAGTGCTCCTGGGGAGGCTGATGGGCTGTGCCCTCTTCTTGTTACAGCCCAGTGCAAGAGGAGGATGAGCAGAAGCGTCTCCTGGTCACAGTGTGGAACAGAGAGAGAAATTCCAGGTAAGGAGCTGCCAGCTGTCATAGGATCCTTTTCAGATGGGGCTGTTGTGCAGAGACCCTGCTCCCTGCTCTGGTCACCTCGTGTGAACTTCTCCAGGGCCCTGGGGGCTGGCCCTGACCTCAGGACTGCTCTGCTCAAGGGCTTGGGCCAGGGATGTCCCAGCTGAGGTCACACTCATGGACAGGAAACCCTGCCCTTGGCACTGTTGCTATTGCTGCTGCCTGGTAGCCATTACCCTGGGCAGCATTTAAACCCCTGCAACCCCTTTGGCCACATGCAGTGTTGGCCAAAGCCAAGGGGGCTGGCGTGGGCTGGGACCTCCCCTGCCTCTGGGGACAATGCAGTGAGGGGCACCGAGGGGCTGGCACCTTGCAGGCTGTGCTGCCAGCCCAGGCAAGTGCCACCTCCCTCCTTGGCCAAGCTCCTGCCAGCACCAGGCAGGCTGGAGGTGACCAGGGTGCTTCAGCCCAGCTCCTCCTTGCCCTGCTGCAGCTGAGCCTTGTGGTTACTCCGTGTCTGCTCAAACCACAGAGCAGGGGCACGTCCTGGGCACTGCCTGGCACTTGGCGTGGGCAGGGAAGGTTGGGGGCTCCCTGAAAAGGGGTGCAAGGGGGGATCTGATGCTTCAACAGGTGTGTGCTGACAGTCCCTGAACTCTGCTTGTCCTGCAGGCACAGTGAACTGATCGGCTGCATGAGCTTTGGTGTGAAGTCCCTCCTGTCCCTGGACAAGGTACCTCTGTGTCCCAGTGCAGGCTGTGGGGCTGGGCTGTGGCTGTCTGGGCTCTCTGGGCTCGGTGGGTGGAGGAAAACAGGCTTTTCCCACCGTGGGAGAAGGTGCCTAGGGAGTTCCTTTCCATTCCCAGTATGGATGGCCAGTGTGAGTCTGGAGTTGGTGTTGGTTCTTGGAGGTGGGTGGGGAGGTTGTTAGAGGAGGGATCCTGGCACGGGGGATATCACTGCCTTCTGCAGGGGCACAGAGTGGCAGCGATTGGGGGTGCACAGAGGTGTTCCCAGCACGTGCTGCCTGCCCCCTGAGCGGGGGACACACAAGACATGGAGCCAGCCTGGCATGGGTCACATCTGACACGTGGGTGAGCGGGCAATGGTGGACACAGGGAGCCTGCATGATTCCCAGCAGTGTGCTGACTAGCAGAGGGCAGACACAGAGGGTGTTTGGCTGTTCCTGCAGGAGTTCTGTGCCAGAATCCCTGTCCCTGCTGCAGCAGGTTTGGTCACAGTGCTGCTGCCCCAGCCTGGCTGCTGCTCGGTAGTACAGCTGGCTCTGCTTGCCTCGGGCAGGGCTGCCGTGGCAAACGGCTCCCAGCGACCACCAAAGCATGGGAGTGCTTCATCCCGGCGGCCAGCCGTGAAGGATTCTGCCCCTGGACAGCAGAATCTCTCAGCAAGCTGTTAATGTGTTAATAGTGTTAATACATTCCCTGAGCTCACAGAATCACAGAATATCCTCAGCTGGAAGGGACCCGCAGGGAGCATTAAGTCCAACTCCTGCAGACACAATCCCACCTGATGCCTGAGAGTGTTGTCCAAATGCTCGTTGATTTTTTAAATTTCCACACCTGAGATGTGGACATTTCCTTCATAGCAGGAGATGAAAAATGAGCTGGTGGTGGTGATGGCCTGAGAGGTTGGTGAGAGGTGGCTTAAGCATGGCCTCCTCTGAAATTTGGGCAAGTGAGGTACAGCTTTTTGAAAACAACCTGGTGCTCCTGGGACCTCAGCAAGGCTGAGATGAGGTCCTGTCCCCTGGCTGCTGCATCATACTGCTGGATATCCCTCTAAAAACTTGGAATTTTGTTGCTTCAGTGTTGCTTGTTCCCCCCTTGCAGGGAGGATGGAATTTTAGCTCTTGCTGGGAGGACTCTGTGTGTGTGTGTGTGTGTGTGTGTGTGTGTGTGTGAGAGCAGGTCTGGGCACCTCTATGTGCTGTAAGTGGGGCAGCTCCTGCCCTGGCTGGGTGAAATGGGGCTGAGCATCTGCCCCTGCATGCACAGCTGCTTCCCTCCCCACAGGAGATCAGTGGCTGGTATTACCTCCTCGGGGAGGATCTGGGCAGGACCAAGCACCTGAAGGTGGCCATGAGGAGGCTGAAGCAGAGCACAGGTGTGTCCCACCACGGGAATATCCCAGGGGGTGTTGGCAAAGCTTGGAAGAGGAGTCACTCCCGTGTCTGAGGCTGTGTGGAGCTCACCCTGTGCCCCCACAGGCACTGCTCCACCCTGTGGTGTTCAGTGGGCACTGGCATCCCAAAAACTTGTGGGGTGAGGATTTTGGCTGGTTCAACAGGCCCTGCTCTCCCCTTCAGCCTCACTTCTGGGGCTCTGTGGGGACCCCAACCCTGCAGCCACAGCTGGCCCTCTTGCTTGGCTTGCCCTTCTTGCCCTTATGCTCCCTCCTGCCTCTCAGGCTTGGGGCTCATTTCTGTGGCCACACTCTCTTTGCCCCTGGGGTCTGTGCTGGATGGTTGGGAGCTTTTCCTCCTGCCCTGGTCTTGCAGTGCTGCCAGGCTGTGGAGGAGCAGAGGCTGGCACGGGGCAGGGAGGGGCAGCAGTGCCTGTCTCAGGTGTGCAGCCACCTCGAGCTGCTGCCTAGAGGGGATGTGCCCATGATATGTAAAGGTCTCATGTGCAGTGTGGGATTGTCAGATGTGCTGTCACACTCATGGGATCTTTTCCTTTTTTAAAAAATCTTTAAAAAATTATTTCAGAAGTTCAGCCAAGAAGTCAAAGCGCAGCCCAGGAGAGCCAGGATGCTGTGACCCTGCAGCAGCTGAAGGTGAGTGTGACAGGACTGTGACCCACCAGCACAGGGAAGATGTGGGGTTGGGTGTCTGCATGAGGGGTTTCAAGATGAGCCAAGGGACAGTGTTTTGGTGAGGGTGATGAGGTGAGGGAGCTCTGTCACCTCCCTGTCTCACCACGGCTGTCACAGGCAATTTGTTACCCCAATCAGGCCCCAGCTGGTGGAGGTGTGTGATTTGAGTGCTAACCCCCATTGCCTCAGGGACTTCTTGTTTTTCCAGTGTATTCCCACCCAGGACAAAGCCCCACCACTGCCTGGGGTGGTGGGGCTGGGGCTGGTGGGCTCCTGCCCCACAGCATCGGCCCCTGCCCAGCTCCGTGGCTCCTTGGACACATCTGCTCCTCTCCTCCTTCCAGGACCGTGTGCTCTGGGAAGGGAAAGACCCATGGTGGAGCCTGGGTGATTTATAGGAGAGGCAAGGATGGGAAATGGGAACGCAAACAGATGGTTTGCTTCAGAAACGGGGCTCGGGCGGCCCCGTGATTTATCTGTGCCGAATTCCGCCCTCTGCTTCCCTCAGCTGCATTTGCAGTTATTTTTTTACAGCACAGGGCTGAGCAAGACAAACAAAGCCAGCGCCCCTCTCCTCCCTTCCTCTCCGGCAGTCGCCACTGACTTGAAAGGTAGTGGCTGGGAAGGAAGGCTGCTCCTCCTTCCAGCTCCAGCTCCAGCTCCAGCCTGGCAGTGCGGCCGCCCGGGACAATGCTCTGATGGCTCTGCCACCGCGGCTCCCCTGGGAGCGCTGAGGCCCCTCAGCTCCCCCCTGGCCTCCCTGGCCCTGCCACCCTGGCTACTGTGCAAGAGAACCTGGATTTTGGGTTCCCTCCAGCCTTCCCTCCTTTTTCATCCCCCTGTAGGTGTGTGGAAGGCGTTTTCCTCTCTGTTGGAACCTCATCTTCAAGGAGTTCTGCCCAGCTCTGGCAGTGGGGCAGCTGAGCCTTGCTGGGTATCCTTGCTGGCTCTGCTCAGAGTTCCTCCCGGCCTTTAATTCTCAAATTCCACCATGGATGCAGCTTAGTTGACCTCAGTGCTTCCCCCTCGGTGACTTTACGAGCACAAAGCATGGGGACGTGCATATCCTCTGGGTCTGTGCTTTCAAAAACAAACTCTGCTTTTTCTTTTTCTTTTCTTCTATAAACCCAAACCTCTGATTTTTTTATGAGCGTGGAGTCGTGTCTTTCATGGAGCGAGGCTCTCACAGCCAGCGCCTGTGAAACGCCGCTCAAACATCCTCCGAGTGTTTGTGAGAACGTCGCAAAAACAAAGTGCTCCATGCGCCTGAAGAATGCCACGGGAACAAAAGCCACATCAACAGAGCTGGGACTAGGGAATACTAAAGAGTTGACAGGAATTTTAATATAAAACTCTCTCCCTTCCTCGCCGGCGAGGGTTTTCAGGAAGCCTCTGGCTTATCGTAAAGCGGCATACAGCGCTCGCAGGGGCCGGGGAGGTGAAAGGTGGCTTCCTGCCATTCTTCTCGGGAGCTGGGTTCCCATGGGCGGTCATGCCAGTTTGACTGGGGCTCCTTCCACGCTCGTGCGCTGCGAGCACTCCGGGATCGCTGTGGGAACCGCGGGGTTTCCATGGGCTGGCGGGTCCGGGGGAGCCAGCCATGAACCGCTTCAATGGACTCTGCAAGGTGTGCTCGGAGCGGAGGTACAGGCAGGTCTGTATCCCCCCGGCAGGAGCCCCCAGGCAGCCTGTGGCTGCGAGTACTGGGGAGATTTCTGGGTGTCTGGGGGTTCTCTTGCCGTGGCTGGGTTCTGTGGGGGCTGCTTGTGAGACATCGTTACAATTTGTAAGTTATAATGAGGATAGAAGGAAAACATCTTCATGTGGGTGCCTGTGGCTGATCTCTGCCTGTCGCTGCAGCGGGGAAATGGGCAGAGAGGGGTGTTTTAAAAATTATATAAATTATGTAAATATATAAATATAACAAATACATTTACTGTACAACTTACAGGTTGTACAGTAAATCTGTTTGTTATATCTATATATATTGTATAACATAGTATAATATTTTTATATTATATTTACATTTACTGTACAACTTATAGGCATGCTGATGGTAACAGTGTTGAGCTGCAAGGTGTTGTCTTAATTTCCCCCTTATTAGAGAAGAAGCAGGCACAGCAGGCTGCTACTGCCTCTTTTTAAATGATTTTAGTGTTTTTGGGATCCAAGAGCACTTGTTTCCTGAGAAGTAGCTTGCTCTGCTGGTTCCAGTTCTCCCAGTGCACAATGCCAGGTGCTGCTTTTCCATGTGCAGGTCCCAGTCTCCTGTATTTCAAAGAAATATTCTTTCCATGGTCTGAATTGGGACTCTCAGCTCAGGCTCAGCTTGTCCCTGTGCTCCTGAGCCCATTGTTCAGGTTATTCCAAAGCTGCTGTGGGGGACAGCAAATACTGGGAATTACAAAAGCAGCAGNATGAGGATAGAAGGAAAACATCTTCATGTGGGTGCCTGTGGCTGATCTCTGCCTGTCGCTGCAGCGGGGAAATGGGCAGAGAGGGGTGTTTTAAAAATTATATAAATTATGTAAATATATAAATATAACAAATACATTTACTGTACAACTTACAGGTTGTACAGTAAATCTGTTTGTTATATCTATATATATTGTATAACATAGTATAATATTTTTATATTATATTTACATTTACTGTACAACTTACAGGCATGCTGATGGTAACAGTGTTAAGCTGCAAGGTGTTGTCTTAATTTCCCCCTTATTAGAGAAGAAGCAGGCACAGCAGGCTGCTACTGCCTCTTTTTAAATGATTTTAGTGTTTTTGGGATCCAAGAGCACTTGTTTCCTGAGAAGTAGCTTGCTCTGCTGGTTCCAGTTCTCCCAGTGCACAATGCCAGGTGCTGCTTTTCCATGTGCAGGTCCCAGTCTCCTGTATTTCAAAGAAATATTCTTTCCATGGTCTGAATTGGGACTCTCAGCTCAGGCTCAGCTTGTCCCTGTGCTCCTGAGCCCATTGTTCAGGTTATTCCAAAGCTGCTGTGGGGGACAGCAAATACTGGGAATTACAAAAGCAGCAGAATTCCAAACCCAACTGCCTCCTTCTTGCCAGGGCTGTGGTGACCATCTCGTGCAGGAAAGTTGTTATTGTCCTTGGCCGTATAACAGCAGACTCTGCTTTGTCTCTTAGACCTCCTCAAGTCTTTATTTTGAAAATTTCTTCTGCAGTTTTTGTCAAAGTTTGGGTACAGCAAGCCTCCCCACCCACCTCCCAGCTCATGGCAGATGCTCATAACTCTTTAGTTCTGTGCTTGGCAGCAAAACTGGGCAAAAACTGGGCAAAAACTGGGCAATCACTGTCCGTGATGGGCACGGGGTGGGAGCTGAGGAGCATCAGCAGGGAGAAGCTGCTCTTCAGTGGCACAGGGCAGGTGGGGGGCAAGGTCAGCTGGCTCAGGGAGAAGGAGTGGGAGACCTGACACAGGGGGAAGCTTGGGCTGGGAAGTGCCCATGGAGTCTCGGTGGTGGAAGAGATGCTGGGCTGGCTCCTGAGGTGCAGTGGGTGGTGTTGGAGATGGAATCGTAGGATATGGAATATCCTGAGCTGGAAGGGACTCACAGGGACCATGGAGTCCAACTCCTGGTTGGACTGAGCTGTGAGGTTCATTCAAAGGTGCACAGCCACCTCTTTGAGGAACCAGCAAACGCCAGAGAGAAAAATAGTCAGTGTAGTGGGACTGGATCTGTGTTTTGATCCCGCCAGGGCAAGCCAGTTTCTCTTTTGAAGCACAATTTTATGCTGAGCAATCACGCAGGGATGAGGTGCAGAGAAATGAAATCTCGCTGGCTTTGCCCTCCCGTGGTAAAGGAGTGAGGAACCATATCACCTCCTTGGCAACTTCTGCTGAATTCCCCATCTTCCTTCTGCCTGTTTGTTCTCAAAATAATACAGGTCAGATGTTGGATTTTTAATTTGCCTTTCTCTGTCACTAAAACAAGCATCTTAACTAATGTCTTGGGGGCTAATCAGGTATTTACAGGATCTGTCACGCTGAGCTGCTGCTGGAAGCCAACATCAAAAAATAAGCATCATTTTATTAATAAGCTCAATGCTCCTCGAATCAGGAGGAGAAATGAGCCTAAATCAACCCAGCATCCATCCTCTCCAAACTCAGTGAGGGAAAACACACTCAGCCCAGGCAAGGGGGTGATGCACACAGATGTCTGGAGGACAGGGCGTGATGAGCTCGCAGCTCCCTCCGGAGCAGCGGAGTGCTGCTATTTCTGTATTCTCCAACAGGAAATGAAATGTTTAAGTGACTTGCTTAGAGAAGTCAGTGTCAGGGCCAGACTGCCAGGTTTTCCTTTCCAATGGCTTCTCAGACCTTTCCTTACATTTGGAAGAGTTGGGAGCAGAGTGTGTGCTAAATGAACGCTCCTTTTGTAGCATTGCAGAGACCCTTGACACTCCCTTTTAGCACCCTTTCCACCCGTTACCCATAGGGATCACAGTGACAACCCTTCCCCATCTCTAAAATGCTGTGTGCCAGCATTTTCAGAGGAGCAGTGTGGGAATGAGGGGGGATCACACACAGTGGCTGCTCTCCCACCTGACAGGCTCTGATGTCTCCCTGCAGATCACGATCCCTCGGGGCAGTGATGGCTTTGGCTTCACAATCTGCTGTGACTCTCCAGTCCGTGTGCAGGCAGTGGACTCTGGTAAGAGATTGGATCCTTTTCATCTCTCTTGATTTGAATGAATCATTGCTCCTTTTTTTGCTTCCCAGAACTGGTTTTGATTCTGGAGCTCTCACGCCTTGCAAGACTCTGGGTACCTCCAAGAAACTTCATTAAATGAATTCTCTGTTTCCTCTAATGAGGTCAGAGGCCACTGGGTTAACACCGTGTCACTATTTTGGCAGTGTTTTGCAGTAATTTACAGAGATTTTGTTCCCTTCCCTCTCCAACCTGAGAATTGTCTGTTTGGGTGACCTTCGGAAATCATTTGGGGGGGAAACAGGTCAGAGGGGAGCAGGACCGTGGGAATCCTCAGTTCCCTGAGTAGATCCCCTTGCTGTGGACCTGTGGGATGGGCTGGTATCTCCACTGTGCCCTGTTGCTCCCCACTGCACCCCAGGAAACACGGGAAGTTCATGCAGTAGCCCTGAGGAGCACTGATGGCTCTGTCCTGATGCTGTGTGTGTGTGAATGTGTTGCAAGGTGAAGCTCCAGGTTGACTGGCCCCACTTCATTTTTGGGTGTGGGTGTCAGATGGGGTTTGAGGGAGTGAGTGGTACAAGCTGTGGAGCTCTCTGGGCATCTCCAAGCTTGTCCTCTTCTCCTCCCCCTCCCCCTTGGCCTCCTGCCTGGCAGGTGACTGGAATTTGTCCCTCTCAGGTGGTCCAGCAGAGAAGGCAGGTCTGCAGCAGCTGGACACGGTGCTGCAGCTGAACGAGCAGCCTGTGGAACACTGGAAATGTGTGGAGCTGGCACACGAAATCCGGTGAGTGTCCCCCACAAGACCCAGGGCAGGGAGAGGTGGTTTGAGGGAGCCCAGAGCAGGCCAGTGGGAAGGGAAAAGCTCTGAGGGATGCAGGATTCCCTGGACGAGAAGGAGGGATGGAGGGGCTGGGGAGCATGGGAGAGGGGCAGGGGCTTTGGAGGGAGGCAGGGCTGCAGGGCTCGTGCCTGGACACGGATGCACCAGCCCTGATTTCTCCTCCCCATCTCTCCCAGGAACTGTCCCACGGAGATCATCCTGCTGGTGTGGAGGCTGGTGCCTCAGGTGAAGCCGGCCCATGAGGGCATGGCCCGCAGGTCCTCCTGCAAATCCGCCTACGACCTGCAGTCCCCTCCCAACAAGCGGGAGAAGAACGGCCCCGCGCAGGAGCAGCGCCGCAGCTGCCACATCCTCTGGGACAGCACCGAGGGGCTGGGGCTGCACACCTGGGACAGGTACACGGAGCTGGGCAAGCGGGGCCAGAGCACCCTGCCAGCCCTGTCCCGGGTGCCCTCTGCTGCAGACCAGAACTACATCATCCTGGCTCCTCTGAACCCTGGCAGCCAGGTAGGGCTCTGTGCTGCAGCCTCTCCTGGCCCCTGCTTCAGTCTTATCCAGCATCATCTCTAAATATCTGCTAATTTTACAAGCCACGCCTCTGTCCTCTTGTCCTCCACACTCAGACTCCTTGGTGGAGCTTTCATTGTTTTGCTAAAACATTTCCCTGCTGTCTCCCCTCAGGACTCACCCCACGGATATGGGGAGGATGCGGGGGTTGTTCTCACTGTACAAGACTACACTGCAAGTCATTGCTCTCATTTTCTGCTGCAGAAATGGTTTTTTTTCTCTGTCTGAAGTGCTTTGGCGTGGCTGAGTTTGGCATGTTAACTTTTCTGGTTGGTTGTCACTGTCCCTGAGGCCTGCTGCAGGTGACCGTGTCCCCTCTGTCCCTTACAGCTGCTGAGGCCCGTGTATCAAGAGGACAACACTACTGTGGGTGAGTTGTCCCTGTGCTGGGAATGTTGCTCAGAGCACCCAGCTCTAAGCTGGCCTTCCTGGCACCATCAAATCCTTGTCCTGGGCCCTGCAAAGGGCTCATGGTTTGAGGGCAGGAGCAGCAGCCCAGGGATTTGGGATGGGATCATCTTCCCACTGTGGCTCAAAGCCAAAAGCAGAGGGGAGCATGGCACGGGGTGAGCATCATGTGAGGAGTCTGTGGGAGCTCACAGAGGGCTGCTGGTGGGGACTTCCCACCTGGGGCAGGGTGAGAACATGAGGTGTGAGAGCTCTGAGCAGCGTGGCTCCCCGTGTGTGTCGCTGTTCTACATCACAAACTACACAGACTCTGAGATTCAGGAGGCTAATTTATTTTTGGATGTGCCTCCCTTATATACTGTTTTACACAGACCAATTTGATTGGTGAAACAAAGGCAAACCTTTTCAATCACATTGGTCAAACCAAAGGGAAAGCAAGAAAAAGTTCCTCCTGTCAGAAGGAATGAATAACATAGGTACAATTACAAAAACATTCCTCATGTTTACCAAGCTTCCCTGGGAAAGAATTTCAGAAGAAACCAAAACATCAGGCCTGGAACCAGGGCTACACGCGTGTCCATGATGTGTTTCCCTCCTCATCCATGAGGTCCTGCTGGGAGAGCTGATCCCCTGCTCTGACACTCCCTTCAGTGCTGTGGCTCACTGCAGTGCCAGCAGCAGTGCAGGTGGTTGTGCCAGATTTGGGGAATATTCAAGCCCTGGGCTGCTGCAAAGTGTCTGGAAGTCTCTGGGCCAGCTCTCCTCAAAAAACCTTTGAAACAAACTCATAACATCAACCACACCTGTGGCAGGTGTGTGTGGGATGCCTGGAGCTCCCTGGGGATGGTTGGACTTGTGGGAACAGTGGGCTGAGGTGGGTAGCAGGGCTGGGCATTGCAGGAATCCAGGTCCATGTGGAAATACCCCTTGTCTGCTCACCGATTTGGGAGCTTTGGGAGGCTGTGCTTGCACCCTGGCCTGTCTGGATGCCCTCAGGATGAGCTGTGTATCCCTAGGAGAGCTGAGCTCTTGGGGGAGTGTGAATCCCTCAGCATTCCCTGCCTGGTGGGGGCACAGCTGGAAAACTTGGTGCTGTCTCTCAGGTGGGGCAGTGTGCAGAGAAAGCCAAGTGTGGGGCTGGCAGAGCCGTGGGGGAGTGCTGGGGAGCAGGAGGGAGCAGTGTGGGTGCCAGGCCCTGTGCCTCGGGTGCTCCCAGCCCTGGAGCTCTGCAGCCAGGAGAATTTTCCACTCTCAACTGCAGGGGTTGTTTTGTTCAGTGGATAATTGCAGCTCTTTCCTGCTGTTTGTGGATCCTGTGAAAAGATGAGCTGCACCATGGGGACACGTTCATACAGTGGGGTAGGATTTGAAAGGCTTGGGCCTCTTGCCGTAACAAATTTTGGATTTTTATGGATTTGTTTTTAATTATTTAATATTAAGTTCAGAGGGAGGAAGGTATCAGTTAACCTGAACAGGGATGAAGTGTGGCAGCGCTGAGCTGCCCACCCAGTGACAGGAGCTGACATTTGGGTGTGTTTCTGTGCCAGGACTTGTGCAGGTAATTATTTCCTCTGATAAAACAAGGTGATTTAGGGATAAGAGCAAAAGCAAATCCTGAACAGCCCAGACAGATCTTATCTGCCCTGTGCTGAGCTGTCTCTTGTGCTTCGATGTTATCTGACAGTGCAACCAGGAAAAAAGGAAAAGGGAGAATGTCAGGATTAATGCACTTAGAGGTGGAAACAACCTCTTAGGTCACGAGGGTCCCCCCAGCAAAGGCAGCTGCTCCAGCCAGCAGTAAACAGCGGAGCTGGCTGGCTCTGCTGCTTTATCTGGGAGTAAATGTGCTATTTCCTAATACTTAATGGAATATGTAATGCTGGGCAGGTTTGTGTATTTGCTTTGGACGAGACCTTATCTGCCCTGGGCCATGGTCAGGAGTGTTTTGGCTCATTTCTGCCTGGGAAGCTTCTGGGCATCTGTTACAGTGTGAGGGTAAAAAGCTGCAGTGGTGGGAGCAGGAGCTCCGGGGTGGCTGCAGGGAGGGAAGGAGGGGTGCTGGAGGGATGCTCATTTCTGTCCCTGAGACATCCCTGTGGGGGAGAAGGAGAATGCTCCTCACCTGGATATGTTTAATCCCAGTGGAGAGCTCTGCCTGCAGCCCCGAGCTGGTTCAGTTCATCAGCTACAGGAGGAGAGAGGAAGGAAATATATTGATTTTTCAGTGGGGCTTCTTTTGAAGATGTGAATTTTTGGTTAGAGAGCCATTCTGTTCTGGTTGGATCTGTTGCCTGTGAGCTTTAGGGCAGAGCACAGGTTGCTGGTGTCCAGCAGGACGTAGTCTGGGCTCTGCTTGAACAGCTGAGGTGGGAGTGTGCAGGAGAAAGCCTCCTGTAATCCCTCCTCTGAGTGAGGATAACTCTTCAGGGGAGAGGGACAGACTGAAAACCAGTCAGGCTGCTCGGACCTTTTCCAGCCCCAGATTGTAATGCTGAAGAACAGAGGATAATGTGATGCCAGCCTCATGAACAATGAGGTCATCCTTTATAAATACACCCAATGTCTGAATAACCACTGCTGGCAGCAGCAGGGATTGATCCCAGCCATGAATGTGTATGTAAATTCTGCCTCTTTCTCTGGCACCTCCAATCCCAGTATCTTCTGAGAGCTGTGATTAACCTACTGCCCCCTGTCATGACATTCCTGCCCTTTGCTCACTTCCCTGCCCAGAATGCAGAGCAGGCAGGACTTGTGTGGATAAAAATGTAAGTCCCTCTCCAGCTCTCCTGGAGCCCCTTCAGGCCCTGCCAGGGCCTCTGAGCTCTCCGTGGAGCCTTCTCCTCTCCAGGTGAGCAGCCCCAGCTCTCCCAGCCTGGCTCCAGAGCAGCCCTGGCAGCATCTTGGTGTCTCCTCTGGACTGGCTCCAGCAGCTCCAGATCCTTCCTGTGCTGGGACCCCAGAGTGGGACAGTGCAGGTGGAGACTCACAAGGGCAGATCAGAGGACAGAGCACCTGGTGGGATGTGCTGGCCCGGAGCAGAGCTTGCTGTGGCCTCCCTGGGGTCTTGTTTGTACCTTCCCAGCTGGTGGTACCCACTGAAGTCCTTGGGCCACCAAGCAAACAGCTCTGGGGCAAAACCACCCAGGGGCACCTTGTTTCCCATGAGAAAAAATGGAATCAGTGCTGTTATTTCGTGAATCCCTGGGTCACCTGGAAAGCTGAGTGATGCCTGTCCCTGCAGCTCTCGGCTCCAGCAGTTCCTCGGGATTTCCATGCCCTCCTCCAGCCTGGGAGAGCAGGACTGAGCTGGAGTGGGCGGAGCTGGAGCTCCCTCCTCATTCTGTCTTTCCTTCTGCCCCCTCTGTCCATGCAGGGAATGGCTGTAAGGGGAAATCCCACACGGGCTCTGGGAGGAAATCCAGGCTGATGAAGACTGTGCAGACCATGAAAAGCTACGGGAACTACCAGAACTGCACCATAGTGAGGCCTCACATCCCCCATTCCTACGGCACATATGTGACCCTGGCTCCCAAAGTGCTGGTGTTCCCCATCTTTGTGCAGGTCAGTGCAGCCAGAGGGGTGGGGTGTGATCAGTGCCCAGGCTGGGGCCAGGCAGCTGTACAAGGATCTCCTTCCCAGCAGGTCCCTGTCATCCTCAGCTCTCCTCTGGAGCTGGCTGTACTTGGCACAGTGCTGGGAGCTGTCTCAAAGGGAATTGTGTCCTGCCCAAGCAATTCTATGTTGGATTTTTCTCTCCTTTTCAGCTTTCAAATCTGGCCCTTGGTGCGTGCTTGGGTTAGGAGGAGGTGTCCCAGCTTTTGGGCTTCAGAGCTAACTTTGGAATTGCAGATCACTGTTGTTCTTCCTGAGGGTTCTTTGTGCTGTCAGTATGTGCAAACAAAGGGGTTTTAGTTTAGCTGGTGGTCGCACTGAAGTTTGGGCACCCTGTGCCAGGGCCTCCCCACCCTCCCAGGGAACAATTCCTGCCCAAGATCCCATCCATCCCTGCCCTCTAGCAGTGGGAAGCCATTCCCTGTGTCCTGTCCCTCCGTCCCTTGTCCCCAGTCCCTCTCCAGCTCTTCTGGAGCCCCTTCAGGCCCTGCCAGGGGCTCTGAGCTCTCCCTTCAGCCTTCTCATCTCCAGGTGAGCACCCCCAGCTCTCCCAGCTTGGCCTCAGAGCAGAGGACAAGGATTCAGAGCAGTAATGGCTTGACAGGGAATGTTCTGCCTCTGCAGTTCCATGAGCTGTTTTAAGAAATCACCTCTGAATTTGGTGGTAGTAGTTCTAACTCCCTCTGTGTCTTTCATTTTGTCTTTCATATGGCCAGAACCCTGAAAATCTCATCTGCTCCATCTATTTTAGTACATTGCTGATGAATCCTTTCCTTTCTGAGCCTATGGGGAGCCCTTTGTCCTCCCCTGCCAGTGGCAGTGGCATTGTCACCTCAGCTCAGCCTGGTGACTTCCTCTGGGCTGAGACCATGGTCCACATTCCCTGTCACTCCAGCCTGAGCCATGGGCTGCCTGAGGCTGGTGTGGGCTGGGCTGGGGGCAGGTGTTTGGTCACCTCCTTCCTCCCTGATGGCACCAGGGTGACCCCTCAGCTTGTGTTCACCTGCTGGCTCTGCATGGTTGGCCTTTGGCAGGAACACAACTGGCACTTTCTGCCTCCTTACTCCCAAAACTCATCTTGGGTTGTGCTTGGGAATCTGCCACTTCAGGAGCTGGTTTTTCTCTTTGCTCTGTCGTATCTGCAGGGCCCTGTGCAGGTCCCCTCCTGTTCCCACTGTGCTGCTCCCAGGGGTGGTCCCAGGCTGGTGGTGCAGGGTTTGTTCTGCACTCAGGACACCTGAATCTGCCCCATTCTCCAGCACTGACTGGGGACCTGGGCGTGGCATGGGAAAGGACAGGAATTCTTAAAAGTTGCTTTAGGAGTGACACACACCATCAGGTACAAATGTTGGTGCCTGAGGGACGTGGGAACCTGACGTGCCAGCACTGTGGTTGTGCTTCCTGCTGCCAAAGCCCTGTAACGCCCCCGTGCAGAGCAGCCCCTGTCAGAGGCAAGGGCTGCTAGTCTTTTCACAGCTGGGGCTGACGTAGGTGTGAGTGCAAGGCTTTGTTTTCTCCTCTGGCTGCACTGCAGACTTTGTGTCCTTCTGAGCACAGTGCAGAGTGGCTTCTCCCCAAGTGAGTGACAGCTCAGAGTGAAGGCAAAGTGGGTTTGGTGGGTGGAAAGTGTATCTCACAAACCACACTGCTACTGGAAGGTTTGACTGTTTCTTTTGTTTTC
>VYXD01005581.1:936832-1023122 GCA_013397195.1 Hylia prasina
TCTCTCTTCCCATCCAAACTTAGCCCCTGGATCTTTGCAACCCAGCCCGGACTCTGCTGCTGTCAGAGGAGCTGCTCCTTCATGAGAGCAGGAACAGGACTACACAGGTAAAACTCTTCCATGTTTGTCTGAGCTCTCCAAACCTGCTCTTCTGCTGCCCTACACAGAGGATTGAATCATGGAATCACCATGCTTTGGGTTGGAAGGGACCTTAAACTCATCCCAACTCACCCCTGCCATGGGCAGGGACACCTCCCACTGTCCCAGGCTGCTCCAAGCCCCAGTGTCCAGCCAGGCCTTGGGCACTGCCAGGGATCCAGGGGCAGCCACAGCTGCTCTGGGCACCCTGTGCCAGGGCCTCACCCCCTCCCTGTTCCTCCCCAATATCCCATCTGTCCCTGCCCTCTGGCAGTGGAATGCCATTCCCTGTGTCCTGGCATTCCTCACCCTTGTCCTTGTCTCCAGCTCTCCTGAAGCCCCTTTAGGCACTGGAGGGGACTTTGAGAAGGGACTGGAAGGGACACCTCATTACATTGAGAAGGGAAATTATGCAGTAATTATATTGATATAATACTTGGAAAGACTTCTGGTCAGTTTATTGTGGGATAAACTAAATATCAAAACTCTTCTGTGCTAGAAATCAACTGTTGTTCCTGTTGCCTTTGGCCTCACAGAGAGGAAACTGCAGATGGCAAATGCACATCAGTGACAGCTCAGCAGATTCAGGAGGAGGAAGTTTAAGGATATTTTGTGCCAGGTTAGAGCAGCACAGAATGACAGAATGGTTCAGTCTGAAGGGCAGCCCTGGAAGCCATCCAGTCCCATCCTGTTGTTCAGGGATCCCCTGAAGTCACTCAGGATTGTGTCCACGTGGCTTTGCAGTATCTCTAGGGAAGGAGAATCCACAACCTAGAACTAGAAGCAGACAGAGAACTTGCTACAGATGTTCTCAGAATTTCAGTTCCTGAAACAGCTCACATGTCCTGTCCAAATTCCTCTCGTTCTTCTTGGTTCAACTTTCTGCCATGTTATTGGAGAGCTGTTGGAAGTCTGGGGATACAACAGGACCTTGGCACCCTGTGGATGAGACAGCTTTTACCATCCAAACTGGCAGAGTTTGGATGTGTTGAGCACATTTGCTGCTGGCTTCACTTGCATCCAACTGCAAAGCCTGCAAATTTGGGAGAGGGGCAGAGCCCACTCCTGCACTGCTAAGCATTGCCATTTCTTCTGGGGTACTTTCAGAGGAGCTCGCAGAGTAATTTGGCGTTGAATTCAGTTGGAGTGAATAATGTGTCCTCTTCACAGATCTGTAGAGGAAGTTGTACTCCACTGGTTTTAGTTTCTGAGTGGCCAATAGCAGAAGCCCAGAGCCACTTCCCATCAACTGGGAAACCAGTAGAGGGTTGTGCTCTGTGACTCCTCTCTCTTTCTGGCTTTCATCATGTAATTCATCCCTTACTTTGACTTGAATCACTTTTCATACCAAAAAGTACATGAAAATACATCAAAGTACGTGAAAAATTCTGTGGCTGATTAGAAAACTTGGCACTAACTTATAACTAAACTCCTTTCCCTGTCTGTCCTGCTGTCCTGTGCTGCTCAGGGTCTTCTGGGCACCTGCAAGAATGAAACCCAGGTAAACTGCTGGCTGTGTGGCACAGCTTTGCTGGATGGCTTGGGAGTACAGCTGAAGTCAGGGAGCTCCTCCTGGGTGGGTTGGAGGTACCTGCCTTCAGGTCAGGCTCAGATGTTTGGAGTAGCAGCCAAACGTGGAATATTTATGGATAAGTGATGCTGTTTGCAGCCTGGGTGGGGTATTTGTGCAGGTGGGGGTGATGAAGAACCCCAGGACAAGTCTGTTTGGAGGAGGGGTCTCTGCTCTTCACAGCAGAGACCCCACTGTGGGCAGGGTCAGGAGGAAAATGTCTCAGGGAAGGGACTCTGCTTCCGATGCTCTTGGGATGAGCCTGGATGAGCCTGGAGCTGGGAGAGGATTGCCCAGTTGGAGCTGGTGCCAGGAAAGGGCAGGATGCTGGCCAGGAATGTGAGGCAGCGTTAGGGAATGCTGGTGCCCTGAGGCTGTGATGTCTGGGTGAGCTGGCACAGGGGCAGGGCAGGAGGAACTGAGTCAGTGGGGTGAGAAATGAGAAGAGGTGAAGGGAAGCAGCCCGTGGTGCTGAGCCCATGCTGGCAGTGACAGTGGAGACAGCAATGCTGGCATTGCTCATGGCCCCTGGGAAGCTCTCTCATGTCTGAGTGTGTGGCATGGCCATGGAAGGCTTTGTGGAGCTTCGAGTTTCAATCTTCAAGCCCGTGCAGGTCTCTCTGGAGCTCCAGGTCCCGTTCTCCAGCACAGCAGGGCTGTCTGCTTTGGTGCTGCTGGGCTGTGAGGGCAGAGAACCTGAACCTTGGGAGCCAGCAAGACCTAAACCAGCCTGGACACAACAGAGTGTGCAGGAGGGCTCTGACTCCTCTCTTTGCTGCACTTGAGTTCTTTCCCTCTTCAGCCTTCTCTGATGCCTGGACAGAGGCTGTCTTGTGTCCAGTCAGTCCTTTTCTCCTTGCTCCATGAGGTTTTCTGTTTTCCCACTGCTCTTCCCACACAGCCTCTCTCAAGCTGGGCTCCTGTGGTTTGCAGGACTGTTCTCTGTGTGTTATTAATCTGTTTTGCTTGAGAGGCTCAGGAGAGGAGGGCCTGGGTGCAGGGGCTGGAGCTGGAGTTCCCACTCTTTTCTTTTTTCCCCAAACCCCCAGAATCTTTTCCCTGGGGCAGTTTCCACATCAGGCACTGCATCCTTGTCCCTGAGCAAACTCTCTCCCATCTCCTGAAGGAGTCAACCTATCTCTCTGGAGGCTCGCCAGGGTCTGTCCTTTCCCTGACCTTACCTCTGGGGCAATCCTTATTCAGGCCTTAATCACATCCTGTCTAGACTTTGCTGCAATTCCCGCTTTTATGGGCTCCTGAAATCCCTCCAGCCCGTGGAGTGCCAGAGCAGCCAGCGGCGAAGGCACACGAGGTGTCCAGCGTGGGCTTTGGCCATGTCCACCCATCTCCAATGGACCTGGAGGCCTCCCAAAGCTCTGAGGTGTCTGCTCAGTGTGGGCCACGCTCGTGCCCTTCTCATCCCTCCTTTCTGCCACTCTGGCAGGGTCTGCAGGGCAGGATGGGCCTGCTGGACTCCTGGAACATCATGGATGGGCTTGGCTCGGTTTATGCTCTTCTCTGTAGAGCAAGAGGCTTTCTCCTCTTTTTCTCTTCAAGGCTGCATTTCTGGGTGCCTTTTCATAGTGATTTTGTTGCCACATTTTTCTTTCCAAGGGGTGATTTTGGCTCCCTCCTGCCCAGGGCAGGGCTCGGTGGCAGTCCCAGGGTTATCCTCTCTTGGGCAGCACACTGGCCCATTGCTCCTACCTTCCCTCTTGGCTTTCAGTTTCTCCTGATTTCCCCCAGGAATCTCTTTAAACGTGTCCCTTTCTCCTGTGCCAGTACTTTGCCAGTTATGCCCTGGCAGAAGAGGCTTTGCTGTTTGCTGTGGTGCAGAGCACACCCAGATGAGCAGTGTGGAGACATCAGGGTTAGCCTCTATGAACAACTTTTTCCCCCTGTAGAATCTATTCACCCCCCCAAAAGGTCCATGTGACCATGGCCATGTAGGCTGGATCACTCCAGCAATAACCCAGGGTGCCCTTCTCTGTCTTCAGAGAGTCCTTCTGTCCAGTCAGCTCTTGTATGTCTGACTTTGGGGTAGGAATTTACTTCTGGTAAACACCCAAAGCTACTTTGACCCTCCAAGGAGCAGCCCTGGTGAATTCTGTGTCTTGCCTGGGTGAGCCCAGACATTGTGTTTGTTGTTTGTTTGCTCTTGGCTTTTATGAGACCTGTGATTTTGCAGGGTAGATCTGTTTGCCAAGGGCTGTTACAGACAGGTCACAGCCTGTCAGTGTGTGATGGCAGCCCAGGGCAGAGCTCCACATAACTCCTCCAGTGTCCCCTTATCCCTGCTGCCCTGGGGTCATCCCTGAGTCCCCTCCTCAGCTCTCAGGTGGGGGATGTGTCCAGCTCCCACCTCTGGGTCTGCCAGAGCCCCAGGCCCTGTGGTGCTATGCTGCCTCTGCCTCTGCAGGTGGAAGGGGCACTTTTGTTTTTCCTCCCAACAGCCTGGAGGAGCAGAGGGAACTCTATCAACTGCTCTCAGATCAAGTGTCTTCCTGGAAGCAGCATCTGATGGAGATGCTCCTTCAGAACCTGCACTGGATGTGCTTTTACCTTCTGCATCTCAAATACAACCATCTTCCTGTAAAAGCTCAATGTTGCCTGTAAATACTTAGTCCTGTAATTCCATTTCCAAGATTCCCTATTGAAACTTGCTTGGTTTTGAAGATTTTCCTGCTGCTCCCAATCTTTTTTCTACCCTTTAAACTTTCCCAGGCAGTAGGCTTTCAGTTTCTTCATTTCTGTGTGACTGTTAGCTGATCATGCTTTTATCTCCTTCACTTTGGGTCGCTATTCCCAAAATCCCTTCAGGATCTCTTTTTTGGGGTTGAGGGAACTGAGGTGGCATCAGACGTCCCAGAAAAGTCACCTTTTGGGACAAGGTGGGATGAGATGAAGTTATAGTGCAGTTTCTACCTGGTTATTCCTTGTATTACCAGCAAGACCAGAAGGAATGAAGAGAGTGGATGTGAGCACTGGGCCAGCTGAGTGTTGAGAGCAGAGGAAGGGATTTTCCAAGTAACACAGAGAAGAACAGCCCCTCCCTGGTTTCATTGTCAATTAAAGTTCCACCAGCAGCTTTGTATTTACTGAGAATCCCACAAAAATGAACTTGCACTGCAAGGAGAAATCTTGTGGCAAGGGCTTGGTTTTGGATTCGGAGCCAGATGCTCTTCCCTGATGTGAGACTCCCCAGCATGTGATAACTGTTACCCAGCTTGTCCTCCTCGGAACCTGTCCATCAGCCACAGACAAAAACTGTGCTGTCAGCTGGGACTTGGTCCCTGTGGGAGCAGAGTTGCCTCTCTGTGCTCTCCCCCACCCCTCTGGGACTTTTGCAAAAGCATTGCTAAAAGGCCACAAACCTTTCCTTGCTGTGGCTCAGTGTTGCAAAGCTTCCCCTTGGTGTGGGAGGTTTGGGGGGCACCCCAAGGAACTCACCCTGAGCAGGTCTGGCAGCCCCTGTGCATTGCCACATTGCAGCTGCTCCCTGGCATCTCTGGTGACCAGGGACAGGAGTCAGGGAACGGCTGGAGCTGGGCCAGGGGGGCCAGGGCAGGCTCAAGCTGGAGATGAGGGAAAGGTTCTTCCCCCAGAGGTGCTGGCACTGCCCAGGCTCCCCAGGGAATGGGCACGGCCCCGAGGCTGCCAGAGCTCCAGGAGCCTTTGGCCAGCACTGCCAGGGATGCCCAGGGTGGGGTTGTTGGGCTGTCTGTGCAGGGACAGGGGCTGCACTGGATGATCCCTGTGGGCCCCTTCCAGCTTAGGACATGCTATGATTCCATGATTCTGTGATCTTTGTGGCTTTCTGTGTGCCCCAGCTCCTGGAGAGCAGGGCAGGCTCACACCTCAGCTGTGGCACCAAGCTTCTCATCCCTGGGAGGCTTCTGGGTCCAGGATCTCCAGTGCAGTGGAGAAACTCATTCTTATTTTAAAGGTCCCATTAATCTGAACTGATTGGACTGGGAACCTCAGGCAAGACTTTTCCCACTGGTCTGTAGGAGCTCCCAGCCCTGGAATATGAGGCACTGCTCGAGCACAGCTCTGGGCAGACACTGGGGCTGGTGTTTCCTTTCCACCCCCACCGTGGTTTGAGGTGTCAGATTTGTCCACTGCAGCTGCTCTCTGTGGGTCCTGCTCTTGTGAAAACCAAACTTTACTTGCTCACTGGGAACAGTGAGAAGCTCCTTCATGAGGGTGATCAGAATGATCAGATTTGCTTTCAGGCTGCAACTTCGGCAGTGCGCTGGGATCAGTCGGCAATTTATTCCCTCCTCCTGTTCTGATTTGTAACTTGTGTAAGTGGGAAGTGACAGGAGGGAGCAGAGAGGGTGTGTTTATGTGGCGTGGAACTGTCGGGCAGGTTTATCCCTCCTGTCACAGGACTCCACAAGCTTCAGGAGGCGGCTTCCAAGTGAGGGGAGCCTCATCTGAAGCAGGCTGGGGGCAGCAGCCATCAGCCCCTTGCGAAGGGCTCCCTGTTGAGGCTGGTGTCTCTCCCCAGGGCAGAGGAGACAGGACACTGCCTCAGTGCCAAGAGATGAACTCCCTATAGATTCTCCTTTGCTGCTCCTGTGCTTCCAGGTGACTCTCTTTGTCTACTCGGACCTGCTGCTCTTCACCAAGGAGGATGAGCCCGGGCGCTGCAACGTGCTGAGGAACCCTCTGTACCTGCAGAGTGTCAAGCTCCAGGAGGGTGAGTGTCTGCAGCAGCAATTGGAGACATGTAGGGGGTTTTCTGGCTGCTAGCTGCAAAGGTTTCTGGCACCCCGCTGTCCTGCTGCTTCCAGTGCCATCCAGCTGATGTTTCCAGGCCATCCTTCCCGGGGTCAGGGGCAGCATCACCCCTGCTATCCCCGCAGTAACCTGGGAGCTCCATCTCCTGGGACACCTCAGGAGCACCCAGGCCCTTTCCAGCCTTTTTGGGTGCCTGTCTCAGGATTTGGGCTGCCATTTCCCGGGGTCTGTCCCCCTGGCTGGTGTCACACTGTGACAGCAGGGACTGGCTGGGGCTGGGAAAGGGGAAGGGAACTGAAGGCTTGAGGTTTCCCCTGTGGCGCCTCAAGGGAGTTCAGAGATTGGCTCCAAGGGTGGCTGGCCAAGCTCTGATGACCTTTACTTTGCTGCTTTGCTTTGCTACTTCTCTCTGCAGCCGCCCACGGTTTCCCTGTTGCTCACATCCATCCCCCTGCTCACCCCTCTGGGGAGGAAAGAGCAAACCCTCAGAGCAGGGCTGGGGACCTTGCCCTCACTCTGCACCTTGGCTGACACCTTTTGTGTCCAGATGAGGGCTCAGAGAGGGCTTTTAGGGCAGGGGTGACTGGAAATGGGTTGTTTCAGGCTGTACAAAAGACTCCCTTTAGTTCCTTATGGTCTAAAGAGGAATGAGGGAATTGCTCTACCACATCCTATTTGCTACGGTGGAGCCACTTCTTGGCCCGGGGCCCAGTTTCACCTTGTTCCTTGTGTGGTGTGGTTGCTTTTTGGGTATGGGCTTGTTTTATGTACAGTTACCTGACTGTGCTACAGTTCCTCCTCCAGCCCAGGCAGCTGCTCTGAGACCCCAGGGGGCAAACTGGGATGAGATAGAAGAAAAAATTTCCTGCCATGAAGCTGGTCAGATATTGAGTTACCCAGAGAGGTGGTGGGATCTCCATGCCTGGAGGCATTCAAGACTCCTGAGTGCCCTGGTCTGGGTGCTTTGGTCAGGGGATTGGACTCCAGAGCCCACCAGAGAGGCCCCTTCCAACCCCAATTACTCTGGAAGTGATGAGCCGATGTCTTTATGTCTCCTGTGGCTCTGACCAAAAGTAATGAATCCAGATCTGGCTGCTTCTCCAAAGGGATCCTTTTCTGCTTGCCCTGACTTTTTCCAGCTGAGCCATGAGCTCTGTGGATGGACTGTGTCTCTCCACATGCCTCACATTATTCTGAACCTCAGTGCTGGACACCACAGGCTGCCTTGTCAGTTGTTATTTCCCATTCCCAGCAATGTTTCTGTTTCCAGATAAATTCCCTGACCTATTTGGTGGGAGCAGAAACACAAGAGAGGGAGATGGGGCACCACAGCCACCAGCCATTGAGAAAAGCCATTGAAGCCTCCCTGGGCTTTGTCAAGTGTGTTCTCAGCATTGCCTATTTCTAAGAAAGGGACAAAAAAAATTGTTTCTTGTTAAAGTGCTTTTGGTCAGCTCCTGGACCATGTGTGTGTGCTGCCCTTCGCTGCCCCCAAAGGCTGGGGAATAAATAGCTTTGTTATTTTCACCTGTTTGGAGAAATCAGCTTCCCTGGTGCTGCTCCTGGCTCTGCACACCGAGGTGTGTTTGCAGCAGCACAGGATTGTGCCTCCTCACCTCAGGCACGGTGGATTTGTGAGCAGTTTTCTGCCACTTATTTCTTATCACTTATCTCACTTATTATTGTTATCATAATAACTTGGCTGGATCATGTCTGGAATAGCTTCCCAAGGCTCTCCAGACGAGATGGAGTCCCTGCAGCCCTGACCCACCCCCTGTAGGGCCGGGAATCCAGCACAGCTGTTGGGGCAGCCCAAACCCTCCTGCTTCGGGCAGGGCTGCTTCAAAGGTGGCTGGAGAGAGCAAGAAGATGTCTGTCCCTTTTGGCAGGGATTTGCTGCTGCTCTCCTGAATCTCCTGAATGACTGAGTAGCACATGAATAGGAACAGGCGTGTGGCTGCCTCCAACAATTGAGACATCTCCGGTGTGCTCAGGGCCATTGTGCTGTTTCCTGTTCCTGCTGCTCGCTGCTCTGTGCGAAAGCAAATCAGTCTGATCTGCCGCACAATGCTCTCTCTTCCTGCTTCACAAGCCCAGCACCAGGCTGATGAGCACCACGCCAGCCAAGGTTCCCAGTGACACAGGGCTGGCTTCCTCACCAGCCACTGTGGGAATTTCCACACGCTGGGATCCTGGTTCCCCCCGGGTGGGTGTGCTCAGCTTTGGGACAGAGAGGAGCCCCATCCCCAGCTGGGACCCTGAAAACAAGGGCTCCTCATGTGCTGCTTCGCTGGCCTTGCCATCCCAACCTGCTGTAGTGTGCAGCTCCAAGATGCTCCAGGGTCAAGGGTGGGATTTATGGGCCTTCTGTCCTTCCTTGGGATGCTGGGGAGCACCCAGGCCTTGCACCCTGCCACTCTCCCCCAGGGACCCAGTGGGACAAGCTTGTCCCCCCCTGGCAGCCAGGTCTGGATGTGCTCAGCAGTCTCCCTCCCTTCCCACACATCCAGGGCCTGGCAGCACCTTGTCCTGGGTGCTGGATGCAGTCACAGCCTCCCTGAGCAGAGCTGAGGGTTTGGGATCAGGATGCCTGCCCTCACCACGGCATTGCCACAGCCCTTGGGCTGTGCACAGGAGCAGGAGCAGCTTCCCTCTTTTCCCATCTTTCTGACCCAACACCAGGCATGCATGCCCCAAATCCTGAGAGCTTTCCCTGGGCTGCACAGGGAAGGGGCAGAGGCAGGGTGGTGTGGGAGCTGCTGCTGGGTAAGGCAGTGTGGGTGTGCAGGATGGGGCTGCACAGGGGACAGGTCCCCACAGAGCCCCTCTCTGCTTTGTGCCCAGCCTGGCACTGAGACAGTTCACGTTACTCTGGAAGCCAAGCCAGTCCCCACCACAGCACATCAGGAAGAGAAGGAAATATCTTCAAGTGAGTTTTTTCCTCCTGCTTATTTCCTTTTAGCTTTTCCCTGACTTTGGCTGAGAGAACATGCTGTTGTCATGAAAGATGTGGGGAGCAAAGCTGGGGATCATCCTGGGCATTTGCCACTTCTCCAGGGCCAGGTTGTGCCTCTCCCGTGTTTTTCTGGGCTCTGGGGCACATCAGGCTCTGCTGCTCCACCCTGACCCTCTAGAGACTTGAAGATATGGAAGGAATCCTGGCAAACCTGGTTTGTGGTGAAATCTGCACCCAGGTCTGCCCTGCCTGAACCTCCTCATGCCCTCCAGCCTCCCCGTGTGCCTTGCCAGGGATCAGCCCTGCCTCCAGCCCAGCTGCTGGGATGGGCAGCCAGTTGATTACTAAAGTTCTCCCTAAAGGCTGGTAGAAAATGGGATTTAAGCCATTCCTTAGCCCAGACTGGCTCCCTGCTTTGTATGTCCTGTAGGCACTGAGCTGCTGGGCCATGTATAGCAGTGAGTCTTGGAGGGACAGGGAACAGGAGCTGCTCGCTCTGGAGGCTGCTGGTGCCAGGATTCACAGCTCAGGGCAGAGGAATTTGGAAGGGAACTTAATTCTGGTGGGTTTGGACCTTGTCAGGATCACTTGTTATTGCAGAAGGAATCCATGGAGGCCCAAGTGGAGCAGGGTCATTCCCTGGGCTGTTACACTCCAACATCACCTCTGTTTACTGAGGATCCTCACATCAGCAGGGAAAACCTGGTTAAAGCTCCTGAGGAAACATGGCTGGGATGTGATCTGCTCTGCCAGTCAGCCTGGAGAGGTCCTGGTGCAGGGAAGAGCAGGGCCCAGCTCAGGAGCAGCAGGAGGGCATGGTGGGCTCATGGTGTGCCAGCAGCAGGCACAGACCCTGCTTCCAAATTCTGCCTTTTCTGAGGGGGAAAATATTGGGTGAGGGGTGAGGGGCTCCAATGGGCTTCACCAGGAAAATGCTCCCTGATGGTCCTGCTGGGATTTATGGAAGAAGGGCTGGGAGCAATCAGACACTGCCATGGGGAGCAGAGGATGTTTCTGTGTGTGCAGAGGTGAGGGATGGGCTCCCAGCCAGGCCCATTCTGCACCTGCTGCCAGGGTCCAGCTTCCCTCCCCTTCTGGGAATGAGGATTTGGAGGGGCAGCCTTGGGGCCAGGCTTCCCTCCCCTTGCCTGGGGGAGCACAGGGAAGGTTTTGGGAACACAAACCTCCTCACCTGAGAGGGCCACAGCAGCACTCCCAGTGGTGCTGGGCTCCAGCAGCCACTGTGACACAGTGTCCTGGTGTCCCTGTAGGGATTTTCCAGCCCATGTCCTGCAAAATGCATTAAAACTGAAGCTGGCAGTGGAGGCAGAGCTGCGAGCCCACAAAGGGCAGCTGGAATAAACACCCAGCAAAGGGCTCCAGACCACTTCTTCATGGGTTTCACATTGCCCAGGGAGTGACTCAAGAGGCACCTGAGTCCCTCAGTGGGTCACAGCTCTTTTCTGGACATTTGGGCTGCTGCCTGCAGTGGGAGGAACAGGGAACAGGGTGTTTCCAGCCCTGTGCAGAGCCTGTTCCCATCGAGCAGCTCAGGCTGCTGAAATGAAGCAGAGCTTGCCCTGACACCACTTCCAGTGGGATCTGCAGCCATGCCCAGGCTGCAGCCCTGACCTCCTGGCACAGATAATGTCATTAGGAGCGTTAGGGAAGCAGCAGCTCCATGGTGCTGCCAAGGGCAGAGTTGCTGTGAAGGAGCCAGCCAGCTCCTGGACATGGGATGTCCTGCTCTAGAGCTGAGGTGACCCTGTCCTGGAGCAGTTTCATGTCCTGTTGTGAGGCTGGGGACACACCAGGGCTAGGACAAATCTTCAGGCATGCCTTTTGGTTGGGTGCAGGGAAGGCTGGACCTGCAAGGACCAGGCTGGGGGAGCAGCTGGAGTCTGACACATCTCCTGGGACATCTGGCAGCAAGCTGAGGAGCTGTTCTGGGCTGCTCCATGATTTAGCAAGATGTGGATGGCAGAGTTGGTCACTGTGTTGTCCCCAACACCATCTCCTTTCACAAAGCTGTGGAAGTGCAAGTTCCTTGGCTGGGTCTCCCCAGTGTCCCAATGTGGGGACAAAAGAGCTCCAAAGAGCAGGATGAGCTCTTCCCCCTGCCTGCTGCTCTGGGATTTGGCTCCATCCCCCAAGAGAGGCACTGCCCCAGCTGCTGGCACTGGTAGGAGGCTGGAACAGACAGCAGCACCACCAGGACCACCCAGGACTTGGGGCAAGAAGCTAGGAATGAGATACAGGAACAGGAGCTCCTCTGTCAGAACTCCTGGGAGCCAAGTGCCCACAGGGGTGAGATGGAGACACCCATCCCTGATTGCCTGGGTGGCCGTGTGGGTGCTGCAGGACCTGTGCAGCCCCTGGGAAGTTCCCACAGGCTGCATGTGCCAAGGCAGGTTGGGCAGCACATGGCCAGTGAATGAACCAGACCCTTTTCCAAAGGAAAACCCCCAGGAGAATCCCTGCCAGGGCAGTGAGTCCCTGCAGGACCCGCCCGCGCCCAGCCCTGGCAGATGCCACATACATCACCCAGGTCACAGCCTGGTACTGGGGGACAACAACAAACATTCATTCAGTGCTGGCTCCACTTGCAGAAATGCAGCTGCAGCTTCGCTCTGATCCCCGTTTTTCTTCTCTGCAGGTTCAGAAGATCGCAAGTTCTGCATCCTTTACCTTGCAGAGGTGAGTGCTGCTGTTTTCCACTTTAACTTTCCAGAGAGCTAGACAGGTACTGACAGCTCTCATCCTTTCTTCTGGGGCAAGGAGCACGGAAAAAACTGATTTTAACTTCCCTTTAAATGAATTTGCCAGAAGCCTGGAAAAGAAATGTAGTAGCTTAGAATATATGAATAAGAAGCTGCTAAAAGGAGCTTGGGCAGCACCAAGACATGTTTCTTTTCCCCTTCTCCCTGTGGATCTTCGTGAGACATCTCACTTTTGTTTTCTCTTAGGATTCTATCCCGTGGGGGCAGATCTCTTTGCCAAATGTTTTGTCATTATTTTTAGGCACCTTGCTTTTCTTGTCTGCAAACATCCAGGTTTGGAGCCCTCAAATAAAATAAGAAATCCCAGTCTGAAAGACAGAATCATAGCTGTAAACTCACATGTAGCTGAGTGCTCTAACCAGATTTGGGGTCACACAGACATTGGCACCATCCCTTTTGTCAAGTAAAGGATTTTGCAAAATTGGTTTGCACTGCACCACCGTTGAAGGTTGTGCGGTTTTTATCCTTTTTCAGTGACTTTACTGTGTTCCTGCTTTCAAGGCCTTGTATTTTCTGAGGTGGAAAGGTGGGTCTGGGAAAGCTCCCCAGGGCACAGAGGAGAAAGGCAAATATTACTCAGCAGCACTGTGGAATAATGAACCATTGTGGAAGTTGGGTGCAAATGCTCAGTGTGGAAGTTGTTCACCTTGAGTGGCTGGAGCTGGGCCAGGGCACGACTCACTGCAGAATCCTCTACTCCTCTCTTGTTCCTTCCCTCCTGTTCCTTCTTTGTCTCCTCTGCTCTCTCCTGGGGTGGCTGGGCAGGAGCTGAGCCTCCCCTTGGGGTTTGCTCAGTGCGTGTCCCAGGGCAATGTCACCCTGGGCTGGTGGCAGCTAATCCTGGGCTGTGACTCAGCCAGGCTGTGCTGGGTGTTTGGATGAAGCTCTCCAGCATTTTCTCAGGCACTTGGAAAAATACACTCAGAGCCTGATATTTGGTTTAGAAGCTTAGTGGCCCTAAGTGGAAGCGATCAAAAGAGAGCTGGCTGTGTTTCATGAGGTCTTGAGAGGTGAAGAGGTGTCTTTGTCAGGCTGTAATGAAGTGCTGGGATTTCTTCTGAGGGGCCTAATTGGTGTGAGAGCTCTGGTGATGGAGATCCCTGGCATCCCTTGTGGCTGGAGTGGAGCAGCTGGATAGAAAGTGTGAGACTTTTGCTTTCCTACCTCCTGTTCCCTCACAGACCTCAGTAGTTCTGGGCTGGCCACACTGTGGGATTCTGCAAACCCTCGTTGTTCCTTCTGTCCTCCTGGGGTATTTTGGGACAGGTGACAAGTGGAGTGGGACTTCCCAGCCCCCGTTCCAGTGGTCCTGGTGACCAGCAGCTCTGCCACATGCTGGACCCCAGGAGTGGCTGTTCACCCCCTGCACTGGCCAGCCCAGGCCTTGAGGGGACATTGGGACAGCCCCTGGCTCAGGGACAGCGCCCTGCCAGGCAGGACGTGCCCTGTGCCACCCCTTCCCTCCCAGCCCCACGGCTGGTGGTCTGTCCTGAGCCAGAGGGACCAGCTGGCCCCAAGGTGAAGGGGACAGTAACTGAAGGGGACAGTGACTGAAGGGGACAGTAACCTTCCAGCTGTAGGTGCCATGGGGCTCTTCAGCAATGGGAAATTCGGGTTTAAAAGGGGAACAGAGTGTGGGGTGTGTCTGAGTCAGCAGTGAGCCAGGGCAGGATGGGGCTCTCCCAGCAGACTTCTCTCAGGCTTCTCTTCTGGGAAACAGTGACCTGCAGGTCACATCCCCAGGAGCCACAGGGAGGGGTGAGCAGGCTGCAGGGGCTGGAGCAGGAGAGCAGGAACCTCCCAGGTGTGCAGCACGGGGGTTGTGTGGCTCAGTGAATTGCCCTTGGCCCCAGAAGAGATGGGCTCTTCTGAAAGAATGGGATGTTCTGGGAGGCAGCCTGGGAGCATTCCAGCATCTGATTCCTGCAGGGAAGCCAAGAAGGGGATTTCCTTCAGGTTGTCTCTCTTTTCTTCTTTGCATTCACATTTTGGGAGCAAATCTTTGCTCACAGGGTTCTGGGGGTGTCACCAGGAGGATGGGAGGGGATGGTCTCCTCAGAGGTGTCCCTGCAGGCTGCCTGCTCACAGAAACACTGCAGGGGGGCAGTGGGGAGGGTTTGGGTGCCTCTCTGGCCTGGTGGGAGGGTGGGTTTGTGTGACAAGGCGATTTTTGCAGTGGTCCTGCTCTCAGAGGAAGGCTGGGGCTGGACCCAGAGAAGTGGCACTTGCAGCACACAGGGCCTGTGCCCTGGGGATATGGATTGCCCTGGAGAGGGGCTGGCTGTGCTCTGGGGACATGGAATCCCCTGGAAGAGGGGCTGGCTGTGCCCTGGGGACATGGAATCCCCTGGAAGAGGGGCTGGCTGTGCCCTGGGGACATGGAATCCCCTGGAGAGGGGCTGGCTGTGCCCTGGGGACATGTTCAGGCTGCTGGGAATGGGGGTGAAGGGGGATCAGGACTCTGGCTGCCCACCCCGTGGCTGCTGGTGGCAGCTAGGAAGGATGAGGATGGATCAAGGCAGGATGTGTGAGCTGTCGTGGCTTTTTGGCCCCATGTCACCCTGAGGTGTGTCTCCCCATCCTGACCTGCCCCATCCCTGGCCCTGTCAGCAGCTCTGTGTGTGCCCAGAGCCCTGTCCTGGCTCAGCCCTCCCTGCTGGTGCCCCCTGGGCATTGCTGGTGGCTCAGGGGGGTTTGTGGCCACTCTCAGCCGGGCTCCTGTCACCGTGGGCTGGGCAGACACATCCATTGTGCTGCTGTCATGGGCTGGGAGGTCGGAGGAAGCTCTCGAGCTGCTGTTTCTTGCCCACAAATCATCTGCAATGAGCACTAATGTGTTTAGTGCTGCTGAGAGCTGAGAGGAGCCCACGGGGCCGGGCTGACACTGCTTTTGCTGCAGGAAGAGCTCTCTGCTGGAGCCTTGAGCTGCAGTGTCCTGCTGTTGCTCATCTTGAGGGTTTCTGGGTAATGGTTTGACCCATAAGGTTACAAATTTACATTTGGATCTGACATGTTGCAAAACGAAAGTATGTTCTAATACCTGTGAGTTGCTTAATCTATATAAACAAGAGAGAAAATTCCAATCTTCAGGAAGTGTCCCAAAAAAAGCTGGTCATCCTGTCTAATTGGGTGTAATAAATCACTGCACAGAGTTTAAACCCCGGGTATTTTGGTTATTTGCAGGCAAAGCTAGCAGGAGCTGCAGAGCCTGGTGTGGGTTCCAGCACAAAGGGTGTTTGTTTTACAGGCTCCCTAAGGTGTGAATTGCAGGGTTTGGAGATCCTGATAGCAGATGGACCCGGTTCTGGAGGGGCATTTGGCATCCTGGAAGGACTAAATGTAGAATGGGATTGGAAAGAATGTGGAAAACAGAGGGAGCTGCCCCTTTGGGGGTTTTGTTCCTTCTGGGGGACAGCTGTGACAGTCCCAGCACAGGCATGAGCCAGGATTTTGGAAGTGAAGGTGGTACCTTTTGATCTCAGGAATGCTGTGTGTCCCTGGAAGCACAGAATCCTAGAACAGCTGGGGTTGCCAAGGCCAGGTCATCTGGAGCAGGTGATACAGGAATGTGTCCAGGTGGGTTTGGGATGTCTCCAGAGAGGGACACCCCACACCCTCCCTGGGCAGCTGTTTCAGAGCCCTGCCACCCTCATGAGAAAAGTTCTTCCTCATGTTGGGTGGAACTCCTTGTGTTTATAGCCATTACAGCTCCTCTAATTTTTCTGTTTGCCAGCTGATATATTAAAAAGTCCTGCCAGTGCATTGAGAACTGGCCTGGGCATCTTTCCTTTCAGGATGTTAAATCCAAAGAGCCAGTTTGAAGTTGAACAGCCCCTGCCTGTGACAGCTTCTGGCTGATCTGAGCTCTGCAATAGGTGGAACTGGCACAGGATGCTCAAAGCAGCTGTGGCTGCCCCATCCCTGGCAGTGTCCAAGTGCTGGATGGGGCTTGGAGCACCCTGGGATAGTGGGAGGTGTCCCTGTCCATGGCAGGGGTGGAATGGGATGAGCTTTAAGGTCCCTTCCAACCCAAACCAGTCTGGGATTCTGGGATTCAGTGTGGACCCACATTTCTGCACCCCACAGGATTTGGGGAGTGGGAGTTTGTCCGCATTTTCCCCATCCCACCCCATTCCCTGCAGAACACACATACCTGGTGGGATGTGTCAAAGCTGTCAGAAGGAAACGTGTTGTGCCTGGTGGGAATGGGCAGCCTCACAGGGAGCCATGTGGAGCTGTGAGTGTGCTCCAGGGCTGTATTCACACCCTTCCCTGCTCTGGAAATATCCTGCTGAGAGGAAACTGCAGGTCAGGGTTTTAATGCATTGTTACAAGTGTTTGATTCGAACCCAACATATTCAGACCAAATCGACTCAAAACCAAACAGCTCAGTAAGTTTTTCCTTTGAAAAGCACTGGCAGATTTGATCTTTTTTTTTTTTCCCCTCTGGAAGTTTTCATCTGCAGACACCGGACTTTGTCTTGGGAAGCTCCTCCAACAGAAAATCCTTCCAGTAGCAACTCCTTGTGCTGCTGTGGTGAGCACTTGTCCAGAGCTGAGCAAATTGGTGCCATCAGTCTGTGCCTGAGCTGGCCTTGCCTTGGACTTGCCCTTCCTGACTGCACAGGAGAGCCTCTGGACAAGTGCCAGAGAAATGCCACTGTCCCCCACCTTGCCCCATCATAGAATCCCAGACTGGTTTGGGTGGGAAGGGACTTCAAAGATTGTCTTGTCCCACCCCTGCCATGGCCAGGGATGCCTGGTGACTGGACCAGGGCCTTGGACACTTGCAGGGATGGGGCACAGCTGCTCTGGGCAGTCTGGCTCTGTGTGGACACATCCCTGCACCAGAGGGTCCCCTGTGGTCCCTGTTCCTGTTCCCACCCTCAGCTGCTGCCAAGGGAATGCTTTGAACAAGTGGATCACAGCAATGCTGTAGCCTGCGTGATGTGCTTCACTCCATCCATGTCCCAGCTTATTCCACAGGAGCATTAATTTCCCAAAGTGTTCTCTGCTCCTGCTGGGAATCAACACTGCTCGCTGAATGCCCTTTGGGATGTGGCATTGTCCCAAAGGGAGGAGTCAGGGAGAGCCCAGGTTCTGTCTCCAGACAGCAAATCTGAATGCTGGGAAAAGCAATTTACTGATGGCACAGAGGACAAGTCTCAGGGACACTCTGGGACGTGGCAGATTTTGTACACCTGGGTAATTTTGGAGTTGGCTGTTCTGGACACGTTACCAGGAGTTTGCAAGGAGCATTTTGGGCACTGTCTTGACAGACCTAGAGAGCACTTGGGCAGATGGTTTGGTGATAGGGAAGAGGGCAAAAGGGTTGGGCAGGGGGTGACATCAAACCTACGTGACCAAGTAAAACAGCTGAGGGGAATTTGTTTAGTGTGGAGATGAACCTTTGTCTGGGAAATGGGCTGTGTGCTCTGTTGGAATTGTATCTCAATTTCCTCTCATTCACAATAGGACAAGGATGGTGCTTGTCATGTTGTTGGTGCAATTTGTCTGATGGGCTTGTCCTGCACAGGGGGAAGGATTCCCTGGGTGCAGGGGAGAAGGCTCTGCAGGCAAGGCTGCAAGGGCTGGGCTGAGGTAGAGACAGTCTGGAGACTCCTTGCTCTCACCAGTTTTGTGACATGAATTTTCTGAGAGAACAGACTTGTGTACCTCTGCCTTCCTTGCTCTGCTCCCAGTCCTGTTCAGTGGAAGGGGGGACTCCCTTTTCTCCAGCCATCCTGCTGCTGGTGGCCAGGAGATGTTACCAGATGAAAAATCCTTTCCTGCTCTCTGACATTTCCTCCATGGCTCATTTCTGGGATGCCAGAGAGGTTCCCCAAGTCTTGAGTCACACAGCTCACATGAGAGCTGGACACTGAGTCCCTCTGCCATGTCACACTCACAGCAGCAGCTTAACTCTTTCCTGAGCTGAGCTCTCCATTTTTCTCCCTCCAAAGGCCATCAGGTCCCAGCCCCTGCCTTTCCCTGGGTGGTGCTGAG
Organism: Hylia prasina; assembly: GCA_013397195.1. Classification (NCBI taxonomy): domain Eukaryota; kingdom Metazoa; phylum Chordata; class Aves; order Passeriformes; family Sylviidae; genus Hylia; species Hylia prasina. Next base: position 955,029 of record VYXD01005581.1, read on the forward strand.
CAGTCCAAGCTGCAGGTGCAGTGAGACAACGTTAGAGCAATGCCAGCCTTTGGCCAAGTCCCTCTGGAGGATGCTGTGACTTGAACCCCTGTGCAGATTGCCCCAGATGCTGGGGCATTCCTGAACTGCCCAACCCATGACAGCCCCAAATTCCAGCTGCAGAAATGTCCCCCTGGTCCAGGCCGTCTCCTGGGATGTCCCTGGAGCTGGAGCACCCATGGCAGTGGCTCTGGAGTTGGTGGTTGCTGCTCTGTGCAGACATACCCTGGGCTTCCCATCCTCTGCCCAGGGGGTTTCCCTGGGTCAGATGTTGGGGGACACCAGTAGCAGAAGCCTCAGGCTGGCAAGACCCAGAGCCTGGGCACAGGGCAGCTCCTGGGCACTGCCATCTCCCTGTTCAGGGCTCTTCAGGCAGAGCAGGGAGTGCTCATATCCCAGCTGGAGGAACAGATAAACAGGGACACTCTGCTCTCCTGCTTTTGTGCATTTTTACACAGCCCAGCCTGGACCTGGGTGTTGAGATAACCAAAAAACATGTTGGTTTTTTCCCCCCAACTTTAATTTTGGGGTCACATTTCCCAGATGTTGGCAAAAAGGAGTTGATATGATGCAGTTACAGTGCTAGAGGGATTTTAAAAAGGCCCAGGCAGCACAGGGTGGTGATTTCAGAGGGCCTGGGGCTTTTTGTACATGCTGGAGCTCTGTGTCCATGGGGCTGTGCCAGGGAAGAGGCATGGAAAGCTCTGGGAAAGCTCTGAGGCTGTGCTGGCACTGGGTGGCTAAGCTTGGTGCTGCTGGGGCCACTCAGCTCTGAGCTGTTTTCCTCTTTCCTGAGAGGAAAAGATGTTTGCAGAGCAGGAAGGTGCTGGCCCTGCTCTGTTTGCCAGAGTGGTGTTTGCAGCGGGAGCTCCGTGCCTGGCTCCTCTCAGGGATTCCTGTGAAGGCTTTTACCTGATGAGCCACTTAAGAATAACTGCCTGGCCTGGGAAAACAGCCCTGTGTCCTCACTGCCTGCTTCACAGTGGGTGGAAAAGGTTCTTCAGGCTGATTTTCTTCCTGGGGGTTTAACAGAGAACCATGGAATAACAAACTGGTTTGAGTTGGAAGAGACCTTAAAGCTCATCTTGTTCTACCCCTGCCATGGCCAGGATGCCACTCTCTAGATCAGGTTGTTCAGGGTCCTGTCCAGCCTGGCCTTGAACACTTCCAGGGATGTGGCATCCACACCCTCTGGGCATCCCCCAGGCCGTGCCATCATCAGTGCTCCCAAAACCAAGACCCACAGCAGAGTCACAGATTGCTGTGTCCTGCCAGTGTTACCTCCATGCACATCATTTCCTGCAGCACCCCTGGCACCTTTGGGCATCCCAGCTGTAGCAGGGCCCTGCTGTTACTGCCAGGGTTTGTTTTATGGGCATCACCTGTGTGCCCAGCAGTCCAAAATCCACAGGAAGAGCCATGGTCCCCCCCAGTCCCCCCAGCATGGGAGCAAACAGAACTTTCTCACCAGCCCTTGGTTGGTGGTGCATGAAGTCAGCAGGCAGCAGCTGCTGTGTTTTGTGCACAGGATATTCCCAGGGCTGGCTGTTTCTCCTTGGGAAGGTTTGCTCTGTGATTTGGAGCTATTGTAGTCTGGAGCAGTTTCCGAGGTACTTCCCCTCCCTCTGGGATCTCTGCTGGCTTTGGCCACGGCCCAACACCCGGAGCCTTGGAGGCCAGGCTGGCAGGGCAGGGCAGGGCTGGGAGCCCTGTCCCCAAACCACCCTGCCATCAACCCTGTGCAGAGAGGAGCCTGGGGAGGGAGCAGCAGTGCATCCCTGCATCTGTGGGAGGAGATTGCCCACAGCAGCTGTGGCTGCCCCTGGATCCCTGGAAGTGTCCCAGGCCAGGCTGCACGGGGCTGGAAGCACCCTGGGACAGTGGGAGGTGTCCCTGCCCATGGCAGGGGGTGGCACTGGATCAACTTTCAGGTCCCTGCCACCCCAAAGCAGTCTGGGATTCTGTGACATGACCCCTCCCTCTCACCCTGGGAATGTGTCCCCTGCACAGCCAGGGGAGACAGCAGTGAGAGAACAGCCCTGGGCTCTGCTGGGCGCTGAGCACCAGAGGTGTCAGACTGAGCCTGCCTCATTCCTGCCATTGCTCAGCTCTGCAGTGTCACACAGAGCCCCACGTGTGTGCTGGGCCCTGCACTGAGGGGCTGTTGCAGTCAGGGGGCTCAGGGTGGAGGGTCTGGGGGCTCCTCCTGTGATGCTGTCATTCTCTGGGAGCTCCTGACATGATCTGTGGGCTACAGAGCCCACGCCTCCTTGTGTGGTGTCTGCATGGCCAGACCCCTCACCTGGCTGCTGTGGGGTTGGGTCTCAGCCCAGGGGAGCCTGTTCCCCTGGGGCAGAAGGAATTTTTCCTGCAGATAATCCTTGGCTGTAGCAGGGCCTGCTTGGTGTTGGCTGGCTTGGGTCATTCTCTGCAATCCCTCCCGTGTTTTCCTGCTGTCCCTTGGGCAGTGAGCGGGGTCTCATGCTGGCACTGCCCTGGGGCTGTGGGCTCACCAGTGGCTCCTGAGGCCAGCACACAGCACCTGCAATAACATGTTTGTCACTGGGGGAGGGCAGGCAGAAAGCCACTGGCAGCCACTTCAGTCGCTGCCTTTATCTGGTGGCAAACGTCCCCTTCACGCCATCTGCATCCTCCTTTCCCAGCACTGTGAGATTAAACCCTGTTTTCTCTCTGTAAATATTGGCAGGCCCAGCAGCAGCCTCCCTGAAGGAAAACAATAATGGGGAGGCTGTTCCCAGCTCATGGGGCAGTGTGTGCAGGAACTGCTCCCTGTCCCCTCTCCCCAGCCTCCCCTGGGTGGGCAGATCAGTGCCCAGCATGGACCAGGGACATGTGCCACGGGTTTTATCCCAAATAAAACCCAGCCCTTCATCTGGCTGCATCCCAAAGGACTTTGCCTGGGTTTGGAGGCAGCTGCAGGTGCTCAGCCCCTGCGGGTTGGGCTTTCCCCAATCCAGGTGAAAGTTTTTGGGAGAGCAGATTAATGGAAGAGGGAAAACCAGAGTTCTTTCCTTGGGAAATGTATATTGGAGAGGTTAAATGTCACTGTAGAGGAATAAAGTGATAATAAAACATGTACATGTTGGATAAATGGAATTTTGGCTGTTCATCCCTATCCCCCCTCCGCCTTGCCTACAATACCTGGGACACACGTCAGGGTGGTTGCCTTTCCCCGAGTTCTGGAGCAGAGGCAAATGTGCTCTCCTGGCTGTGATATTCCAGGGTGGCCGGGGTCAGGGAGCCTGCAGCAGCTGAGGGGAGCAGGAGGGAGCAGAGGGGCACTTTGCTGTCAGCAGCCAGCGGGAGCTGAGCATGGCTGTGTGCTAAATTCAATCACAGAGATAGGCTGTAATTGAATCACTGAGGGGCTCAGGGCAGGACTAGGTGAGCTCTGTGTCTGTCACAGCCAGGGGACACAAGATGTCCTTGGAATTGCTTTAAGCCTCTCTCCAGGGGAATCACAGGAGCTGGGAGTGTGCAGCAGTTACAGCGTCAGGGTGGTCTCCCAGCCACCCTGATGGCTTTGGGGCTCTGCTGAGTTCTTGCTTCATTCTCTTCTGACCACAAGTGTGGGGCAGGGAAATGCCAGCCTGGATTCTATCCCAGCAAATGGGTGCTCATCCTCTCCTCTGAAAGTGGGAATGACTTCCTAGGGATGAGTGGGTGTCCAGCCTGGTGACCTGCTGGTGTGGGACTGGGAGAGTCTGGGACGTGCAGGATGGGAAAAACTCACTGTGACACTCCAGGGATGCTCAGAGCATCACTGGCACCCAGGATCTGGGGGCAGGGGGGAGCCCCACCACTTCTTTTCTCTGAATCCCAAACCTCTGTTCATTCTGATTGTGCTCAGGAAGCCTAAGAAGGAATTTTCAGTGTTTAAGCCTGTAGGAATAAGTGTGGGGATGTCCAGGCATAAGAAAGCTCAAACTTTCTCTTTCATGGAAGTCTCCTCATAGGGGCAAAGGACTGAACCAGAGCCCTCTTTCCCAGGAGGTGATGTGGGAGCTTGGTTTATTTACCACTTTAGGGGATTTTGGACGAAACATGAATGAATTCCCATCCAATGCAAACAGTGATTTAAATGGTGTGACTAAAGAGCATTTCCCCTTCTGGCTGTGTTATGTCTCTGGAGTCACAAAGCTGCAGGTTCTCTCTGACCTTTCTGGAAAAAAACAGTTATTGGGGACCTGCCCTTCTGGAAGGAAATTCTAGGGGGAAAGAAAAGGTCTTTTTTATGGACCTTAGTGAACGACTCTTTTTCCTTTCTTTGCAGTCTGTCCTAAAGTTGTGCTTTCAGTTTTTTTTTCCTCTTCCCATCTGGCCAGTTAAGGAGATGATCCAACCTTGGGCATTTTTGGACCCTTTATAAAGTGAAACGTGCAAAATCCCAGCAGGCAGCAGATGTTATAATGCTTAATTTTTAGCATGAGACAGAAGCAGTTGAAGGGCTGGGAGACAGCTGCTGAGACAACTTGGTCAGAAAGTTCCTTAAGTGAGTGAGGTTTGGCCCAAAGAAAACCTGTCCAAGAGGAACAAAAGATGTGTGCAGGGAGGGGCATAAGAGGAGGTGGGCTCAGCTGGGATGACTTCCCATCATTTCTCTTAATTCCTTCCTTGCTGCATGTTGCTAACAGACAGTGTGTGACCAGAGCTGGAGCTTCATCCCCAAATTCATCCTGTTGTTAAGTGAGGAGCAGGATGGGGAGGCTGCTCTGGAGCTCCCCTGAGCTCTTCCTCCCAGCCCCACCCAGCCCAAAGGCTCTTGTTCTCACCAGTTCATGCTCTGGTGCCTCATTAATGTTTGCATATGGCAAAGAGCAATTTCCACCCTCGGTTTCCACTGCAGTGGCACAGGGTGCAGGACTGCCTGCGCTCTGCCCGTGCTGCTCTGCTCCTGCTCATGGAAGCACAGTCAGCTCCCCTGCACCCCTCTCCCTGTCTCTGGAGGGAGCTGATTTCCAGTCTCTTTTCCTCTCCTGTGCCCAGGGTGCAGGACACGGGTGTGAGCTGTCCCCTCATCTGCTGCGGTGTGTGGGGAGCAGGGAGTTTGCAAACCCCGGCAGGGCCTGCGACACGCGGCTAATGACCTTCTCCTGCCTGTGTTTCCTTTACGTCAGAAGTCGGAGTGCTTATTAAGTTTGGAGGCTTACTCCCAGGAGCAGAAGAAGAGGATCTGCTGGTGTCTGGCTGAGAACATCACCAAGCAGCAACATCCGGCAGCAGCTCCTACGGAGAGCAAGGTAAGAGACCCACGCGGGAGCTGGAAATTCCTGCCTGGAGCACGGCAGGCTCTGCCTGTGTGGGGCTTTGCTCAGTGATGCTCCTGCCAGGAGGGCTGTGCAGGAGGCTGTTTGTTTGCCAGGTGAGGAGCGAGTTTGTATTCAGCACTGCTGTGTCTGCAGCTTCCTGCCCTGCCTGGGGAGCAGTGGCTGCATTTGCATCCGCTGGCTGGAGCTGAGGCAGGCTGGGCTGACACCTCCCAGCATCTGTATTTGGATATTTGGACAGCTGAGGCTCTACAAACCTGTGGCCAGCCTGCTCCCAGGGCTTGCCTCTGGGGCAGGACTGAAAGCAGAGGGAGAGGTTCAAGCTGTGATGGGTGCTGATGAAAAGCCCGAGGTCATGGCAGTAGTGGGGCAGAGATTTGCCCCTTCTGTGCACTTGGGTGGGCTCAGGTGTTTCATCCTGACCCCACAGATGTCCTCAAAACACAAAGGGGTCATTTGGGGAGTGCTGTTTTTCATGCCCAGCGAGGCAGCCCCAGCACTTTTTCCACACTGAAGAGCTCCAGCCTGGCCCAGGAGTGCTGTCTCAGCAGCTCTGGCACAGAAATGTGTGTGTGGAGGGCTCTGAGGCTCTGTCACACATGCCTTCCCTGCGTGGGTGTAGTGAACAGCCTCATCCATCCTCTGGGGCTGGGGCTGCCCCATGCAGCCTCTGGGACAGTGGCAGTCTCTGCTGGGTCACATTGTGTCCCTGGGGTCGGGTTTGGATTGTTGGTGAGTGACACTGCTCTGGGAGAAGAGAAACCTCTGTGCTGAGGGTTTGGAGAGCTTTAAGTGCTGCAGAAGGGGATTTCAGGGGTAAAACCCCCGGCTCCCTCCCTTGGCTGGTGCAGGGTGGTGGAGCAGCTCCTGCCCCATGTCACTGTCCCTGTGTGGGTGCCTGGGCAGGTGGCCCCAGGGCAGGTGGCTCCAGGGCAGTGGTTTGTGTCCTTGGAGGCGCGGCACAGCCGGGGCTGGCGCTGCACTGCCCGGCCCTGGAGCAGGGGGATGCGGCTGTGGCTCTGCAGCCTCCCAAACTGGGTCAGCACAAACATCTCCGCAGGAGACAGAGCCTCCGGATTCCTTTTCCTGCACGTTTCAGGCGGACTAAAATAGCAACAGCAGCACACAAAGCCTGAGAACCTCGTTACCAACCAAAGCTTCCACTCTGCAAACGGCCCCGGGCAGCTCATTCACGGAGGTGACAGCCACGGCTCCTGCTGTCCTGTGGTGCATCTTGCTGGCACGACTCTGTGCCCAGGCATGGAGGCCCTGCTGGAATCCACGGGATGGGGCTGCTGCTGGGGCTTGGCGTGGCTTTGTGCTCGGCTGGGTGCGATCCTGCCGTGGGCTGGGGGATCATCCAGGGATGTGCAGGGACATTTCCAACTGGAGTATCTCAAACGGGTCCTAAAAAGGGGTATCTTGGTGGTGCTCCATCATGACAGGAGCTCTGGGCTGTTTGGGCTTTCAGGGGATGGTGCTGTTTGCCCTCCCAGCCCAGACTGTTCATGGCAGGGCTGTGCTCAAGAGCAAAGCTCTGGAGTGTCTGCTGCCTGAATTGTAGAAGGAGTCTGGCCACTGGAGAGGTGAAAAAGCACTCCAGAAGACATCACATCTCTTTCAAAGGCTTTTCTGTGCCTCAGTAGCCAAGGGGATATTCTTTGGGTGCTGTGGAGAGCCATGATGGGCCCTCCAAAGTTGTGACAAAGGGGGTTTGTCTTGGCTTGCCAAGGCTGATGGAAATCCCACTGGTGGGATGTGGGGCCAGGAGGGAGAAAAGGAGTGTGACAGCAACTACCAGGTACTTTAAATTGAGTTTCTAGCACCGTTCCCATCCCAAGAAGGTGTAAAGTGCCCAGGATGCAATTTTAAAGCAAACCTGGTGTCAAATGCAAGAAGGAGCAGCGAGGGGAGGGAGGTCCCTGGCAGACAGAGGAGGGTGCTTGGGGCAGGGTGGGCACACAGGGCTGGGCAGGAGCCTGACCTGGGAGAGCTGCAGCGTCCAGCCTGGTTTGTCAGGACAGACCTCTCTGGGGATGCCAGAGCAGTGGGAAGCAGGAGCTGGGAAAATCAGCTGCTTCTTGCAAGGGAGAACTGATCCATTAGCTTGGCTTACCAGTCATTTGATACTAGGGCTATTTAGGGAAAAAGCCCAGTGTCTGTGCTCTGTGAACAGATAAATTAAGCTGGAAATATCAGCCTGGCCAGGAATCTGATTTGCAAAGCCTTCAAAACTGCTCCAGCTCAGCAAGAGGCAGCTTGTTTTGCTGAGGCCACAGTCTGACCAAGGGGATGTGGGCTTTGCTGTGGGGTGGAAATGAAGGGCCAGCACAGTCTTGGTGCCAGCAGAGTGCTGGAGCCAGGAAAAGGGACAGTGTCCAAGCACAGAGCAGCTCCTAGGAGCCTCCATGGCTGTCACCAGTGGCAACCTTCAAGCTGAGCAGAGATCAGACAGATTTTGGGCTTTGGGGTGGTACCTTCTGTTTTTCAAGGCCCTCTGAGCTGTGCCTGGGCAGGGCAGCACTAAGGGCAGGAAGGTCCCTGTGGCTCAGGGACATGGCTCTGCAGAGCTGTCACTGCCTCTGGCAGTGCCTCTGGTAGTGTCCCCAGGGAGGATGGTGTCAGGCCAGGAGGATGATCCCTGCAGGGACTGCACTGGCACTGCTGCTGTCAGAGCTGGTTTTGGAGCAAAGCTGTTGGTTTCTGGGGGAGTTGAGCAAATGCAGCATCTGCCTCTGGAGATGAAGAGAAATCCATGAGGGATGCAGCTGTGATAGTCCAGCCCTGCTCCCAATGTGCTTTTCCTGCCAGAGACAGTGCAGGAGAAGCTCTGGGGATAGCGTGGCTGTTGTTGTGGTCCAGCTCTCTGTCCCCACTCTCTGGAAGATGTGGTGCAAATGGGGCTCTGCTGCCACTGTAAGACTTGGCTGAACTTCGCTGAGCTGCAAACCCACCCTGCCAGCTGCAGCAGCTGCCAGGAATTACTCTGTGGGTATTTTCTCCATCTGCAGAGCCTTTCCCCTCTCGTCCTTGTGTCCGGGTCTGCTCCGGGATGCTGCTCCCTGCCCTGTGCCCGTGCTGAACATGCCCCTGTAAAACACATCCCCAGGGTGAGCCAGCTTGGCAGCAAACCTTCCCCACCAGGGCTGTGTGAGCCTGGAACTTGGCTGGGGCTGCCAGGAACCACAGCCATGGCAATGTGATTATAGAGGAGCAGCTTCGTGCATTAACTGAGCTAACCCTGGGTTGGGTGTTGACCATCAGTGCTGGGCTACCCTCAAATTGCTGCGCCAGCTCGGGGTAATTCAACCTGACTAAAGAGAGGGCAACTGCAGAGCAGGGACAGGGCAGGGCACAGGGACTGGAGCTGCTCCAGCTGGTTTGGCTGCCAGGGAAAAGACCCACAGCACAACCCCCTGTGTGTAATGGACCTGCTGCCACCGTCTGATTCTCACTGCTTGTTTCTTTGTGTCTTCCACACTCAGAACGGCTGATTACTCTTCCCTTCTGGCTCCGTGACCTGAGATTACCTCGGAGATGATGGCTGGCTGTATCTGAAAGATGCAGATTATCCTTAAGCTAAATAATTACGGACACTCTGTGGCGTGGACTTTGGGAGTCCAGGACGGGTGCTCCCCTTGTTTCCCGAGGGAGGTGGTGGATGCTCAGCACTTTCCCAACCCTGGCTGTGAGCAGGCGTGGATGATCCCGGCCCTTCCTGGCAGCGCTGGCTCCGGTGCTGGGAACGAGCGGGCGGTGGGCGTGGGCCGGGGGGACCGGCCGCCCCTTCCTGGCCGTCCCCCTGCTCAGGAAGGGCAGGGCTGTTTCTCTCACTTATTTACAACGTGCTTGACAAGTGCGAGTAAATGAGCTGTCAGCAAAAGCAAACAGTGTGTGATGGAGGGCTGATTGAAACCAGGGCCGGCGGGCGGGAGGGCTCAGGGGCTGCGGGGGCAGCCCTGCTCCCCCGGGCACCTGCAGCTGGGGACGGATCCGTGCGGGTCACCCCTCTCCTGTCCCATCCCCTGCCTCCTCTTCCTCATCCTGAGCCCCCCAGGCACCCACCCTGCTGTCCCCCCACAGCCCCAACAACTCCCTTCTCCTTACACTGGGGCATCTCCTGAGCCTTCCTTGCACAGTCAAGGGGCTACTGGCACTGGGGTGGCTGTGACAAGCACTTGGAGACAAGCAGGGTAACCCCCTGCCTCCCCGTCTGTCTGAGCAGGTGCTTCACTCACAGCAGTTGAGTCAGTGTGATCAGCCCTTCGATGGGCCTTTTGGTTTTGGCCAAAGTCTTTCTGTTTTGGGCTGGGAACCTGCTGCCCCAGCTGTGCCAGCTGTGCTCCAGGGGGTTCTGCTCCCCTGCTGCTGTGGGGCAGGACATGGCCAATGGTGCAGGAAACCTGGGTCTTCACCAGAGCCTTTCCTCCCACAATACCAACACGAGAGGCTGGGCAAGGCTGAGCACATCACAGCAGGACCTGGAGGTCAGGTTTACACCTGAACCTGGCCACACCCACCAAGCACCTCATTATGCTGTGAGGGGGCTCAAATAGGGGAGAAACCTTGAGGGTGATTCTGCCCCAGTGAGGGTTAAAGCATCAGCTGGCAGGATGTGCAGCCAGGTCACAAAACCAACCCAAAACTTGTTCCACTGTTCCATGCCAGGGAGCAAGCCTGGCTCTCATCCTGGACCGGGAAAACTCATTACAGCCAAAGGCTCCATGTGAAGCTCTGTGACCAGAGATGCTCTTCCTCTCTGAGTCAGGCTCCAGTTCAGCTCTGTCCACTTAAAAATCTTGAGGAAGCTGTCCCTCCTTGAACAGAGTCATGGAACCACAGACTGGTTTGTGTTGGAAGGAATCTTTAAAATCATCCAGTTCTACCTCTCTGACATGGGTAGGGACACCTTTCACTGTCCCAGGCTGCTCCAAGCCCTGTCCAGCCTGGCCTTGGACACTTCCAGGGATCCAGAGGCAGCCACAGCTTGTCTGGGCACCCAGTGCCAGGGCCTCACCACCTCTAGACTAAAGATTTTTTTCCTAATATCTGACCCAACTCCACCTTTCTTCAGCTTAAGGCCATTCCCCTTTGTCCTGTCACTTCAGGCTCTTGTCCAAAGTCCCTCTCCAGCTCTCCTGGAACCCCTTTAAACACTGGAAGGGGCTCTAGCCTCTCCCCAGAATCTTCTCCAGGCTGAACAGCTGCACATCACTTGGCTTCCAGCCTTCATTGCAAGGACACGTTCCAAGGCCCCAGGAAGCTGGGACGTGCCTGTGGGGCTGGGCTGGGGTACAGATCTGTTTATCACCTCCCCTGAACCCTGGGTCACTGCATGCTGGCTCCCCTGTCCTCGCTGCCCAGCCCTGAGGCTCTCGGAGCTGTTCCTGGTGGCACCAGGGGCTCCCAGCCGGCTCCCAGCGCTCAAGGCACCGGCAGGAGGTGTGGAGCAGCTGGGCCGGCTGAGAGCCACAACCCCCCAGGGTTTGTTCGTCTGGGCGCTGAAGCCATTAGGAAAGCAGAGCTGTCCCCTCCACAAACAGCTCCCGTTTCTCTGGAGATGCTCTCCCAGCCGCACCCAGCGAGCCCACATCCCCTCACCCAGCAGCACGGCTCGGGCTTGGAGCCGGGCATGAGCAGCAGCCAACACTTCCATCACGGCCAGAGGCAGTTCTAAACCCTGCAAGGGCCGTTCCTGGCCAACCCTCAGAAGGGCTGGTAGGAGGGAAGTGCCGGTGGGAGCGGCGCCGGCAGCCCGGGGGGGCTGAGCCGGGTGAGATCATTTGTGCAGGGTGGTCAGAGGCACAGACAGCGCTCTGAGCCAGCGCTGCTGTGATTTAATGAAGGTGCTGGAAGTGCTTTGTTGTAGCCTGCCTGGCTGGAGCCCTGCTCTCCTGTGCCCAAACACCTCCTGCCTTGGGTGGCTGCTCTTTCTCTTCCCTCCGAACATGGCAGGGCAGCCTCTGGTCAAGCTCAGGTAACTCCTTGCAAAAGTTACTCAGAGCAAGATATTTCTGCAGAGCTGAAGGATCTATTCAAAATTCCAGGGGGCTTTGGGTGCTGATGCTCAGAGTGGTGTGGGACTGGTAGGCACAGCTTCATCCTGCACTCTGGCACCCTGGCCCTCCATGAGGCTCGGTGTCCTGCCCTGGAACGAGCACCTTCCTGATGCAGCAGCAGGCCAAGGCCCACCAGCACCACTGCAAGGGCTGTGTGTGGCTTTGGAGCCACCAATGTTGGTTTGGATCACTTGGGATTCCTCCCTCCTGTGTGTGGCTCTGGCCATGGCCCTGTTGGAGGCAGTCACCACAGAGCTGCTCTGCCAGGTCCCCTCCTCTTGGCGGATGTTTCCTTCCAGTGATCTCTGCTGGCAACAGGAACAGCTTCCAGCACCAACCTTATGCTCCTGTGTAAGTGGTGTTGGGATGAGTCCTTCCCAGTGGATCTGCAGTGGCTGAATGCATCAGGCTCTGGTTGTCACCTCCCTCATCCTGCCCAGGGGACAGAGCTCTGCCCCTGCCCGTAGTGCTGCAGAGATTCCCCTGAGCACCACTGAAGGGAAAGGGTGCTGAGGGCTGTGGGCTGAACGGCAGTGACAGGATCTGCTCCTTCCCCTCCCTTTCCCACCACTCTGGATTTTTACTGCCAGGGATATTTATGACCCAGACATCATCTCACAGCTCCGGCTCCCCCAGCACTTGCCCTGTGGTGATGAGGCTGCAGGCAGCAGCTGCAGCCTGGCTCAGGAGCTGTATCCTCATCACAATGGGTGTGGGCAGGCTGGGGTGGTGGCTGGGTCATTCCTCTCTGAGAGGGGCCGGGGACCCTCAGGCTGGGGGTGCTCTAAGTCTCAGGGACATCCAGGTACCCCCAGTGTGGTGACATCCTGTGTCCCACAGACCTGCAGCCAGCCAGATGGCCTCAGAGAGGGAACAGGGACAAACCCCACCAGGCCCAGCTCCCTTCAGCAGGGCAGGCAGGATGGGAGCTGAGCACAGCTGTGGGGGTGGCTGTGCCATGTCACTGCTGTCCATGGTGACAACGTGTAGCTGAGCTCAGCTCTGTGTCTAGTGAGACCAGGGAGCTTTCACATTTCCTGTGCCACTGCAAAGCTGTGGCTATCTGTGAGGCAGAGGAGGCAGCACAATTCTTCTGCTCCACCCCGGGAGCGTTCACATGGCTGCAGCTGGCTGAGCAGGGGGATGTGTGTGTGCCCAAAGTCCATGCTGGAGGAGAGCTGAGCACAGACTGTTGCTGCAGCAGGGACGACCTGTCAGAACAGGTGGCTGTGGGGCAGATAAAACCAGCACAGGTCTGAGAGTGGCTGTGCACACACCCCCTCACTGACCCCTCACTGTCCCCTCTGGTACCATCGGCACAACTTGCCTGTCTCGGTCAGTGAAGTGTAATCCCGGCCAGTCCCCAGTGTGCATGGGGGTGTCACGAGAGGGCCCTGGCCTTGCAGGAGAAGAGGAGGGGCAGACGGTCATGCGTGGGCTGTCCCCTGGATGGACACCATCCACCATCCTGCCTGTTTATTCTCCCTGTCCCTGCCCATTAGGGTCGAGTTGCTCACAGAGGTTGAGCTGCAAAGGGCAGAGCACCCCATTGCAGAGCATCCCCCACTTCAGAGCCGTTACTTTGCCACAGAAAACAGTTTTGGGGAAAACCCCCCACGAACAGCGAACTTGTAGCGGAATTTCCTTCAGCAGGAAGCACCGGGATCTCTGCGCTCGGTGTCGCTCGGGGGCAGGACAGGGCAGGAGAAGGGGAGCGCGGCGGCTCGCAGGGTGATGCACGGCCCTTCCTCAGGGCACAGTGGCCGCCCGCTGCTGTCAGCAGGTAACAGCACCTCCGGGAAGAGCCGGCAGCGCCATAAATAGCACGAGGGGCACGAGGGAGCCGCGTCTGGGAGAGGCTGGGGCGGTTTCAGGCGCCGCTTGACACGGACATTAATAACGGCAGGGGCAGAGCCGGAGCCGCGGCAGCAGCAGCCGAGCGGCGCCGCGGGCACATGGCGGGGCCGGGGCTGCCGGCGGAGATGCCGCTCGCTCGGCCCGGGGGATGCAGCTGAGAGCCCGCATTTGGTAGGTTTTACAAGCAAAGATCGCGGCCTGAGGACCGGACCCTCGGCCGGGCGGGATGCGGCTCAGGTGGGGAAGCGGCACAGGGCGTCAGGGGTGCCGATGTCCTTGGGGATCCGAGGCACCCGCTCCGATTCCTGCCCTGCTCTCTCCCGGGGGACCTGTGGCTCATTTGCCATCAGGCTGGGCTTGAGGGTTGGTGAGGTGAATCCTGGAGGAACGAAGGGGCATTTGTCGCGCAGGGATGTTTTGAGGTTCCATCTCAAATTTGGGCTGTGCACGGCTGTGCCGTCGGCAGCAGCTGGCTCTTGCTGTGGGATGAGCATTGCAATGTGCCCACAATGTGGATTTTCTGCTCCAGGACTTTTGCAGCGTTTTGGATACCATCCCTGGACTGGCACTGGGGACCAACCAGCAGGTTCAGCCTGGAATTGCAGCCGTGGCATGCTCGGAGTCTTGCTGGACATGGAGGGCACCGGGTAGGGGATGGGTTGGGAACCGGAGCTGGGACTGCCGGGGCCGCTGCGGGTCGGGGCTGGCAGCCCGGAGCTGCGGCGGTGTCCAGTCCCCGGTGACGGCGTGGGGAGGGTTTGTCCCGGCTTGGCGGCTGACAGCTTCAGCAGGTGGTGACACCGAGATGCGGGATGCAAGCTGAGCCTGCGGCCGGGCTCCTCTCCCCGGCACGGGGCCGCTGCCCTCGGGTAAGCGCCGGCTCCGCTTCCCGCTGAGTTTTGGGAGCGGAGGAGTCCCGGGAGCGGCGCAGGGCTGGGCTGGGCAGAGCCCTGTGCGCAGCGACCCACTGGGAATGCAGGGATGGGGAATGAGGTTTGTGCAGGGACCATGGGATCCTCCCGTGCTTCCTCCCTCGAGGAGGGCGTCTCCTGCCAGCAGCCCTCGGCCAGGTTTTTAGGGCGGTACAAACATTACCCCCCAGCCTCCCATCTGTACCTCCACCCTCACTGCCCCAGGCACTGCTGGCCCTGCTGTTGGGGCTGATATCCGCGCTGCTTTTGCTGTTACACTAATTGCTCGGGATCAATTATTCATTGTGCAGTAATGAGGCAGGGAGCGAGTAGAACACCCGGCTGTGCAGGAGCTCTGGGCTCTGGCCAGCCTCGCAGGGCGTGAGGAGCAGAGCAAGGGAATGGTCCTCGAGAGCACTTTCACAATGACTCCCAGGAAGATTTTCTCAAGTTTTGGTAGTTCTGCTTTGCATTTCTGGCTTTGCTTTCTTCCACTCAGCCCTGTGCTGTGCCCCTGTAGCCATGAGCTTCCTTGGTTCTTAGTTGTCACTTTTTAAATCCTGAGGTGCTCAACAGCATTTCACAGAAGTTTCTGATCTGATGGATCTGGACACACTTTGTCACATGCTAAGAACTGAAAGTGTAAAGTATTCTTTCTGCTTCAGGAAAGATCTGCTTTGGAAAGGTTGATGTTTCCCTGGATGATGTAGGTACTCTTTTCCCTGCAATCCAGCTGTTTTGGGTGGGATGTTGCCTCCAGCACAGGGAAGCCACTGCTGTCTGCATCTCTCCCAAAACAACCCTGTAGAGAGAGTTGGTCTCATTCCCATGGAGTTAAATGCTTTTGGGGACAGGTGAGGCATCTTGGAGCAAAGGTCCTTTGAAGGGCAGCAGGAGCCAGAGAGGTTCCCCATGGGACACATGGAGGATGGAGCTGCCATGGTCGTGGACAGCCACAAGATTGGCTCTTCCTGCAGTATCCCAGGAGGTCCATTCGCTCCTCCTGGATGAGAGCACACCTGGAGCAGCACATCCCTTGCTGTCCTGCTCACATTGATATCCAACAGCCTGCAGGGACTGCTCTACTTTTCCCAGTCCCTGGTTTTGGCTGAGGAGGTACCTGGGTGCAGAGCAGCTCTCTCAGCTGTGTTTTGCCTCCTCTTCCTCAGCATCACCACAAAAGAAAGAGAAAACCTGAGCATTGCCATCAGGAATCAGGGAAAGCTCAATTAAATGTCTCCATGGCCAGGCATTCCTTGAGCCACAGTGGCTCCATGACTGAGAGGAGAAGAGGCTTTGAAATGAGAAGCTGAGAGCCTCAAAAAACAAAAACCAAAAAGCAATCCCAGACCTCCCCTTGCTGGGGATTCCAGGGAATGCCACACGTGCCTGCACTTCTGGCAGCGGGAGAGCTGGCAGCACCAGGGCAAGGGCAGAGCAGGCTTCACCTCTCTGCTGTGCTGTCTCCATGGCTGGGATTTTCCCAGCTGGAAGTCCCAGCTGTGGGCCACCAGCAAGGCCACATAATTTAAAGAAATGCTGGAGAAGTCGAGGTTGTGCTGATGCTCATTGAAATTTTCTCTGCTGGTGAACTGGAATAGTCCTGGATGTGAGCAGCAACTCAGGAAAATCTGCTTGTGGTACAGACCAAGGAGCAGAGGGCCTGCAGTTCTTCTGGCCTGTCTTGGTTTCAATAAAACTTAAAAAACCTGAAAAAACTTACTTTTTGAGATAGTGAGTGATCCTTGAGGGCAAAGAGAACCCAGGGAGTGGGTAACTGGTGCAAAGTTTGAGGATGTTGGAGCAGGCAGGGAAATGCTGAGTTTTTTTGGAGTGTGTTGATATTTGTTCAATGATCATTCTTAGGAACTCTCTTGCTGTTGCTCTGGTCTCACACCTATCATCCTCCTTCCCTAAAATAACCCCAGAGAGCTACCTGGGGCTTTGGAGGCAACTCTTGCTTCTGCTTTCTCTTCCCCTTCTCAGGAAATGCTGCCTTGGTCTCTCAGTCTGAGATACGAACTGGAAGAGTGAAGTGTGAGATCCTCTGGGGAGGCTGGAGTAAATCCCCTCAGCCCCTCGACCTGCCCAGATGCAGACAGGGAAACCCAGATGCTGGGAATGGCAAAACCAATTAGTTGAGTGCAGGGGAAAATGCAGATGGTGAAAAAAGGGAAATCTGCACATGAGGTCAGGGACACGCAGATGCTGAGAGCAGAGAGACCAAGGCACTGAGAATGGAGAAATCCAGATGTTGGCTGCTGGCTCCTGAGCTGCTGCTGCTGCAGTAGGAGCATGGAAAGTTTTGGGTGAGTCTGTGAGCTGGAAGGACAGCACCTCCCTCAGACAGCACCAGCACTGTCTCCACTGCTGCCTCCTCCCGCAGCCCCTCAGCCACATGAAGTGGTGAGAAGGTGCCAGGCCCCCTCAGGTACTGGAAAAGCTGCTCAGGGAGACCTCAGAGCCCCTGCCAGGGCCTAAAGGGGCTCCAGGAGAGCTGGAAAGTGAATTTGAACAAGGGCCTGGAGTGACAGGACACAGGGAATGGCTTCCCACTGCCAGAGGGCAGGGCTGGATGGAATATTGGGAAGCAATTGTTCCCTGGGAGGGTGGGCAGGCCCTGGCACAGGGTGCCCAGAGCAGCTGTGGCTGCCCCTGGATCCCTGGAAGGGTCCAAGGCTGGGTTGGCTGGGGCTTGGAGCAGCCTGGGATAAAGGACCCCATGGAAGGGGGTGGGTAAGATGGGCATAGGGTCACTTCCAACTCAAACCATCCTGTGAGTCTGTGAAACCTGGTCACATCCCCATCCTTGAGGTCCCAAGTCAGTTTTGGGCAGCAAGGTGTCCTTGGCTTTGTGCTGATGAAGTCCCTGGTGTCTCCAGGCAGGAGCAGGTCTGTGGGCTGGCAGTGATGGCACTGCTGCCTCTCCTCCCCTGTCTCTCCCCACCCAGGTGATGCTGAGCAGAGCTCAGCCCTGTGCAGACAGGATTTCACAGCCCTGGTGATGCTCTCAGCCTGAGACAGAGCCAACCCTCGCTCATGGTGAGGCTGCTGCTCATCCCCTCCATGCCAGAGAAGAGCAGCAGAGGCTCTGATTGAATTAGTGCAAGGATTTAATTTAATCCCCAAACGTCTCTCATTTTAAAGGAGCCTGTTCATTTCCTTGTAGGACCTTATCAGATTCAGGCACCCAGCAATGTGAGCAGAAGGACTGGGCAGATAGGCAGTGTTGGGGGAGGGCTTTGTGAGGAGTGACTTGAGGGCTGTGTGGGTTTTTCCTCTAATTATTTCATGAGATAATGATGACAGTGATTGCAAGACAAATAAAGCATCAGCAGCATCACTGAGGCACACGCTGGTGCAAATGGCAGCCTGGCATGGCGGGGCTGGGAACATTCCCTCCTTACAAGGAATTACTGTGTGGGAGGAGTGGAACAGCCCCAAGGATGGGGTGAAAGGAACATTTGCTTTGTGCCTGACACCAAATCCAGATGTTTCATGGATGAGGCGATGTCATGAAGGGACCAAGCACATCGTGGCCTCTGAATTTTTGTCTTCAGACTCACTGGGGGAGTTCAGGTGATGCTGAATCGCTGTTGGGGGAGCCAGGCTGGGTGGGACAGGGCTGGTGCTCTCTGTGCCACAGGTGTCACAGGGACCCTTTGGGTGTGGTAAACCAGGACCTGGACACATGTGGGCTCCTGCCCAGCTGGCTGTGGCACTGAGCTCCAGCATCTTCCTTGGAAACCTGCCCAGCTCTTTGTCCCCTGAGCTCAGGCAGGTGCTGCTGGGTGGTGTCTGTGCTGTCCCCTCTGTGCACATGGGGCTCACACCCCTCCAGGGTGTTTCCTGGAGGTGACAGCAGCTTTTGCAGCCCAACATCTGCACACAGCTGCCTGGGGATGTCCAGGGGTGGTTATCACCTCTGTTCTCGGGGGGATGAGGGGTGTCCAGCAGCAGGGTGGCTCTCCCAGGGGTGCTGTCACAGGCTGGGACCTCCATGGGGATGTGAGGCTGGATGGGTTGAGTCCTGCTGCCCTTTTTGAACCTGAAGTCAATTTATGCAGAGGGGATGTCTCTGTTAACTCTAGGTTTCTGATTGTTACTGGGTTTGTGAAAATGCTTGGATCTCAGCTGGGGACACAGTGACTTCTTTTCTGGGTGACTTGTTAGCTGGGGGTGGTCCTATGGAATAGCCCCTGCCCCAGGATCTGTGTAGGAGGGAATTACTTTCTAAATGGAAGATTTTTCTCTCCTTTGGTCTTTTTTTTCCCTGCTGGGCTGTTTTTGCCCCTTTGGCTTAGACAGAAAAATCGGGCAGGACCCTCCTCTGGCAGAGGAGGGCTCATCACAGGCTCCCCCTGCTCACAAAAACAAAAAACCTTGGAGTTTTTTTCCTTGGGCTTTTCCCTTTGAAAGATCAGAGCTTGCTCAGGCCTTCCCCAACCACAAAGAAACCTGGAAAAACCTGCCCCAAAGGCTTAAAACCCCTTCAGGGGCTGGCAGGAGTGGCTGTGGTTTTGTAGGACTTACCCAGAACCACGGGCTGAGCTGGGGCAATCCAGGGATGGGCAGAGCCCGGCGCTTCCCTTTGGCATTTGATAACGCGGTGCAGGAGGGGCCAGAGCTGCTGGGCGAGCTGCTGGGTTTCTCTGCAGCCCTTGGGGAAAATCCCTGCGGGCAGCAGCTCCCGGGGACGTGCAGCCATCGGGTGAGGACGCTGTTAGGGCTGGAGCCGAGCTGGCACCCTGGGGATCCTCAAAACCTCCCAGTGCTGCCGGGTGCTGGAGGGGGGAGCTGAGTGCCATCATCCCACTCCTGCCAGCTGGGGGAACCTGGTATTCCAGGGCTCAGGAGCAGGACTGGGCGCTGACAGAGCAATGGGTGACCTGGCACCACCTGGGGTGCCATCTCACCCCACCAGAGCACTGTTAGCGCTGTTCAAACCGGTGCCAACCTTGTAGGTGGGGTGTGAGGAGGTGAAAGGCTCCCCAGGAAGCTGACCAGAGAGATTTGGGGTGCTTCTGCTCTCATCCTTCTTTACCTTCTCCTCTGGCAGATGCTGGAGACGGACGCCGAGGAGCCGGGGCAGATGCACTCGGAGGATGGGAAGGCAGCAGTGGGTGATGCCCCTCCGGCTGCCAAGGCAGCGGCTCTGG
The DNA here is from genome assembly GCA_013397195.1 of Hylia prasina. Classification (NCBI taxonomy): domain Eukaryota; kingdom Metazoa; phylum Chordata; class Aves; order Passeriformes; family Sylviidae; genus Hylia; species Hylia prasina. Next base: position 974,342 of record VYXD01005581.1, read on the forward strand.
CCGAGCCCCAGGATGCTCTGGGGGCCACCCGGGCTCCTCTCCTGGCAGAAAAGCAGCCGGTGGCCGCCACAAAGGGAGAGGAGCAGCCCAGCTCCCTGCCAGCCTTTGTCATCCCCGAGCTGCGGCTCGACAGCACCTTCAGCCAGAGCGCGGCGGGCACAGTGGGCAGCGCCACAGACGGCGAGGATGAGGAGGAGGATGAGGAGGAAGATGAGGATGAGGAGGATGAGGAGGAGGAGGACAGCGACGAGCAGTACCTGGACAGGAACGAGCTGAAGCGCAGCAGCATGATCGAGACATCGGGCACGCAGCCCGGCTACACCCTGAGCGTGCAGGGCTCCCTGCGGCGCCGCACCCACAGCGAGGGCAGCCTCCTGCAGGAGGCCAAGGGCCACTGCTTCACCTCCGACACCACCCTCAACTGCTCCGACAGCCAGGGCACCGCCCCGCACTGGGCACTGCCCTCCCCCAGGACCCTCAAGAAAGAGCTCGTCAAAAACGGCGGCTCCATCCACCAGCTCACGCTGCTCTTCTCGGGCCACAGGAAGGTAGGTGAGCCATGGCTGGCCATGCTGGTGGGAGAGCTCCTGGGGTGGAGGTGTCCTGGCACGTGGCCCCTGTCTCCATGACCGTGGCGCAGCTGCCTTCTGAGCTCTCAGGAGGGTTCCTGCCCCTGCCAGCAGCTCTGGGAGGTGCTCGGCACCCGGGGCACGTTGCCAGAGCAGCGTGCTGGGACCATGGGTGGCCGTTCCCACTGCTGCATCCACACCCTGCAGGTCCCATGGCCTGGGCAGCTGCTGCCTGCTGGGACTGCTGCTGGCAGAGGTGCACTGGGGATCTGTGCTTGCACAATACTGCTCCCAGCAGCAGTGGGGAGAGCCCCTGGTGACAGTCCCCACTGTGCAGGGGATGCCAGGAGCAGTGTGACCCTCTGCCCCCACTGGCCTTCTGCAGGGCTTTGACCACTGTGGGAGTCCATCCCATGACAAAGCTGTGGTCAGCAGTGATGTGTGATCACACCATGCAGGAGGAGCAGCAGAGGCTGTGCCGAGGGAGCTCTGCCCAGGACTGGCCTGTGCAGGCCCGGGGGTCTGGGGTGCTCCCTGAACCCCCAGAGCAGAGCTGGGCCTGGCTGCACTGGTGCAGGAAATGAGGTGCCAGTGCAGAGATCATTCATGGGAAGTGCTGCTGTTCCATTCTCTCCAGGTGACACTGGCAGAGAGCTGAGAGTGGTCCCTGGCCCCACACCCTGCTCTGCCCTGGTGAGCCCACACCAGCTTCATCCTGCCTCAGCTCTGGGTGCTGCCTGGGGCTCTGGTGCTTGGCACAGGACCTCAGTCCATTCATTGCTCAGGGTCGTGTTCCCAGCTCAGGATCTCATTTCACAGCTCAGGACCGTGTTCTGCTGCTTGGGACCACCTTGCAGAGCCACATTCTGCTCCAGAGCAATGGGCTTCTTGGCAGGAGAGGCTGCTGCAGACCCTGGGGTTAAACCCACGCTGAGGTTAAATCCATGCTGGGTTAACCCTCTTCCTGCCACGCTGCTTGAAAGGCCACCCTGATGCTGTGTCCTGGAGGAATTTTTGGGGTCAGAGTCCCTGACCAGCTGGTGAGAGCCCTTCCCGGGGTTACAGACTGCTGGGATGGGGCTGCTGTGCGCAAGGGAGTCCAGACTCTCCTGGAGACTGATGCCAACAACTGTGTGCGGGAGGAGAGGGGGGGTTCAGACCCGCCGTGTCCCCGATAAAGAACAGCCACCCTTGTGTCAGGGACACGGTCGCTGCCTGTCGCACGTGCGAGAGGCGGTGACAGCGTCAGCGCCGGCTGAGAGCGTCCCGTTAGCGCTGCCGTGAGCAGTGCCCGCAAGGAGAGCTCACAGTGCCGCTGTGTGTGCAGCCCCGAGCCTGCAGCCCCGCAGTGCTGCCCGAGCCGGGTGGGCAGTGTGTCGCTGCGGGGCACCCCGGATCGTGCTCCACCCTGCCCCGGGGAGCCGCCAGCTGCGCTTCCTGCTCTCACCTGCGTGGATGTTTTCCCGCAGAGGTGAACGGAGCTCCTCCTGCGTTAAACTGTTCTGGTGCACGTTAGACTGGCATTTTTGGGGCAGGGATTGGGCAGCCTGTGCCGGCAGGGAGGGCAGTGTGGTGGATGCACCTCCCGCAGCTCCCAGTTCCAAGCCTGCAGCAGCTCCGGCTGCCTGGAGCCTAAATCCCTGCCCATGTGTTCTCCTTGCCACTCCTGCCTGTTGCTACTGCCCTGCTCCCTGCTCACATCACCCTGCTCCCACCACCCCATTCCCACTGCCCTGTTCCCATTGCCCCATTCCCCTTGCCCTGCCCCCTCTGCCCCATTCCCACTGCCCTGCTCCCCTTGCCCCATTCCCTCCATGCTCCCATTGTCCCGCTCCCCTTGCCCCATTCCCTCCCTGCTCCCATTGTCCCGCTCCCCCTGCCCTGCCTCNGCCCCATTCCCCCTGCCCTGCTCCCCTTGCCCTGCTCCCCTTGCCCCATTCCCTCCATGCTCCCATTGTCCCGCTCCCCTTGCCCTGCCTCTCAGCTGCCTGTGGAGGGTGTGCAGCAGTCAGGGAAGCCAGACACGGGCCTGAGCCATTGGGCTCAGGGACTGGGCTACTGCCCCCCTCCTGCCTACACTTTGGGAGCACTTTTATTGGTCTGGGCCTTTGAATAGTTGACTGAAACCTCTGAGCTGTTTGGAGCAGGGCACTGATGCACAATTCCCATATGGAATTCCCCCACCGAGCTGTCAAGCACTGGGATCACATGCAGGCCTGGGCTGCAGGGCTATCACATCCATCAAGGTTCTTGGTTATTTTCCCATCTGGGAGTGTTTCAGAGGGACTCATTCCACAGCCCTTTTTAACACCATCGTGCCCGGTGTGCCTCCCCGTTTCCCCCCTTCCCGCGGTGGGGCCGGGAGCTGGTTGTTTGATCGGGCATTGTGGGGAGCGCTGGGACTCAGCGGGAGAGCTCCGCTGCTGCCTTTTGTCCCTGAGCGCGGAGCCTCTCCGGACAATGGCAGGAAGCCCCGGCCAGCCCGTCTGCCGGGGCCGGAGCGGCCCGGGGACGGTGCTCGGCGAGGGCCGCATTGTTCGGGCCCGATAAACTCCGGAAACACGGGCGCAGAATGGAAGGAAGTGTCCGAAACCTCGGGCCCGGGGCTGCGGGGCTGAGCACAGGGTTCCCACGGCCCGGCCGCGGGGTGATGATCCTGGAAAGCGCCTGGCAGCCCCGGGAGCAGGGGATGAACCGGCGGTGCTCGGGTGGATGCGGGGTGGGATGCAGGGCTGCCCGTGAGCATCTGCAGCGTTCAGGAATGGATGGAATGTTAAGCCCCCGAGCTGTGGTGATCCCGCAGGTCTCCCTGCCTGGTGCCAGGCTTTGTTGTTCAGAGGCTCTGCTGGTGCTGCCCTGAGCTCATGGCACTTCCCAGATCCCCTTTGGTTTGTCCAGGCTGCCCTGGAGCAGTGGTCAGAGAGCAGACTTTTAACTGCAATGATATGATTCAATTGTAGGTGAACTGTTCTATTCCTCCTGCCTGGGGACTGCTGGGAACTCCTGATTGATTTTAGGTGCCCAGCCTGGTTCTGGGGGGCTCTTTGGGTGGTGGCAGGATCCCTGTGCCCACTCAGAAGCAGGAGTAGGAGCATCAGGAGTGGGGATATGAATGTCCTCCCTGTAGGAGATACCACTGTCAGCACCTTGAACCTGGAGGGTACCTGGGCCACCGGCCGTGGGGTCTCCTTGGATGCTCCAGGAACACCACGGGCAGAAGGTGGGAGGGAGAGTGAGGGGAGGGAGGTTCCTGTGTCAGGAGCTTGTCCTGCGTCATTGCCATCATGAGGAAGGAGTCCTGTGGGTGCTGTGGGCCTGGGCTGTGGTGTGGGGACCATGGCCCTGCTGGTGGGTGACACAGAGTGACACCGTGGGCATGTCCTGGTGTGATGACACTGTTTTTGTGTTCCCCCCCAGCTGAGTGGAGCAGACCCTGAGTGCAGCTGTGATGAAGGGGACGAGACCTCCCGCAAGAAACGCAGCAGGAGCCTGTAAGTGTCACATGGGGAGTGGCATCGGGGTGTGCCAGGGCTGTTTGTGGGGTCAAACACCTCAGCCCAGCCCCGCTGGTACCAGGAGCCCTCAAGGCTCCCCATCTTTCCCCCCTGACTTTTTCCAGCAGCAAAGCCACGAACTGGGGTCTCACTGCAGACAGAATTGTTTCCAGGGAGGGTGGTGGGGTGTGCTGGGGACACTGCCCAGCCCAGGTGGGTCCTGTGCCCCACCGTGCCTGGACAGGGTGAAGACACCGGCTCTTGGGAAAAACAGCTTGCCCGGGTTCAGGGAGAGGACAGGGAAGCAGTGAAATTTGAGCTGGGGGCCTCCTTCCCGCTGGCCCCATGCCGGGAGCAGGAATGGGGAGGTTTCCCACCGCGGGTCAGGCTCAGCCCTCGCCGCACATCCGCGGCAGCGCGGTGGGAGCAGGGATCGCGGGGACCCCCGAGGGACACGGGCAGCCCCTCTGCTGCTCCCGGTAAGGCTTTGGGGTGCCAAAAAGTGGGTGCAAGCAAGGACAAGGCAGCCGTGGCCTTCGCTCTCCTCAAACACAGCTGCAGCCGGGGCGGGGGGCAGGCACACGAGTGAGGATGTTCAGGAACGAACTCCCGCAGACCGCGATCCGGCCGGGTGCCGGGGCCGGGGGACGCCCGTGGCTGTGTGCCCCGTGCCCTGCGCCACGTGTGCCGGGCAGGTGGAGGAGCCACACGTGGTTTGAGCGGCTCAGGGTGCGAGGGGGCTGCGCACGCAGCTGCCCGGCCTCGCCGGCTGTGCCAGCGAGCGGCACTGTCGGCCCGTGCTGCCTCATCGCCGCCGCCTATTTTTAGCTCTTTTTATTATTTCCCCCCCAGCACTCGAAATGAAAACGAAGCCCTTGCAGCAGGGACGTCCCCCCGGCCGCGTGGCAGCGCCGGGGGAACGGGGCTGGCGGGGGAGGCTGGGCCCCCCCCGGCGCGGCGGGGTCAGGGGCGGCTGCGGAGAGGGCTCAGCGCTCACCTTGAGCCGGCAGGGGATGCTCCGGGGAGCTCTTGGCAGCGCCATTGGCTGCGCGGCGCGGTCCCAGCCGGCTCCGGGGGTATTTATGGTGCGGGGGACGCGGGTCGGCACTCGCTCCTCTCCCGGCACACGCTGCCGGCCCCGATGTACCACGCCATGGTGGACTTTTCCGAGAAATACCTGGAAAGGTAGGACAGCCGGCATCCTGCGAGGAAGGGGCATGTGCTGCCCAGGGGATGGTTTGGAAGCGGCACGGGGTGACGGTCCTGCTGGGGTGCCGGGGTAGATCACTTTATAGAGGCAACCCCGGAGCGAAACCGGCAATTTTTAAATGGAATGATTTTTGCTGCGGCATTTTTGTGCAGTGTGGCCGCAGCCGGGGGCTGTTCCTGCCCGTGGCTGTTGCAGCCTGGGTTGGTGCCACTCCTTCCTTTGCAAGGGTGTGCAAGAGGAGCAGCACGTGGAAGTTGGGGAACTTCCTTAGGAGGTGTTTGCCCGGTATGTTCTAGCTGGAAAATCTACTCGGGAGCCACGATCACCTGCCTGGCGTGGGCCAGCTGGCCTTGTGCCCAGGGCTGTGCTGTGGAGGTGACCCACGTGTGTCACGCAAGGGATGTTCAGTGTTCTGCCAGCCCTGCTGGTGCTGGGTGCTGCCCTAAAGTGGGAATACTGCTGAGATTGGTGCTCGAGGCTGTGTGGGATGACTGGTCCCGTGTGCTGGTGGGTCCCCGGCTGCCGGCGGCGCTGGCAGCGCAGTGATGGGACGCAGATGGTGTTTGGAGCGTGCGGCTCTGTGTTTGGATCCGCTTTGCCCACGTTAGCGGGTGCCTGGCAGCAGCGGGACGGGTGTTCTGCTGGGATCACAGCCAGGGGGTGTGAAGGCAGTGAAACTCTCCGTGTCCGTGAGGGTAGGGGCGGCACCAGGGACTGCGGGGAGCGATTGCCCTCTACAGTCACTCTGTAGCTCATTGGACTGAGCCCGGGGGTTCTTGCCCCTCTTTCATTTTTCCCAGTGGTTGCTGTGTTTTACCCTCCTGGGTCTGGAGACAGCTGTGGGTCTGGAGAACATCGCCTGGGTTGGGGAGGTGCATCCGTGCCCTGAATCCCTCCTGTCCCTCTCGTGTCCCTGGGCATGGCTTGGCAGGCAGAGGTGGCTTCTCTGAGCATCCTTGCTCAAGGTGCGACTTGTGGGGGGTCCTGTAACATTACATTTTCAGAATCAGAAAGAGCAAGAAGTGAAAACTGAAGCCGCTTGCCTAATGAGATGTTGTCAGATAAGGAGCTTCAGATTTAGAGGGCAGAATCCATGTTTCTTGAGAAAAGACTGATGCTCTTAAGTTTTGATAAATACATTATATCCACAGGCAGTGAAACGCCGTCTGTGTGCGCTTTTATGATGAGATCGAGGAGAGGTATTTAAAATGGAAGAAATAAAAATCACAGATGGAAGCCGTAATTCTTTCTAGTTATAAGGGTTCCAGCCACATGTAATTAAGGTAGCATTATACTTGCTTTTCAGTGAGTGACAGATCACTGTCGGTGGGAGAAGACTGCCAGAAAAGGGAGTGAGGAGCAAAGCCCAAGCGCTAAAACTTGTCATTGTTGAATTTTGGGAGGTTTTTGGGAGGTGTTTGGTACCGTCTCCCCCGGGCCGCTCCATCCCGGTGCCCCCGAGCGTCGCTGGCCCCGCTGGTGCAGTGACCGCGCAGAGCCACGCGGGGGCAGCACCGCCCGTCCGTCCCTGCCCGCTCCGGGGGGCGCGGGGGGCTCCTGTTCCCACGGCTCTTCCTAAAAACCTGTAAAACTTTGGGTTACCGGCAGCTCCCTGGGGCTACCGCGAGCCCCGTGTCCGTGTGTCCGCCACTCTGTCTGTCCAGGGATACTGGAGCGGGGGACCCGTGCGCGGGTGACAGAGCGGGGTGTCTTTGCCCCAGTGCCCTCCGCTGCCAGTCACGACCACCCCCTTAGGGAAATGTCCCCACGGCCATGCCCCACAGGGGCTGGCACCGCAGACATGTGAACACCCGTGGGGTGTGCTTGTGTGAGTGCCCACGCAGGGGGGACACAGGGCAGCGCCGTCCCCGCTCTGCTCCTCAGCCCGCTCCGCCCCGCCGCCGGCCCCGCTGCCTTCCCGGGATGCCTGCGCTCTATAAATAGCCCTCGTAAATCCTCGCCGTGATTATTTTTCCCCGCCGTCTCTTGAAAGGCCCCACTATTCGCCCCGGCGCTGATTTTTCCACCTTTCCTCAAGTTGCCCCAGCAACGGCAGAGCCGTCCCAAACAGCGGCGGGGCTGACACAGCCTTTACTCACTCGCACGCTCCCCGGCCGCCCCACGCCGCATTTAAAGCTCTCCGCGCTGAGCCCTCCCACTTCCCGTTCCGCGCTGGCCGCTGCGGGCAGGAGCGCGGCTGGGGCGGGCGGCAGAGCGCCCGAGCGTCCCCGCAGCACGGGCTGTCCCCGAAGCACGGCTGTCCCCGCAGCCATGCCCTTCTTCCGCGACCTGTCCAAGCCGCAGCCGCTGGAATTCCACGCGGAGATGCTGCTGGCGGTGCAGAGACCGCACACGGGCAGCCTGCAGCGCCGGCACACCATGAAGGAGTAGGTGGTGGGCGCGGGGCGCGGGCGGGACGCGCTGCCGGAGGGTCCCGCGGGGCTGGGGGTCCTCTCACCCACCTGCTCACCCTCGCTCTTTTCTCTAGAGCCAAGGACATGAAGAACCGGCTGGGGATTTTTCGGCGGCGGAACGAGTCTCCCGGGGCCAACCCCTCTGGCAAGCTGGACAAAGTGCTCAAATCCCTCAAGTAGGTGCTGTGAGTGGGTGGCATGGGGATGGGGACCATGGGGGCTTGGGGACAAGCTGTGGTCTGGAGCTCCTCACCTCCAGGGAAGCTGTGTTCACCCCGTTTGGGGAAGCTGTGGACAACGTTTTTGTATCTGGAGGAGTATTTAAAATATTTTTTTGGCTGAAAATCTCCTGCTGGAGGGTGAGAGGTCCTGCCTGCACAGTGGCACCGCAGCAGCTTGGGCTGGAAATTTACCTGACAGCAGCGTTCTCCCAGTGCCTGTCCATGGAACTTTAACTGGCCAGAGGATGGTTTGAAAAACCACTTTGCTCTGAACATGCTCCAGCAGCTGGAGACGAGCCCTCCCTGCTCTTGCTCCTCGCAGCTTCTCTGTCTGCTTGAAGGGGGCAGCTGAGATCCCACTTTCCTGCAGCTCCCCATCAGCCGGAGCTTCTCCAGTTCTTCCTCAGACAGCCCAAGTGCCACAGCTCCCTGCACAGACCTCCTGAGGTTGGATTTTCTTCCTGCCAGCCTAAAGGCAGCGGTTCCTTTCGGCAGAGCTGCTGTGGTGCTGCCTGGTGCAGAGCCCAGCTCTGCCTTCAGCAGCTTTGCCAGTGCCAGGACCAAGGTGGGAGCCAGGGCCAGCCCCTCGGGCACACAGCGTGGCTTTATCCTCTGGAAACGTTTAGCAGGAGGCTGATTTGGGAGCTGGGAGCAGCCGTGCTGGGCTCACAGCCTGGCTTTTAATCCACTGGAAATGTTTAGGAGGCAGCAAAAGCAGCTTTTGCTGCTGAACTTTGCCAACGTGCTGTCCTTTTTAACAGGCCCACTCCCGAGGAAGCACTCAAGTGGGGAGACTCCCTGGAGAAGCTGCTGCTGCACAAATGTAAGTGTGTCCATCCCTTCCACTTGTTTTTGCTGCCAGGGGAATATCCAGACACGTGCCTGGATAAAGCTGGGATTTCCTCTGTTAATCCCTTCTGGTGTTTGGGGATGCACAAAGCAAAATTTGCCTCTCCCTTGTCTGCACCCCTCCTGCTCCTGCCTGGCCTAGGGGGGGAACTTGGTGACAGGGGCAGGGGAGAGCTTCAGGTTGGGGCTGCAGCCCCTAGGCTTGGGGAGGAGGAGCCAGTGATCCATGTCTGTGCCCAGTTTGGGGCTGTGCAGAAGGTCCATGGAGCAGGAGCTGCTTTGGAACATCCTGAAGATGGGAGCACAGCCCTTCTCAGGCACCCCATCCTTCCCCCAGCTCAGGGAGATGGCCAGGGGTGGGATCCTGTCCCCACTCCAGGCTGGGGAGGTGGGTTCAGCTCCTGGATGGGCTGTGCTGCTGTGCTGGGCTGGCAGTGCCATTGCTGCCTGTTTGACAAGGGGATTTTTTGGTCAGTGCAGGGTTTGGGCTGCAGCTCTGCAAGGGCTGAGGGTCTTGTGGGGCTGTTCCCTGTCTGTGAGCGGGAGTAGAGCCGTGTTCCTGTCCCCACAGACGGGCTGGCTGCCTTCAGGGCCTTCCTGCGCACAGAGTTCAGCGAGGAGAACCTGGAGTTCTGGCTGGCCTGTGAGGAGTTCAAGAAGATCAAATCCCAGTCCAAGATGGTCTCTAAGGCCAAGAAGATCTTTGCTGAGTACATTGCCATTCAGTCCTGCAAGGAGGTGAGGGCTGTCTCCCAGGCTGGGGTGTGTCTCCCAGGCTGGTGTGCCTGGGGAGCCGCTCACCAGCCCCGGTTCCTCTGCCCACAGGTGAACCTGGACTCTTACACACGGGAGCACACCAAGGAGAACCTGCAGAACATCACCCGCAGCTGCTTCGACCTGGCGCAGAAGAGGATTTATGGGCTCATGGAGAAGGACTCGTACCCCCGCTTCCTCCGCTCCGACCTGTACTTGGACATAATCAACCAGAAGAAAGGCAGCTCCCCACTGTAGGCCCAAGGAGTGTCTCGGGGCAGGCTGGGAGCTGTGTGTTTACGTGGAATTGGGCAGTGGAGGCCTTGGGAGCTCATTGTCCTGCTCGTGCCCCCACGCCATTTGGACACGGGGCAGCTGAAGGCACCGAGGGGACCAACAGGCCGAGCAGTCTGGTACTGCTGCACCACCCCGTCCCACCATCGCTGGTACGACGCCTCTGGGGTGGCTCTGGCATGGATTTAGCCAGGAGGGAAGCTCCCACAAGACTACTGTGAAGCACCTGCCCCAGCCATGAGCGTTGCTGGGAGGCGAAGAGTGAGCCCAGGGTGGAGGAGGAGGGGTTCTTGTGCCGGGCTCTGGCAAGGGGACAACAGCACCCACACAGACGTCGTCCTGGATTAAAGCCTTGTGAACTGGAGCAGCCCCAGGATGCTGCTGTGCTTCCCTGCACTGTGGGAGCAGCTCTGGCAGGAGCCCGGCGCTTCCTTGGCTCATGGTGGGTCCCCCTGGGAGCAGCGAGAGCCGGGTCCTTGCCCTGTGCTGGAGGTGTGCAAAGCACCCCCTCCTGCCCTCACCCCTTGTTTATTTATTGCCCTCCTGTAGCTGGACACATTGCTGTGTGATAGGAAACCCCCGTGTCCTCCCCATTCCCAAGTTACAAGTGCAATATTTGTGTGTGTCGCGGCTGAGTTCTCCGGCGGAGTGGATGCCTTTTTCTTTTTCCAGGTGTGTAGATTCTATAAGGTAGCAGGTTTTGTGTGCCAGACCCATTCCCTGGCAGCGGGCCGCTGGGGAAGCCTGGTGTAAATATCAATATATTGATGCCCTGACGACGGAGGGGTTGGTGATGGAGAAAAGCAACTCTGTGCAGCAGCTGCTCTCCTGACTCTGGATAACAATGCTGTGTTTGGGAAGCGGGGGTTCCTGCTGGCCCTGGCAGGGCAGGATGCACTGCCTGCCTCCCAGTTTACAGTGCAAAGCATCTCTGCAGCTAGAAAAAAAAACTACATTGTCATGATCATAGGTAAATAAAAGGAGAATATAATTTCTTGTAGCTGGCTTTTGTTTGTGCCGTGTTTGTCAGGGCTGGTGGAGCCGTGCAGCCCTCTCCTTGCTGAAGAGTGTAAAGTCCTGTTACTGTGTGGCTAAAGAAGGGAAAACTTGGTTCCATGAATTTCTGAGCTGTTTTTTACGATAGAGCAGCTTCCAGATGCTCCTGGGTGTAGGAGCAGAGTTTTGCCCAAAGTGAGACTGTTCCCAAGGACAGCGGTCGCTGTTAAACACAGGAGGGCACGAACCTCTGACCAGGGAAATGCCCAAACACAGCAGTGAGCTCCTGCAGCTCTGGGTCCCTCTGGGGACACACCAAAAGCAGCAACAAAAAGCTGTTCCAGGTCCATGCACAGCTTGGCAGGGCTGCTCCTCCCCAGCAAGGGCAGTGCTCTCGTGTGGGATGCAAATATTTTGTAAAGGGTGTTCAGGGTGTGTTTGGTAGCTGAAGTGTCACCTGGTTGTGGTTGGCCTTGGTTCAGGGATGTGACCGTGGTGCCACAGGGCTGTGCAGAGTGCTGCTGGTGATGCCCAGGGATGTGTGGCTGCCCCAGCTGAGCACAGCTCCCCCCAGCCGGTACCATCCCCTCTGGGGAGCTGCCTGTTTTCCCTCTGCAAGCAACCAGCAGGTGATGCCAGGCTGGGACACAGAGGCAGAGCTGAGGGCTCTGCTCAGGGCTTGGCTGGAGACAGCAAGGTTGGTGAGGTGGCTCTGCTGGTGGCTGTCCTGGAGATGCTGTTGACACTGCAGAGTCAAGGTCCATGGATGGTGACCCAGTCACTGACCCTGGAGCTGGTGGGTGCACCTTCCCAGCTGCCTTCTCCAAGCCAGACCCTCCTTTTTCTCTTGGAATTGCCCAGAGCTTTCATCTCCTCTACTTCCCAGCTGGGAGGGTGTCCCTTTGTGTCTGGGCTCAACACAGATTTTCTTGCACCTCCCCCCTCACTCCATCTGCACTCTCCTGAACTCCTCACTCCATCCCAAACTGTCAGTGTTAGCAAACTTACAGCAAGGTCCCTTCATTGCCCTCCCCCACCCATTTTTCCACGTCCCCAGGCTCACTGGGACACCCACAGAGGGTCTGGGCTCCGGGGCTCTGTGGGCACTGGGCACCTCAGTCCCTGCTGTCACCGTCTCCCTGCCCTGAGCACAGCCCCAGCAGCCCTGGTGCACCCCATGGTGCTGGTGATGCCCCGGAGCATCCCAACCCCATAACCACGCTGGGTTTGGAGCCTCCAACCTGCCTTCTCTCCAGGAAATATCCCAGCCCAGTGAGCCAGACAGGCAGGGAGGGCTGGAGCTGCCCTGGGATGTGTGGGGTGAGAATCTGGTGCTTGGCTTTGATCCCTGCAGGGGACAAAGGCACCGTGGGGGTGGAGAAATGGGGACCTGGGGTGACTCCCTGGAAATTAGCCCTGGGTGAGTGGCAGGAACTGGGTTATTGCTGTAAGAGAATTTATTGCTGGGTAGCAGGCTGGCCTGAGTCACTTGGCAAACGCCATCCCCACGTGCTCAGTGACACTCACTACCTGGAGAGACAGGCCTGGAGGGAAAGCTGGAAGTGCCACGTGCTTCTCCTGTGTTTTCCTGGGATGGCCAGTGCCCCCTGCACAGGACAGGTCTCCTCGTGGACTCTCTGTGGTGACACTGAAGCCACAGCTTTGTCCTCTCTGTGCTGTGGGAGAGGGGCTGTGACAGCTTCTCTGGGGCTTTGTGCTGCAGAGCAAAAGGTGTTGAGGAGCTTGGAGCATCTGCATGGGAACGGGATGGGGGAAGCCAGCCTGTTTGTTCTGGGGGACATTGCTTGGGATGGAGATCCAGCCCCACTGCCATGAGGGGACACAGGGAGCTCTTGCAGGGACACTGAGCTTACAGCACAGAAGGGGAAATGTCCTTCTTTAGCACAAAATCAGATATCCAGGACAAAATCCAGTCATGCCAAGAGAAGAAATTCCTGAGTTCCAATGCCACAAGCTTGCGTGATGGGAATGGGAATTAGGTATATTCCTAATTCCTAGTTTGAGCCACAGCCTCAACCCAACTGGCGCTGCTGGAGGGACATTCCCATGGCAGCAATGCTGGAATCATGGGGGGTCACCTGGCTGGGGATGGCCCTGGGGGAGGAGAGGGGACATTACCTGCACTGAAGCCACCCATGAAGGGTGACAGCAGGAGCTGCTGCCTGTCCTGGGCTCATTCTGAGGATCAGGGATATGGGGAAGAGCTGCCTGTGGACATCTGCAGCCAAAGGGAATTTCCCAATGTGGAAACTGGTGCCTTCCAAAATAGGGAGGACCTTATCTGAGCAGATAACGAGGATTTATCTCTGGGCTAAAAATTAGTGGTTGCTGAGTTGCAAATAGTCACAACCCAGCCATGTTTGTTGTGTGCAAACAGGGCAAAGTCCATCGAGGTGCTCCTGGTTCATCCATGGGACAAAACTGGAGCAAAAGCTCCCCAGGGAAGGGATTTACGTGGGAAAATGGGAATTATCACCAGAAAGAGCTGAAAGGTTAAAAAACTGATGTGATTCTGGGTGTGAAAAGGGTAAAATGTCCTGGGTTTAACATGATGGTTCCCTCACACCCTCAGGGAGGAGGAGGTTGGGATGAACAAAAAGAACTTGGGAGAGGTGGGAAAATGTCTCACCTGTTCCAGGTGATGGCCTTGACCCTTCAGGTGTCCCTCAGTATTTCATCAGCTGCCTGATGTGGCTGGCAGCCAGGGATGGGTGCTGGGGTCACCTGTGATTTACAAAAGCAAAGGAAGCTCTGAATGCAGCAGCTGAAAATGCAGCTCAGGCTGCTGAGCACCTCTGGGATGAAGATTTACTGGAAGAAGGAAATGAGGAGCATGGTCATCCCAGGTGAGCACCTGCAGCACCTGGGCTGCAAGGAGCCTCATTCCAGAGCTGGCTGGAGCATAAAGCTGTTCTCTTATTCCTGCAGAAATAGAACTTTGCCTTTTTTGCAGGTATGTCTGCCCCAAGATGCTCCAGCTCTGCTCAGCCTTTTCCAAGGCACCCATCCTGGAGGACAAATTTACCCAAATAAACATAACTTTCTACTGAGCAAGATCATTCCTTGGACCCCTGATTAGACAAATATTCTCAGAATAGAAGCAAGGCTGCTTTCCAGCCACAGACTAAACACAGCTCAGCAGTTTGATACTGAAACCACTGGCACAAGAATTCTCTGCCTGGAGTAAACAGCTGAGCTGCTGTGACAATCTCTTCACCCTGCTCAGGGCTACTGAGGCTTGTCAGGAGCACCCTGAGCTCTAATTTGGCTGGCTGAGATGCCCAGGAGCTGTCTGGAGACCCACCACGGGAACACCCAGCCGTCTGCAAGGCGGGGATGGAGGTCAGGCTTGGTCTGGGCTTGTCTGAGGACTTTGGCATCCTCTGGGTGTGATAAGGGTGAGAGGGTGCAGAGTGTGTTTGAGGGCTCTTGCCCTTCCTAGTGGTGACCCCGGGGCTGGGCTGGGCTGGGCTGGGTGAGGGGGTACTCAGCTCATTGTCCTGCCCAGGGTGCCATGGATGCCCTTCCAAAGTATCCTTGGATTGAGGCTGGCAGGAGCAGTGCCCCCAGCCTCTGCAGGTGGCATTAATGATGTCACCCCTAAACAACCCAAGGGAGCAAACAGAGAAAGTAAAAAGTTTCTGAGGTAAAACTCAAACCAAACTCAGAGGTTTCTGTCAAGGACACAAACCCAGCTCAGCTGGGCTGGTGCCAGGGCAGGAAATGCAGCGGAGGTCGGAGTCCCCTGGGTGCCTCCAGCTCACTGGGGAAGCATTGTTGTGTCCCTCTCATTGCTCATTTTCTGATTCTTCCCTGCATGAGGTCATTTTTACTCAGCCCATCCAGCTCACACATTCACTGGAGCTGGGGAGGAAAGTGGATAATGCTGAGTGCAGCCAGCCCTGAGGCCTGGGGAGGATGGAGGAAAGGAGGGTGAAAAATACTTTTAGTTGTGGCTGAGCAGGGCTGGGACACAGGCAGGGGATGAGGGGACTTGCTCCTCAGAGTTATCCACTGCCAGCACCCCCATCCTCTTTGTGCACAAGGCACAGGGATGGAGCTGATAATGGGATTCTCATCTTGGGAAAATCTGGGATCCCTCAATTCCCTGCTTTCCTCCCTTGGCAGAGGGAGAGGTGGAGGGAGGTGGGGGAGAGGAGGAAGAGCCAAGCAGGAGCAGGTGGGGGCTGTGGATGGAATGTTTGCACAGGAGCCATTTGCAAGTAATTTCTTGTCCCTTCCTGAACTAATGGGACAATTATTTTGGGCCACACGTGTTTCTCATGGAAAGTTCCACCCAGGCCATGCGTCAGCTCCTCAGGGGAGCAGCCCTTGCTGTCCCTAACGTGATTTTCTAGACAAAGACAAGCAGGTGAAACTCCTGCTCCTGGGCCTGGGGACAGCTGTGATGGGTCACAGAGCACCAAACAAACCTCCCAGGGCAGAACGGGCTCACGTGCTGGAAGCTGATCCCCAGAGCCAAACAAGCTCTGCTCTGCTCTTGGATGGAGCTCCTGTGCCTGACATGGGGGTTTGGACGTGTCCAGCTGATTTTGTGCCCTGTTCTCTCCAGCCAGCTCAAGAGGGGTGTGGAGAAATCAAAGGGAATCCTATAGAGGCTGCTGAGGTGGAGGGATGGACAGGGGTGGGATGTAACTGCATCCACAGCTTTGGGAAGGACAGCGGGAAAGGTGATGGAGCCAAACTTCTCCTGGCAGCACCAGGTTACACAAAAAGGGACAAGAGCCACAGCGTGTTACAGCTTACAGACCTTCAGCTGGGACAACAGGACAGATGTTCTCATGGCAAAGCTGGCACAGCAGGAAAAAAGCCCCCAGAGAAGGAGGGGTGTCACTGCTGGAAGGGGCTCAGACTCGACCCCAGTCCCAGCTGACCTGTCCTGGGGCTGGGGACATTCCTGGTCTGTGGGAGGGGGGCCAGAGACCCCAGGGAGGCACCCCTGACACACTGAGGAGCTTTGCACGTGGACAGGGACAGTGTCCCCCCAGACACAAGAGATGCAGGACAGAGTTGCAGGAGGCCTTTGGCCTCATGTGAAGATGAATGTTGTGTTTTTCTACAAGGAAAAAATGAAATTCCATAGTTTAAGGATGGGTCCATTGTGTTAATGCTGGAGCTGAGGGAAGAGTCCTTCCCTTTCCCCTCTGACCACTCAGAGTCTGTTTGGTTATGGGTAAAAGATGGGAGCTGAGAGCCAAATTTTGGCCTGGGTTGGGCTGTGGGATGGCTCCGTGGAGCTCAGGGTGACATCTCTGCTGTGCCCAGCTGCCTTGTCCCCTATCACAAAAGCTCATCTCCCTGACTGTTAATTTTGATCTCCACACTGCTGTGTTTTCTAGAGATAATTCCTAAAATCTCTTTTTTTGGCCACCCCAGGCCTGAGCAGCACCGAGAGCTGTGCAGGGCTCAGGTGTGGGATGGAGATCCCGCATGGCTCCTGCAGCTATTGCCCTACGTATTTTATTTAATTTGTCATTCGTGTGCAAACAATCCAGTTAATTAACTAGATGATCTTTCAAGGACCACAAGTGTTGCCAGAGGTAGGAAGTCTGATAAGTTGATCCAGCCAATCTTTCCTTTCCTAAAATAAATAGAGAGGAAGGAAGTAGAATGGGAGCCCCTGAAAATCACATTTTAAATAGTGTCAGCTTTTATGGCCGAGCTATAAAACCATAGTTCCTGAAGCACTGGCACGGCATTAATGAGATGATAATTATGGACACACTCATTACTGCAGCTCCATCAGAGCCCAGGAATTGATGCTGGCAAGGAGTGGAGTGGGCTCTGCCTGCTCTCCTCTGCTGTGTCCACGTGCCAGGGAAGTCACTCCCAGGTGAGCTCCCCCTGCCCTGCCTGCTCTTCCCGCAGCTGAGGCTGCAGCCAGGTTGGTCTCAGCACACAGGGCAATGCTCGGGCTCCCTGTGGGCAGCTTTGAGACTCTGGGCAATTTAGAGTCCCCAGCCCCTCTGGGGGATTTGCTGGAGTCCCCAGCACAGGACTCCCAGCACAGTGGGAGAGTGACCTCCCAAGGGACAATCCCTCCCTGTCCCTCCTGTCCTGCACAGAGAGGAGCCTCGGGAGCAGCTCCAGGGCCACCACTGAACATTCAGAGGGGTCTCAGCCAGGACCTCCTGATCCATCCTTTTGTCTGAAAAGGTTTCAGGGATGCTGCCCCCTCTGCACAGGGGTGTTTTAGAGGGCTGGCAGTTTGCTGGGAAATGTGTCAGCCCTCGCTGCCTCCTCATCCAGGCACGTTCCATCATCCAGAGCACACTGGGCTCCAGCTCAGAGCCAGAGCCTTCTGTGACCTGCAGAGCCACAGACCCCACGAGGGGGTTATTTACTTGCACTTGTGTAGGTAGAGGAGACTCCTGATGTGCCACTTTGTCCCCACAGACCAGAAAAAGAACTTGATTTCTCCTGGACCTGGAGAGGCAAAGCCTCCTGAGGAAGGTGGGAAGATGATTTCCTGCTTGTGTTTGTGGCTGCACAAGTTTGTGGGGTCAGGGGTGGCACCACCAGCCAGCCTGAGCTCTGTGGGGGGGCCAGGTGCTGGAGGTATTTTCCAGGCTCTGCTTTTAAAGACCACTTGTGCTTGGGTTTTCTGGTTCCATCCTCTTGTTCTGCTCTTCTCCCCGGTTTCTGAGAGTGGCTGAAGCTCCTGCCTGCTGGATAAAGACAGGCTTGGGGAATTCAGCTGGTTTTTAACCCTGAGGGTCCTATTTCCCCAAATGCTCCATTTCTTGGGTGGGATTCTGAAACCCATCGAATGTGGGTCCTACCCCTTGGTCTTCCATCCTCTCTGTTCTCTGCTGTGTTTCTGTGGTTGAGGGTGTTTGGATGGGCACCCTCACATCTGGGCTCAGGTGAAGCTGGGCACAGCTTAAGTGGGGCTCAGCTGAAGTTGGGCTTAGCTGGAACTGGGCTCAGCCTGGGCAGTGAGGAGAGGCACCACCCAAAGCTCACTGCAGTGTCTCCCTGGCAGTGATGCTGCAGGAGCAGTGGGACCCAGCAGGGGGGTCCCATGGCTTTTCTGCTCCTCTTCCTCCCCCTGGTCCTCCCCACCCTCCCCAGAACATTCTGCTGGCCCTGCCCACCCCTGCCTGCAGCTCTGCTCCTGCCACCTGTGATGGAAGTAAGAGCTGGTGGATCCAGGTGTTCCTGTGAGAGACAGTGGAATTCTCACCCTGGCAGAGCTGCAGGGTCCTCCCAGTGGGCCTTTGCACGTGGCAGACACAGCTGGGCTGGCTGGGGACACTGCTGGGCCATGGCCACAGGCTTTGTCCTCAGAGCATCACGGCCAGATTTCAGGTGGGACTCAGGAAAAACAAGAAGCACCTGGGTCCTGCTCCTCATGGAGTGACAGGACAAGGGGAAATGGCTTCAAAACTGAACGAGTAGATTTAGGATATTGGGCAGGAATTGTTCCCTGGGAGGGTGGGCAGGCCCTGGCACAGGGTGCCCAGAGCAGCTGTGGCTGCCCCTGGATCCCTGGCAGTGCCCAAGGCCAGGCTGGACACTGGGACTTGGAGCAGCCTGGGACAGTGGGAGGTGTCCCTGACCGAGGAAAGGACCCTTCCAACCTGAACCAGTCTGGGATTCCATGATTCCACCTCCAGTGCTTCCCCCAGGCACCAGAAATTCAAAGTCCTCTGCTGTTGAGCTCTGTTTGCTCTGCTCAGAGACCATCCAGCTCCTGCTCCCACTTTTCTATGGCTGCAGAGAGTCATCAGGAAATGCCAGACTGCTCCAAGATGAGGAGACAGGGATGGAAAGCCCCGGGCTGGAGCAGGGATTGTGTGGAGCCCCACTGGCTGCCCTGTGCTCTCCTGTGGTGCTGTGCTCAGTTATTTCCAGCTGTGGCTTCTGGAAACTTTCAGTGCTTTTGCCACTTTTAGCCCTGGTGGCTCAGTAAGTGCTCCTGGCAGAGCTGGGCTGCTCCTCATTTTCTGGAAAAACCTTAAAATGCTGCAGAGGGTCAGAGGAACTCCAACTAAGGGAAAAAATAACAACCAGAAAAACAAAACCTGGTCTTTTTCCAATCAAGCTACAGTGTTGTTGTATTTTTCCTAAAGAAAAACACATCTCCTTTTTTCCTGGATCCAACTGGCCCCTGCAAATGCACTCTCCATTGTGCCAAGCTCCCAAAATAACTGCAGCTGTCAATGGAAATAAAGCCCTGGGAGAATCTCCTGTTCCTGTCTCACCCTCCTGAGCTCCTGACATGCCACACACTCTCTGTTGGTGGCAAATCTTTGCTGTGGCAGTTCCTGGGTGTTCGAATCCCAGTGTTGTGAGGAGCCATCCCCAAGGCTGGCACAAATCAAGCACAGCACAAGCCTGGCAGCTCTGATTTGTCGGTGGATCCCTGTAGGGTTTAACCCCTTTGGCTGTGGGGTTGGCAGTGCCCCAGTCTTGGCCAGAGTAGGGGTTTGGGGTATTTCTGGGCTCCACTCCATTGCAGCACATCCATCCTTGGTCCAGCCAGTGATTCCCAGATTGTTTTGGACATGGGAGTGCTGAAGATCTGCATGTTCCAGGTCAGGAAAACCAACAGTCACAGAACTCGTTCATCTGGATGAAATCCCTCCAATTGTTGTTTCGTTTTTTAAAAAAAGTTCCTGTTCACAAATGTTTTCCTGGCCTCCTTCTGCCTCCCCAAAGAGAGGGCCTGGAAGCCTGGGGGACTCTCCTTGGGGGTGGCTGCTCTTCCACAGGCACAGGTGTGTTTACAGGAGCCACTTGAGGCCCCTTTTCCCATAAACTACAGAAATGCCCTGGAAAAGCAAGGTCAAGCTCAACCTCTGCCCAGCTCCCTGGCAAGGATGCCCTGGATTGGAGCCTCAGGGCTCCAGTGCTCTGGTTTCCCATGGAGGGACTGAGCTCTGCCAGGGCTTTTGGAACCAGAGCTGGCCTCTGGGAGCAGGGCTGGGAGCTGGACCTGGGGCTGGTCTGGGCTGACCTGGACATCATCCACAGGGTGTTGGTGCTGTGGTTTCAGCACCTTGTTCCCTCCTGCCCTTCATCCTGCCTTCTTTGCTTTTCTCCTGCCTTTGTTATGCACACTCCCATTCCTGCAGCCCATAATCTTTTCTGCTCCGTGGAGTTGCACCACGGGCTGCGGCCTGGCTGTGGAAAACAGCAGGGATAGGGCAGCAGGTGGGAATGTGGAGGGTAAAGGGCTGGACCTGCTGGGTGCCTCCCACACTGACCCAGGTGATGAGGCTCCTCCTGGACACGATGGAGTTGACGCCACTTGAAATGTCAGAACTCTTCCTGTCCTCTGACCTCGGCGTGGCTGTCCTGCAGTAGGGCTCCTCCAAAGGTGGAAAAGCCCAGGTCAGAAGGGGCTTGGGGTGGAGCCGTTATCAGCCAGGGCTGGGCAGGGAAGGGAGTGCCAGCCTGGTCAGCCCCTGCCTGGTGGCACTGTGGGATGAGTCACAAGGGACATGGCAGGCTCAGGGTCATGGGGTGATTCAGCTCCAGGAGTCACCTCTGCACTGCCCGTGCCACGTGGCTGGGGCTGGCACAGGACATGAGTGTCCCTTGTCCTGTGGATCCTCAGCAGCACGGGGGTGGGGCACTGGCAGCTCCCAAGTGAATCCAAGGCCAACTCCTGACCACTCTTAAATGGAAAGCATGGATTGGGTGCTGTTTCTCCTTAAAACAATGGGCCAGAAACTGGGGAGGTGCCTGGCAGCGAGGCAGTGCAGGGGCTGAGGCCAAGGCTAGTGGTCTTGTGTGATTCCCAGCTCCTACACTTGCAGGTAGCCCATAAGGACAGAGCGTCCTGGGGGCCCATCCTGACCCAGGGTTTCTGGTGCCAGGGCATGTGGTGGGATTTGGCAGAGCAGGCCCTCGACTGATTGAGGAGGTGGAAGAAAAGGGGCTGGGCTTTGTCAGCTGACACCTCTGAGTGCCTGAGGCAGCCCCGAGGGTGGAGCAGGGATGGGAGAGTTCTGGCCCCTGCTCCAAGGACTTCCAGCACCTCGTGGGCAGCTCCATGGGAAGTGTTGTGCAGTGTGCTAGCCCGGCTCATGCAGGGGCTGTCCCCTGTGTCCCCTCCATGGCCCTGTGCTCCGGGAGGAGCTGCTGGAAGGGACCACTCCAGACAGGGATGAGTGAGCCATTGGACCCCGTGGTGAGGTAGGAGGCAGCACTGGGGCTGCAGGAGATCCCTCGTGTTGGACTGCACTGATCTGATGAGTCTGAAAATGCAGCTGCTCTGAGGGTGATCCCCCAGGTCCCTCTTCAGACAGCATTCCCTGGAACTGCAGCAGGACATAGCTGTGCTGGAGGCTGAGCAGCTCCAGAGCAATTCCATGTAGACCCAGTGCCCCCAGTGGGACCAGAGCCCATCTCTGGAGACCACCTGCTCCTTCCACCACCCCTCTGCTCTCTCCTCCACCTCCCACTCGCTGCTGGGGATGCTGCTGCCTCTGTCCTCTCTCCTGTCTCTGCTGCACTCCACGGATTTGTTCCAGGGCTGTTCCCACTGCCTGTTCCCAGCCTGCTCAGTTTCTTGTCCTTATTTCTTTTCTGCAAATCTGAGCCAGGCTGGTGCTTCCAGGGGGTTTCTGCAGGGTGGAGATTTCATCACTTTGTTGTCTCCTGTTGTGCTGATGGCAAGGCTTGAAGCCTTTGGAGGTAAGGTTTGTGTTTGGGAGTTACCAGAGCAACCCTTGCAGGCTGAGAGCCTTTGCCTGTCTGCAGCACATCTGTCCAACAGCTGTTTCCAGTCTGTACCTGTGGGCTCGGGGCCTCACAAGGGGGGCTGTGCTCTGCTGGGACCTTTCAGGGGGTGGGACCTGGTGGGAAGCCAACAACTGGGCCTTGGATGTGGTTCCCTGTCTGCCCAAGGATTAAACCAGGCTCTGGAAAGTGAATTTACAGTAAAAGGCTGAACTCAGTGTAACCACCCCAGGTACAGGTGGGGGAGTGGGACAGGGTTGGCCACAGGGTTTGAAGGGTGTAGGGGTAAATCCCATGAGGAGCAGCTGAGGGAGCTGGGAAAGGGGCTCAGCTTGGAGAAGAGGAGGCTCAGGGGGGACCTTGTGGCTCTGCACAACTCCCTGACAGGAGGGGACAGCCGGGGGGGTCGGGCTCTGCTCCCAGGGAACAGGGACAGGAGCAGAGGGAACAGCCTCAGGTTCCTCGGGCCAGGGGAGGGTCAGGCTGGACATCAGCAGGAATTTCCCCATGGAAAGGGCGGTCATGCCTTGGAAGGGGCTGTCCAGGGAGGTTTGGAATCCCCATCCCTGGAGGTGTCCAAGGAAGGCCTCGACAAGGTGAGCATTGGACACAGGTTGGACTCGATGGGCTTAGAGGGATTTTCCAGTCCAAATGATTCTGGGATTCTGTGTGGCCACGTTCAGATACTGTCCTTGCCAGAATATAAAGGACCTGCCATCCACTCAGTGATTCCCACCAGGTTCTTGGGTTTTCTTTGCAATCTTTTGGGATCTTGAAGCTCCCTCTGCAGCACTTCCCAAAAGGAATTACCTCCAGCTCTGCAACCAGGCTCAGCTGGGCATGGAATCAGTCAGGCTCGGGCAAGAGGCCAGGACAAAGCTCCCCAGCATCCTCTGGTGCTCACTCAGCACATGCAGGAGAGAGGGCTGGAAATAGCCCTGGAGTTTGGGTGCCTTTGTGGCTGGGAACTTGTGGGGAAATTCCCTGCTTGACTGCCAGCAGTTTTCCAAAGGCGTTTGCAAGCAGCACATGCAGGGACCAAATAAAGGCTGGCCTGTGTCTGCAGGAGAGGAACAGCCCCATTCCAGCTGCTGTGGCAGATCCCAGCAGCATGAGAGTGATGGAGAGCACAAGTCCCCAGCTGCTGGGGCTGTGGGAGTGGGGCTGGCCCTGCTCCTGCACCAGGCAGGGCTGGCTGTGCCCCCTTGGTGCCCTCATGAGGGACAGGGACCCCCATGCCCCATGGCATTGCTCTGGGCTGAATCTCCCTGTGCTCCAGAGAACCATCCTGCCTGCCCTATCCCACCTCACTGGGACTGCTCCAGAGAAATGTGCAGCTTGCTCAGGTTGGTTCCCTGGGAGAAGGTGACCAATTTAAAATGCTACATTTTGGTGGCAAACTGGTCTTTAGCCAGGTCAGTGCGTGTGCCCTGGACTGGAAATGGGACTTGCTGTGGGGGGGAGGGTGTCCCTTGCTCCCCTTAGGTGAGACCCCGCCTGCAGAACTGCCTCCAGTTCTGGGGACATGAACAGCAAAAGGACTTGCAGCTGCTGGAGAGAGTCCAGAGGAGGCCATGGAGCTGCCCCAAGGGCTGGAGCCCCTCTGCTCTGGGGCCAGGCTGGGAGAGCTGGGGGTGCTCATCTGGAGAGGAGAAGCTCCACTGAGAGCTCAGAGTCCCTGTCAGGGCCTGAAGGGGCTCGAGGAGATATGGAGAGGGACTGGGGACAAGGGATGGAGGGACAGGACACAGGGAATGGCTCCCACTGCCAGAGGGCAGGGCTGGATGGGAGATTGGGCAGGAATTGTTCCCTGTGAGGGTGGGCAGGCCCTGCACAGGGTGCCCAGAGCAGCTGTGGCTGCCCCTGGATCCCTGGCAGTGCCCAAGGCCAGGCTGGACACTGGGGCTTGGAGCAGCCTGTGACAGTGGAAGGTGTCCCTGCCCATGGCAGGGGTGGAATGGGATGAGACTGAAGGTCCCTTTCAATCCAAGCTGGTGTGGGATTCTGGGATTCTATCAAATAGATTTTCTGGGGGTCCTGGGGAGGAATGGACACATTCAGGAATGTTGTTCACAGTCACTTTCAGAGGAAGATCCCTTGGATTTCCGTCACCTTCCTTCCCAAGGTGCAAATTTTTAATAATTATATTTCAAAGAGGTGCTTGTATTTGTTGTGAACCTGTTTTTGAACTGGAGCAGAACAACTGCAAAAGAACGAGACATTCTGAACATCAGAAACTTAGAGGATGGAAAAAAAAATTACCCTCAATTTCTTTGGGCTCCATCCCAGTTCCAGGACAATTAATTCTGTGTTCCCCTCAAACACACTGGATGTTCCCTTTACTGCAGCAACTGCAGAAGATAAGAGCCATGACCTGGCACCAGCTCTGGGTGCTGAGGAATTTCTAAGCTCATTTTCTGATAAGAGCCTTCCCAGGGTGGTTGGAAACACTCTGTTTTCATGGGTACTCTGCAAGGTCAAGTTGTTTGGCAAGGGCCACTCTCCAATAATGCTGAACAGACTGAAATTAGAGTGGGAAACAAGGCTGTGGCACTGCAGACCCTGCAGCTCATGGCAGTTTAGCCACGAGGCAGGTTCTGCTTACCCAGGAAAACCAGAGGAAAGGAAGGGAGTTCAATCTGTAAAACTGCTGAGTGAAACATTCACATTGTCCTTCTGCAAGGGGCAGGGGTTTCTGCTCCAGGGGCTGGGGTCACCCACCCTGGCCAGCAAAGATTGGCTTGGCTGTGTCTGAAGTAGAGCAACATTTGCTGCCTTTGGGCTGGATGAGAACTTGGGAACTGCAGAATAACATGTTCTCCCCACTGAATTTTGTGACCAAATCAAATCTTTGCATGTCCAGTGTGGAATCTGACACCACAGTCCAGGAGGGGAACAATCCTGCCCCCCTGAGCAGGGGGAGGAATGGGGATCTTCTGGTTCCCCACCATTTGCTGCAGATCCATAACTCCAGCTCCAACCCCCCATTGGTGCTGGCTTAGTCCAGAAGCCAATTCCTTATCCCTTAAAGCAGCATCCTCGGGGATGCCCTGCCTGCAGCCAGCTGTGCTGTGGAGCTGAGCTGCCCCCTCCCTGCTCTCTCCAGCAGAATCCATGGAGCAGACAGCTGCTGCTGGGCAGGGCAGTGACCCCATGGCCTGACACTTGTGGGCTGAGAGGCAGAGCTGCCTGGGCTGGATGTCTGCAAAGAGCAGAAGGGAGAAGCCAGAAGCCAGCAGGATGCTCCAGGGTCCTGCATCGCCCACGGTGCTGTAGTACCACTGAAAGATGCTGGGAAAAAAACCACTGGCTGAGAAGTGTCCATCAGCTGGGCCTGCTGCACCCTGAGCAGTGCAGGATCCCCCCATTCCTACCTGCCCACCCAGCTGGAAAAGGACTTTGCCTTTCCAGAGGAGTGGCTATTTGCTGGGAATTCATGTAGAAGAGGACAGGGCATCACCCCACTTCCCAAGCCCTTGTTCAAGGGGCAAAAAGGAGAACAGATGTGCCTTGGCCTGTGCACAAACAGCCCCCAGAGGCTGTGAAGCCTCTGTGAAGCCTGGGGTCACCCTGCTGGGGGCTGGCTGGTGGGAGCTGCAAGGAGAAGAGGCATCAGAACACCTGGGACCCCAGGAGCAGCACTGCAAGGGGGCTTTGGCACTGCCAGCGCTCTGCTGCACACAGGCTGCTTGTCTGGGAGCTGATCCAGTCAAACCCTGGAGCACAGAGGTGTCATTGACTTCAGAGCAACCGGGCACCTCCTTGAAGGAGGTACTTGTGTGTTTGAGGCTCTGGGGCAGGCTGAGTTTGCTGGACGGGGGCTCAGGGTGTAACTGCAGGATACTGAAATGCTTCAGGGCTGAGATCACTCTTGGCCCTGTGGAATGACTGCGGAAGATTTATTGACGTTTATCTTCATTACTGCAGAAAAATGAGTGGTGTGTTCGAGCCAGAAAGCCAAAATCAGGCTCTTGGAAAAGCAGCAGGGAGAGTTTCCAAAGCTGCCGGGCGCTTCAGTGAAGGATCCCCCACCCCAAGCCTCAAAATGCTCCTGCAGTAAAATCCCAGCCGGGGAGGGAGCAGGACCATGGAGCTGTGTCTGGAGTAAGGGATGGCCAGAGGGGCCAGGGCTGGCTCTGATGTGCTGCTCCCTGAGGGCTGCCATGGGCAATGGACACCTTCCCTGCCAGAATATCCCACGGGAGCCTGGGAATGTGGGACGATCACTCTTTTTATCCTAGACTGCTCTGAAGAGTTCATGTCGTGCCCTTCTGGGGTGTGGACCTGGGCAGAGCGTCACCCGCACTGTGTTCTGGGCAAGCTCTGCCCTCCAGGGTTCAGAGCAGCCCAGAGGCTTCTGGCCTTGAATTAAATCAGTTAAATAATGTCAGGGAACAGCTGGGAAAATGGGGAGGGTGGTTCACAGGGAGTTGGTGGGAGGCCACTGTTGTGTGTGTGAGAAATGCTCACTTTAAAAGTTTCAAAAGTGACACTCACTTTTAAAAATTTCAAAGGTTTATTAAACCTTAACAAAATACAACGAAAGACTGAATAAGGAAAATTACAACTCTAGGAGCAAGAGACCAAACCACCATGTCCTCCTCCACAAAATGGCTGCTCTGCCTTTTATACCCCTGGTGTTGCATCAGGTAACCCTGGCCCCGCCCAAAGGCTGCCAATCAACTCCTTCTGTGCAGTCCATTGGTGGAGATCACTTTGTTACATCTCGATTGGAGGGTGGTGTTGCCATAGTAACAATCCCACCCTCCTCCCTCACGCCCCATGCCGGGGCACAGGTACGGCCCTCCAGCCATGTCCCCACTGCCAGGGCCGGCCCTTGGCAACCACACAGGAGGAAAGGGGGCTGTGGAGGGAGCAGAGGACGTCCAAGCAACAAATCACAATAACATAACTATACATCAGTGAAACTTCTCTTAATGTACTGTCTTGGCTTGAAAGACAGGTGTCTGCTAGGGACAGGCAGGGCCTCCATTGGAATGGAGAATTCAAACACACTCCCTCTAAATTTTTATAATTTAGAAAATTAAAGGGACTTTCAGGCAGAAGTATGGGGATAGGAATAACAGTTCTTTACTAGCATGTATGACAAGGCAAACAAGCAACAACTACAGCATTAACAACAAAACAGAACCAGGAGCCTCGAGGGCCTTTGTTTCACAAAGCCCAGGGCAGTCTCATCTCGGTGCCCCTGCGGGACTGTGAGAGCGCCAAGCTGGAACGGTGGAGAATCCCGGGCCGGTGGATGGGATATATCAGAAGCTCCATGGTGGAACGGCAGGGATGTCCTGGCAGGGCAGGGCAGTGCGGGGCCACAGCTTGGCAAAAAGGCTCCAAGCAGGGTCAAAGAAAACGGCGGCAGCAGGACAGGGCCGGCCCAGCTCCAGCAGGGCAGGAGGAGACAGCTCAGAGTTCTGGGCACATGAACAGATGGTGGTAGATTTCTTAGGACTGGACTTGGTGGTGACGGTGAACTCTTCCTGCAGCAAGAAGCAGCCTGGCTATCTTCTTTTTGATGCTGAGAGCAAGAGAGAGCAGCTGCCTCCAGCTCTGTCCTTTATCTGCCTCAAAATCTTGCATGATCTTCTTCCTCTTGACTTTTGGCCACTTTTTTGTTTTGGTCAAGTACCTATAAGTACTCGGTAGTTTTTTAGCAACTTATGGAGGAAAAATCTATAGGTAAAAAAGAAACAAAACTAACCCCTAACACATACACATAATACTCATCCTTTAATTGTGATAGCCAACCATGACATTACTCATCTATAACATATGCGCTGCTAGTAGGATGTTCCCTGGGCTTGGAGAGGGGGTGAAAGGCACCTCTGGGACCTGCTTGGATCTGCTGCTCACCTGGTTCCTTGTTGTCTCTGCTGCCAGGACGGAGCATGGCTGTGGAGCAGGGCTGGCACACAGCTCCCCAGCACTGGTGCCAGGAGGGCTGAGGGCTGGGGGTGGGGTTGGGCTGGTGGTCAGGAAATGCTGGACCTCATGCCAAGAGACTCTCTGGGAAGCAAAAAGATTCCCTGAGTTGGGTGGATGGAAAAGGTGGCACAAGGAAGGCTCTGTGTGTGTGTCCACCCTGCATCCCAGCAGCAGGAAAAGCCTCTGGGTTGTTTGGAAGACACAAACATTTTGTCCGAGAGAGACATTTCGTCTGGGAGAGCCAACCAAACCTGTAGCTGATGCAGCCTGCTTGGCTGGGTGTTCCAGACATGGGGCTTGGACCCCTTGGGCCGTGCTGCCCGTCTGCAGCGAGGCCTTAACCATCCCCAGGGACCAGAGATCAGGAAATGCTGGCCTCTGGGGAGACCCTCTGTTGATCCCAGCCCCTGTTGGAGGCTCCCTGGTGGAGGTACCTGTGGATTTCTGCCCTCTGCTCTCTCTCCTCTGCAGTTTTCCCAAAGGAAATCTGCAGAGAGCCCCTCACGGGGGCTGAACTGTGCTGTGCGTCTCCCAGAGCCAAGGGATGGACACCCCAGTGGCATCCTGGCACCCTCAGCAAACATCTGGAGCCCCTCTCCGGCGTGGCCGGTGGCCCTGCGTGTCTGAGAGCTTCGCTAATGCCCTTTGCAGCTCCGCTGACGTCTCCTGCTCCTCGCTCCAAGGTATTTTTAGCAGGAGCTGCATCTGCTCCGGCTGCGGCTTTGCCCGCGAGTCCTCTGGAGCAGATAAGGGAGCAGCAAGGAAACAATCGCGGCCTCAGTTATTTTTGGCTCTGAGGAGCTCCTCAGCACCAGCATGACTTTTTAATAAACAAAATCCCCCTTCATTGAGGGCGCGGGGGAACAATCGGCCCATTGATCCCCCGCACTAACGAGGCTGCAGAAAAGGAGTTAATGAGGGCCGGGCTGGAGCAGCAGACAAGGGGCTGCAGAACAACGGGGCTATTCTGGGAAGGGCAGGAAAGGCTCCCGGGACAGGAGGCCGAGTTTCCTCTCTGTCCCAGGGTCTGTTCCTACCACCGGCGCAGCCTCCCTGGGCAGCTGGGAGAGGACAGAGCCTGTGGATCGGAGCCTGCCCACCCCAAGGGATTTGGTCTGAGGTTTGGGGGATGCGCCCAAGTGGCATTTGGGAAGGTTTGGGCTCTGCAGGAAGAGGAGCCAGAGGGGGCTGGGTGGCTGCTGTGGGTGGCACAGGGACAATGGCCAGGAAAGGGCTGATGGAGGCTGATGGAAGACCTCCCACCCCACTGCCCCTCCTACCCCACTGCCTCCCACTGGGCTGCTCTGCTCCCACACTTCATCATCCTGAGTTGGGATCATTGGGTCCAGCTTGAGCAAATGGCCCCTACAGGAATCAACCCCCCAACCTGGTGTCATCAGCAGTGTCCTGAGCACTGGGACAGCCAAGGAGGATTTGGGGACACTGCTGTTGAAGCAGATTGAGTTTTGGGAAACAAAGAGCAGCTGTGCTGAGGGCAGGTAAAATCTCAGTTTCTGTGCTGGCTTGCCTGGATAATCTGAGGTTTTGGGATATGCTGTGGGTTCCTTTCCTGTGCCTCACAAGGGAGGTTTGCTCACTGGGAATGGCTCAGGTGGCAACACAAGATGAAGATACCTGATAAAAGGGTTTAGTGGTGAGGAGCACCAGTTCTGGGGCCTTGTTAAAGTCCTCTGGAGATGCCCTTTTTGTCAGTCCTGTGTCTGGCATCAAGATGTGAGGATTTGGCTCTTTGCCATAGGAGCCAGAGCAGCAGGAGAGGGGTCTCTGCTCCCAGTATCAAACTCAGATCTCTGCTGAGTTGCTCAGCTCTTCCCTGTGAACTTGGCCAGCATTGAAAGGGGAATAAAGTCTCCTCTGGAGAGATGTGGGGCTTATTTATAAACATTTTCAAGTGTTCTGAGGTCTGCAGATGAAAGGGGCTGTTAAAGTGCAAACCAAAGTCTTCTTATCAATCCTTAACTGTGTGATAACAGCTCAATTTACCCTGCTACAGGAGCTTTCCAGCTCCTTTTGATTGCTCTGACAGCTGATTACTGCAGTTGGAGGGATGCTCAAATGTCTGCTACAGTGATAAAGTCCTGCAGCACCCAGACTCCTCCTCAGCTCTGTGTTGGTGTCCAGAGCTGCCTTCCTGGGTGTTTCCTGGGAAAGAACACACCTTAGAATAAGCAAGGCATCCAGACAGGATGATAAAATCAGGTTTTTCATTTCTTTACATGCCAAAAATGTGGGGTTTTGGGCTGCAGAGGATTATGATTAAGTTGTCTGATTTGACATGGGCTTGGTGTCCTGGAGGAACAGGCAGACCCCAGACTCACTGGTGAAACTCAAGACCAGCTCTCAGGGCAGTCCCCATCTGTGTCATCCAACTTCTCCAGACATTTTCCATGTGCTGGTAAAGGTGCTTCTGCCATGGGCTGTTTGGGTGAGTGACAGCCAGTGACAGTGTATTGTGTGAAGACTCCAGGGAAAGTTGGGCTGGCTCCCGTGGCTGGAGGAACAGGAGAAAGCACCAAGGATTCAAGCAGGGCCTGACTTGTTATCTGCTGGCATCTGCTCAGTCCTGTGCTCTTCTGGGAGCCTCAGATGTGGTCAGGGCTCTGGAGGAGGTGGGGAGGGCTGGCAGGCAGACGAGCATGATGGGAGCTCTGGGGATGTGATTTCCAATCAAGTGATCCCCCACGAGCTGGGTAAACACCCTTTGACTGGGGCAGACAGAGAGGTGCTGTCGCTGGGCTGTGCTGGATCTGCAGGTCCCAGCACCACCACTGCTGCTCCACTTCCAGCCCAACCCAAATCCACCCTCCAGTACAGCCACGGGAACAGCCCTGCTGCACTCAGGGCTGCCAGGTTGGCTCCAGAGGGAGGTGAAGTTCTTCTTGTTTTCCTCCAAAGGGACAGTGACTTTCGGAAAAGCGGCTGGAGGTGTGAGGGGGCTGAGCCCAAGGGATGAGACCTCAGCCCCCTGGCACAAGTCCTGTGGCCTCTCATCCCTGGATAAGCACCTGTTTCCCATCAGAGAACTGGGATGGTGACTCAGGTGCTCCAGTGCTACTCCAGGACCATTTTTCCATCCCCAGTCCTGGCTCCAGTGTCCCCTGTCCAAAGCTTCTCAGGGGGCTGTGTGGAAGTGGGGAAGGCCTGATCTGTCCCTCTCTCTGGAACTCTGATTTTGGCTGTCGGAGCCCTTGCCTGGAGGTTCCTGTGTCAGTCCTGGTGGTCATCCTGCCCAGAGCCTCCTCCTGGCTGGTGTAGGGTGACCCAGGGTCCCGAGGACAAGGACAGTGTGCATTTTCTGTGCTGTCTTCAGCAGATGTTGGTGCTGAATGTGCCCTTGTGCCAGACTGTCTCACCCTGAGATGTTTCTGTTCTGTCTCTCTCAGCTCCTACTGTCTTGGCTGACCTTCATCCCCAGCTGAGGAGGAAGCTGTGCAGAGAAATGCCAAATACCAGGTGGGAAATAAGACCAGGATAGGAAAATTACCACTGCTGAGTCCTTGGGGGAGCAGAGTAACAAATCCTTCCACCCAGAGCCTGGCACAAGGCCACCTCTGCAGGAAAATGCTCTGCACTTCCATGGCCAGGGGAAGGGCTGGGGTGATGACATGGAGACCAAACAGGGAGGGCTGAGAGCTTGGGCATCACTCCCCATGTGCCAGGGAACACCCAGACCGGACAGGATCTTGCCTGGGATCCAAACAACCCACCAGCTGCCCCTTCTGCAGCTTCCAGGCTGGGTTATTTCCAGTGGCCCGGGCTGGTGGCCCCAGTGCTGGGCCTCAGCACAGGGCTCAGGCACAGCAACCTTGGCCCCCAGTGCCTGCAGAGATGGCCTGCGTGCTCCTACCCAACTTCCTTCTTCTCACCAGGTCTGCAGGACCCTGAGATGTGTCCCAGGTGCTTTAGCTGCCCTGATGTGTCTGAAACAGCAATGGGGCCATGGCTAAGCACCTGAGTCCCACCCCGGGCTGCTGCTCTGGGTGTTCTCCAGGTAAAGGGTCTGTGCTTTGGCACAGGGAAAGCTGGAGACATTCTAATCTAGGTGGGCCAGTCTGTAGGATACCAGCAACATTGCTTGGTCCCTCTGGTTCAGACAGGAGAGGAAGGGAATAATTGGACAAAAAAAATAAAACAAAGGAGGAGAATTTTTTTTTTCACTCAGCACATGCACAGCCTGAGGAATTCACACAGGGGGGATGGTGTTGGATGCTCTTCTGGACTGGAAAACAGGTTAGAGCCTTTCACACTGCACTTCTGGCCCCACAGACTCCCAGATGGATAAAGTGTCCCCTGGCCAGGGCTGGGGACAAGGCTGTCCCTGGCAGCTCCACAGCACTCAGTGATGGGGTGGGGAGTGATGGGACACATCAGCTGTGTCACTGCAGCTCACTGAGGGTGGCTGCTGAGTTAAGGAGGTTGTTATGGAAGGTGGGAAGTGTCTGTGGTGGAGCAGCAGGAATGTGGTCAGTCAGGAGGAGACATTTCCAGCATGTCTGTCCATGATGGAATCCACAGCCAGATGTGTGAGGATAGGAAGCAGTGCTAGGGACATCTGCTAATTGATCCAGGAAATGTGGTACCCCTTGGAGAAGTGGGTAAATGTTCCTGGGTCTTCCTTCAGACCCATCTCCAAGAAGGAAAGTTATCCAAAGGCAAGGGAGCGATCTCAGCCCCAGGTCCTACCCTGTGGCTGTGAGCTTGAGAGCAGAGAGCCTGCACAGGACACTTGGCCAGCGGATAGAGGAGAATGAGAGAAGCTTTGGGCTCATCTTGGCAGGCCCAGGTCTGGTTTGCTTTTGTTTGTCTCTTTATAGCATCTGTGAATGTGTTGCTCCTGTTTGACTCTTGGGAATAGATATTTGCTTGCACCATCAGCCTGGCTTATGTTCATGGGAACTTCCCAGCTGGCTGCCAGACTGTGACTCATTCCATCCCTCCGGGCACAGCAAGCCTGAAAATCAGGGGCTGGGCCTCTCCTGCAGCCCTGGCAGGCCCTGGCTGCCTGTGCTGGAGAGGGAGGCAAAACTGAGCCTGGCTGGGAGCGCAAGGGCAGAGCTGGGGTGGGAGATCACCTTGGGGAGCACCTTGAGCAGCAGCGCAGGGCCAGGGAGCTTCAGTCTCACTCAGGAGCTTAGACTCCCTCTGTCAAAGCCTTCTGGAAGAATTTTAGCTCAGGTGTGAGCTCGTGGGTGCCAGGGCAAAGCAGGCTGGGCTGGGGTGCATCCCTGCAGGACACACAATGTGTTGCTTTGCTGACCCTGCCTGGAAGAACTCCAGGGGCTGCCCAGAGGTGCAGGAATGAAGAGAAACAAAGCCCAGCACTTTCTAGAGGAGCTGGAGGTCGTGGCAGCCGTGGGGAGGCTGAGGCAGAGCTGAGCTGGGGTGACTCTTGGGACTGGGGGGGCACAGGAGGGCTGGGTGAGGAGGGGCAGTGCCCCGGGCATGTCACACCCTGTCACCACTCCCAGCTGAGGCAGTGCAGGGACGTGGGATGACCAGGGACCTTCCCAGCCCCAGGGAGCCCAGGGATGTCCTGGCACCGTGGCCACAGGGCTGGGCAGGAGCAGCAGCGAGGAGGAGGTGCCAAATCCCCGGTCAGGTTCCCACAGCCCTGTTTCCCAACATGTCCCATTTTTGGAAACAGTGGGCCTGGAGAGGAGTCTCAGGACATGGAACAGAGCCACGTAAGGGCACCAGGGCCTGGGTGGGCTCCTGGGTATAAATGTTTGGTGCTGCTCCAGCATGAGCACAAGGAAAAAGAAAATGCAAACTTTCCAATGCTTTCAGTATTTTACACCTCTGTTTTGGGAGCAAGGAGACAATTCCAGCAGTGATATACTTCTGTCCACTGATGTTTTCTTTATGGATCCAGAGTTCTGAGGACAGATTTTTCTGTGCTATCACAAACCAAATAACCCTAATCTGCTGAGACATCCAGCTGTGAATGCCATGCCTGTCCTCACTCTGGTGCAGTAAATGCATGAATGCCAAGGATTCCCCCAGATACTTTAATATCCATGAAAAATCAGCACTGTAATCCCCAGGAAAGGGTGTGAATGTTGGGTATCATAAGGCACCAATTGTGAGTTGTTTGTTGTAATGACAAATAGCCTTTTTTAGTTGGGTTTCTGGGGGCAATAAAGCACAATTAGAAAAGCATAAAGATAAAAGCACCCTGGCTGTGCTGCAGCAGAGGAGCAGAGCCAGGGCTGAGCTGGGAGGAAGGGGTTTCACTGGGTCCCTGTGCTGGGCCAGAGCTTTGGGAAAGGTTCTGAAGATGAAACCCATGTGCCTCTTCCCACCAAGCACCCGGCAGAGCTCAGGGATGTCAGGTTCCTTTTGTGAGCTCCTTTGTTACCTTGTGCTGCAGTCCCAGGATTTTGGGCTGCCATAGAATGGAATAATAGAACAGAATCCCAGACTTGTGTTGGAAGAGACCTTAAAGCCCACCCAGTGCCCCCCCCTGCCATGGGCAGGGACCCCTCCCACTATCCCAGGCTGCTCCAAGCCCCAGTGTCCAACCTGGCCTGAGGCACTGCCAGGGATCCAGGGGCAGCTACAGCTGCTCTGGGCACCCTGTGCCAGGACCTGCCCACCCTCACAGGCAACAATTCCTGCCCAATCTCCCATCCAGCCCTGCCCTCTGGCAGTGGGAAGCCATTCCCTGTGTCCTGTCCCTCCATCCCTTGTCCCCAGTCCCTCTCCAGCTCTCCTGGAGCCCCTTCAGGCCCTGGAAGGGGCTCTGAGGTCGCCCTGGATCCTTTTCCAGGTGAGCACCCCCAGCTCTCCCAGCCTGGCTCCATAGGACAGAAATCCTCCTTCCCTATCAGGGTACTTTGGATCCAGGTTTTCTCAGTCTCAGATGTCTCTGGACAATGCTCTGAGCTGAGTTTCCAGGAATACAACTTCAAATACATGGCAAAACCACATTTGGTACATCCTCTTTCATTTCCTGCTGCTCTACCATTTAAACCAACATGAAAGCCATTATGCCATAAAATATGGGAAACAGCTAGAAGAGGAATTGTGAAATAATTTCCTCTTGATGTAAGTAAGTACTCCATCCCTCTCAGTGAAACTGCTTGTAAATTTTGTTTAATTACACAGCTATTCATGGTGCTAACAAGTGATCCACAGTGAATGTCCTACGAGGGCTCTGAGTTGTTACTGCTTTTGAAGTGGGCATCTTTTCTCTCTTTTGAAAATGAGTAAATGTAATCCCATGGTTGGGTTGATGCACAGATTCTAAATGTTTATGTATTTCAACAGCAGTACTTTGTCTTTCCTCAGCTATACATCATTGCCAATGTGAGCAAGGCCAGGCTGGACAGGTCTTGGAGCAACTTGGGGCAGTGGAAGGTATCCCTGTCTATGGCAGGGGTGGGACTGGATGGGCTTTAAGGTCCCTTCTAGCCCAAACCCTTCCATTATTCTGTGATTCTATGATTTCCCTCACGCACAGCCCCCGACTGTGATTTTACACAGACATGGGCACTTCTGGCTGATTCCTTCCCTGGTGACTGGCCCAGAACTGGTTTTGTCTAGAGTGGAGAGGAGCTGCACCAAGGAGGTTCAGACTTGATCTGAGGGAGCATTTCATTAGTGAGAAGGTGATCAAACACTGGAACAGTGTCCCCGGAGAGGTGCTTGATGCCTTAGGTCTGACAAGAAACATTTGGACAACCCCTTAACAACAGGCTTTAAATTTGGGTCAGTCCTGCTCAGGCCGATGATTCCTGTCGGTGTCTTACTGGACTGTTCTGTTCTGTTCTGTTCTGTTCTGTTCTGTTCTGTTCTAGTCTAGTCTAGTCTAGTCCATTCCGTTCCGTTCCGTTCCGTTCCGTTCCGTTCCATTCCATTCCATTCCATTCCATTCCATTCCATTCCATTCCATCACCTACTGAAACTCTAAATCTGAAAGAAAACCCCAAATATTGGCATTTACCCCAGGACAGATGATAACAGATTTCCACTCAGTAACACCAGGTTATTTCGTTCTGTTAAGGTCCATACATAAACATTAATGCAATCCTAAGTCTATTTAACCTCCACCCAGAGCATTGCATTTAATTTGCTGTACTGCTGTGGAGTTAGGACATTATTATTATTATCAAACCATTCATTTAAAGCACTGACATGCACAGCCTATAAGCTCAAAATGAGGCTGCTCTGCCTCAAAGGAGAAAATAGCAATCAATCATTCAGTTTTGGCCTGCTCTTAAGAAAAGTTTTGGCTCCAGTGTGACCACAGTCTCTGACAGGAGATTTTCTCCCAGAAGAACTCTGCTGCTCCATGGTGAGGTTTTATCCTGAAATCCACTTTCCCACACACTCCCTTTCTCACACTGTGGCTCCACCTGAACCTTGGTTCACTCTCTGGTCCTGCAGGTCCTGCAGGACAACAGGTTTTGCTGTACTTGAAGCATTTTGTGCATCTCTAACTCTTGGCTGAACACACAAACCCCCTCTGCATGGCTGAGATGGCCCCAGGGTGTCACCAAGGCTGTGGTCACCTGTAACTGCCCTTGCTTTCCCGGAGTACAACTAAAAAATGAAGTTTTCCCCTGAGGCTGTGACCTGTGGAGGAACAACCTTTGCAGTGACGCTGGAAATCAATTGCCAGGTCTGTCAGGTACTGTGCTTGCAGGAGGGGTTTATTTTTATTCCTGTGTAGGAAGCAGCCTTTTCTTCTGGCAGCCCACGACTATCTTCACCACCATCCCACCACTTTGGGGCCAGGATGTGGCAACTGAGCAGCGTGGCCTGGAGAAGGAAAATTTCTGCTTACAGGGTAAGCACAGAGACATTGGGTGGGCACACTGGGGAATGAGAGGCTGGAGAGCAGAGCTGTGGGAAGGGACCTGTGGGTTCTCGTTGATGGCCAGAGGGACAAGTCAGCAGTGCTCTGGAGCCAGGACGGACATCCCTGTCCTGGGGACATCAGGCCCAGCATTTCTGGCCAGGCCAGGGAGGGATTGTCCTGCTCTGCTCTGGGGCAGCCTCACCTCCTCTGCTGGGGCAGTTTTTAGCACCACAATATAAGAAAGAGATTAAATTGTTAGAGAGTGTCCAAAGGAGGGACACAGGGATAGGGAAAGGTCTGGAGGGGCCACGGGAGGAGCAGCTGAGGGCACTGGGATTGATCAGCTGGAGCGGAGTGAGGGCAGAGCTCCCCGGGGGCTGCAGCTCCTCCCGAGGGGCAGCTCCAGCTCTGCTCTGGGACAGGGACAGGAGCCAGGGAAGGGCTGGAGCTGGGCCAGGGCAGGCTCAGGCTGGAGATGAGGGAAAGGTTCTTCCCCCAGAGGGTGCCCACTGCCCACCCTCAGGCTCCCCAGGGAATGGGCACGGCCCCGAGGCAGCCAGAGCTCCAGGAGCCTTTGGACAGCGCTGCCAGGGATGCCCAGGGTGGGATTGTTGGGGGGTCAGTGCAGGGACAGGAGTTCACTGATCCTGGTGGGTCCCTCCAGCTCAGGATATTTTGTGATTCTGAGTTCACCGTGGAGCAGACCAAGCAAGTGTGATCACTCCCATTGCTCTGCTCTGCAAGGGTGGATGAAGGCTGAGTCCAAGGCAAGACAGGGCTTGAAGAAGCTGCTTTTGTGGCAGCGCTGGTCATGGGGAGGAAGATCCTGGCCTCAGCACTTGCCTTTGGCATTGGCACCCAGCAGATACTCTGCCAGAGGGCTTGGCTGGTTTGCTGTAAATAACTCCTGGAGCCTGTGTGCTGTGCCCGATGGTATGACGGCAGGAGCTGGGAACTGAATCCCCAGCACATGATCCCACTGGCTCCTGTCCATGGCAAAAATACCTCAGGAGAGACCAAGAACTGCCCCGTAGTCAGGACAGTTACAACCTCTTACAAGAGGAGCCCGGCATTATCTGCCCACAAAACACGGCTGCTGAGGGATGTCTGGAGCCCAGCAGATCCCACATGACCGGGGAAATTGAAGACTGAGCCTGGAAGTCTGGCTGCTGCCTCAGCCCTGAGGAGCAGCCCAAAGACACAGCTTTCAGAGCTCATGCCATCCGGACAGCTCTGACCAGGGGCTGTCATCTCTTGCCCTCTCTGCCTCCAGATCTTTTCCATCTTTTTTGGTTCTTCCTGCCAGGAGGGCCCTAATTCCTCCCCTCTCCCCATGGGGCTCTTACAGCCGTTGGCAGCAGCACTCTTAACTCTGCTCTGTGGGGATTGGGGGTAGAGGGAGATTCTCTGGTCACTGCTTATGCTGCTCTTGCCCTCCCTGATCATTCCCATTCTTTGCTGTCCAGAGGATGCTCTCTGGAAATGAGCTGCTGGACAGGCTGGACAGCTACTGCCAACTGACCAAGCTGAGCAGGAAACTTTCTCTCCTTTCTTCCACGTAGCAGAAACACCTCAAAACATTATTCCAAACCCACATTCAACTCACTTGGGAAAGGTGTGCTCCTTTCCTAAGTAAAGGGGTGACAAAGAGTAGAGGAAGGACCTTTCTCCTGAATTAACCTCATCATCTCATCTCATCTCATCTCATCTCATCTCATCTCATCTCATCTCATCTCATCTCATCTCATCTCATCTCATCTCATCTCATCTCATCTCATCTCATCATCTCATCTCATCTCAATCATCTCAATCTCATCTCCTCATGGAATCTGCTTTTGTCAGTCTAGAGAGAAGCAGTTCTTGGACATGATCTAAGGGGTGCCTGTGGGAAAGGATAGCCAGATGGGAGGATCAGGAAAAGTGTCCTGTTCTCCACTGCCCTTGGACTGCTGAACTTCACAAATCCTATCAAAGTCCACTTGACTACAAGAAGAGTTTAAGAAAGTCTCTGGTTGGCCAACATATCAAAGATAATGGGCTGGGGGTCTGGAGAAGATGGACTGATGTGCACTGAGGGAGAAGAGGCTGCAGGGGAGGAAGGCAGGATAAAAATGTGAGATGGTGCCCAGAGCAGGGTTAAAAGCTGCCAAGGACTGGGGGAAGAGGGAATTTCCATGGCTCAGTCTTGCTCTGCACATTGTCTGCCCCCAGCCTGTGAGATTAATCATTGTCTTTCACCAACACCAGAAAAAAAAGATCCCTCCCCCCCATGATATAATAATCTGAAAATTCCACAGCTCCAGTTTAGCCAGAGCCAAAAACCTCATTCTGGAGATCCTGCTCCATTTTTCAAAGTCCCTACGCCTTTGAAGCCAGCTCCTGATTTCAGTGGGATGACGCTCCCTTCCCAAGGAGCGATCCAGCGCAGTCTCCAAACCCTATGAATCACTCTGGCCTCGGGGGATTGCCACAAGTCACTTGAGTGGCTAAAAATATCTCTGAGGAAGCAGCACAAAAATACCCATATCCGCTGATGCTGGGCTGGGAGGGCACACTCCAAATTAATCTGGTCCTGTTTCTGCCTCCTCATTCCCTGCAGGGTTATTCCTTAGTGGGAGCAGATCCGAGCAAACACAGAGGTTTGTAGGACACTTGGTTGCTGTTTAGGGGGAGAGGGGTGGTGGAAAAAACATTTGTGTGATTTAAAGGTGGCTCTCAGCTCTGATTTCCAGGGGATTCTGAAGTCCAGGGGGTTCTTCTAGAGCCAGGAGTGCTAAGCATGGGGGCTGATGGTACTCTTAGAATCATGGAATTAAGCTTGGAAAAGGCCTCTAAGATCATGAGTCCAACCATTCCCCCTGGAATACATTGTCAAGGCCACCACTAAGGATGTCTCCAGGTGCCACATTTACACATATTTTAAATCCCCCCAAGGATGGTGACCCCACCACTGCCCTGAGCAGTTCCAATTCCTCACCACCCATTCCATTGGGAATTTTTCCTTAATATCCAAACTAAACCTAC
The DNA here is from genome assembly GCA_013397195.1 of Hylia prasina. Classification (NCBI taxonomy): domain Eukaryota; kingdom Metazoa; phylum Chordata; class Aves; order Passeriformes; family Sylviidae; genus Hylia; species Hylia prasina. The sequence continues at coordinate 1,013,667 of VYXD01005581.1, forward strand.
CCTGGAGCAACTTGAGGCTGTTTCATCTTGTCTTGATGGTCTCCAGGGCTGGGTATGATTCACCTCCTGTGGAGCTGCTTCCAGCTATGTCTGTGTATTTATCTGAACCGATCCTGCCGGGAAGCTTTCATCCCAACAACTTCTCAGTGAGGAGCTACCGGTGACAGAGGGACAGAAGGGTCATGTACAGCCTGGATGTGGTGCCCAGCTGGGCCGTGGGTCCTGCAAGGACTTTCCTGCTCCCTGAGATGGTTCAGCACAGAGGAGCAGCCGTGGTGGTTCCCCAGGCTGCCCCATGCAATGTGGCCAGAAAGGGAGTTCTGTGTCTCCCACACCTCCACAGGTCCCATCCAGGCAGGAATAAATCAGTCCATCTCAAAAATACACCCTTCTTTTCCTGTGATAATAAATGCCCTTCCCCAGCCTGGACTCCAGCAGATCCAGCACCATCCAGTCCTGGAGCAAGAGCTCCTTGGAGCGGTGAGCACTTGTGGGGTTTCAGGAGCATCACACTCATCACAGAGGGGATTATGCTCCCCAGTGCCTCTGGCTGAGGGCACATTTCTCTTGCAATCACTTCTGGTTCATCTCAGACCGTGAGTTTACAGCACAGTGCTGGTTTGCTGTCCACTGTTTTCAAAGGATGGTCCGATGGGGATGTGCCCACGGGTCTGTCCCACATCCTCAAGGGCATCAAAGCTGTCCAAAGACAATTCCTTGTCACTCCCACGTCAGCACTGGGAGGCTGCCAAGACAATGAAATTCAGCCCATTGAGTCCAACTGTCCCACCTGGAGGAGAAATGTCACCTGAGCAGTGAGAGGTCACCCAGACTCCGGAGTCTGATGTCCTATGTCTCCAGGGGAGGATGGGCCTGGATGACTGTGGTAGTGGCCATAATGCCAAAGACAACACAAGCTCTCCATGCTGGTCCTGTATATAGCACACACACTTTGACTTTATGACAACTTGGAACGATGTCATGTCCTGGATAGAATCTGGTTCCAGTGAAGGAGTTTGGCTGTTCCCCAAATTCTGGAGCAAGAGATGCTGAAATGAAAGGGGGAAGACATTTGGGTTGGGAAAAGTGTGTATATCTAAAAAAATGAGTTTGACTGCAAACAAAGCAAAGAATGAAAAAAAAAAAAAAAAGATTGGAAAGAGTCGAGTAAACATCCTCCATGATGATATTTCCAGACAGTAGAACTATGGTGCAAAGCTGGCCTGGATTTGTTTATGCTGGAGACAGTCATATCCGAGTGGAAGATTATTGCATTCACTTCCAGAAATAGCTGGAGAATACAACCACCAAACATCACCCTTGTACAAAGGTTACATGTGCTGGTGGTGCAGCAGAGATCCCCAGGCAGCCAAAGCCCAGGGACTGATGTCATAGACAACAGCAGGAATATTTCTCTGAGTACAGAGTACCTGCTGTCTCCTTAACTTACAGGAATTTGGGCAAATAATTTAAAAAAAAAAAGCTTATTTCCCTGTGTTTTTTTGATTCAACACATCCCCCCTCTAAGCCACTGAAGTTATTTCTGTTCCCCAGCTGTGTCTAGGTGAGGTCTGAGCACATGGCATCTGCTGCATTCTCACTTTGTCCACCGAAAGAAAATCAACAAAACACCACCACAAGAGAAAGCAAAGCAAAATACCAAAATTTAACCAATTTAAGCCCTTTTTACCCAGTAACATTTACTTTATTTAGGTAACCCTTGACTGCCCCTCCCCAAAGGCAGGCGGGATCCGGGCCAGAGCTGCACATCCTGAGGGTGAGCTCGGGGCCACCCGCCGCCCACTGGCACAAGGCCAAGGAGCCCAGGTACCAAAGCCAAAGGAGAAATTCAGCTACAATCAGTTTGCCCCACGCTGGCCCACGGGAGGGAAGGGTTTATCCTTGGGAAGGGCTCTTTGGGATCAAGAAACACGTTAATAACCGAGTGGAGCCCGTCTCGCTCCTGGTGCTGCTGGCTCCCAGCCCGGGCTGGGATTGAATTACCGAGCAGAGAGGAGGAAGGAGCCCCAGAGCCCCTCACGGTGCTCTGCAGCAGGGTCTGGGTCTGGTTTGTGCCAGTCAGCCCTGCAGCAAGAGCCAGACGGGGTGACACCAGGGCCAGGGAATGGGAGACACCAGAGCCAGGAAATGGGGACACCAGGGCCAGGAAATGGGGACACCAGAGCCAGGAAATGGGGACACCAGGGCCAGGAAAGGGGGACACCAGGGCCAGGGAATGGGGGACACCAGAGCCAGGAAATGGGGACACCAGGGCCAGGAAATGGGATCACCAGGGCCAGGGAATGGGGACAGCACAGCCGGGAAATGGGGACACCAGGGCCAGGGAATGGGGGACCCCAGAATCAGGAAATGGGGACACCAGGGCCAGGGAATGGGGGACCCCAGAATCAGGAAATGGGGACACCAGGGCCAGGGAATGGGGGACCCCAGAATCAGGAAATGGGGACACCAGGGCCAGGGAATGGGGGACCCCAGAATCAGGAAATGGGGACACCAGGGCCAGGGAATGGGGGACCCCAGAATCAGGAAATGGGGACACCAGGGCCAGGGAATGGGGGACCCCAGAATCAGGAAATGGGGACACCAGGGCCAGGGAATGGGGGACCCCAGAATCAGGAAATGGGGACACCAGGGCCAGGGAATGGGGGACCCCAGAATCAGGAAATGGGGACACCAGGGCCAGGGAATGGGGGACACCAGGGCCAGGAAATGGGGACACCAGAGCCAGGCAATGGGGGCACCAGAGCCAGGAAATGGGGGACAGCAGAGCCAGAAAATGGGGACAGCAGAGCCAGGAAATGGGGACACCAGGGCCAGGGAATGGGGGACACCAGAATCAGGAAATGGGGACACCAGGGCCAGGCAATGGGGGCACCAGAGCCAGGAAATGGGAGACACCAGGGCCAGGGAATGGGGGACACCAGAGCCAGGAAATGGGGACAGCAGAGCTGGGAAATGGGGACACCAGAGCCAGGCAATGGGGGCACCAGAGCCAGGAAATGGGGGACAGCAGAGCCAGAAAATGGGGACAGCAGAGCCAGGAAATGGGGACACCAAAGTCAGGAAATGGGGACAGCAGAGCCAGGAAATGGGGACACCAAAGTCAGGCAATGGGGACACCAAAGCCGGGAAATGGGGGACACCAGAGCCAAGGAATGGGGACACCTGGCCCAGGCAATGGGGGACACCTCTGATGTTCTGTGTGGGGATCTCATGGGCCCCACTCCAGGTGCCACGGGCACTGCCAGAGCTGGGACCCCAGGAGCACAAAGGGCATGATTTGGTGCCAATGGGAGCGAGGTGTGGCAGTTTCTCAAATCCAGGTTTATTTTCTGCTGGGCAGCCAATGTCCCCTGGCTGGCTGACTGCTCCAGCCAAGGACAGGGCTCTGAGGTCCCCCTCACCCCACTGGGGTCGCTGCTTCCTTCTGCAACCTGATCTGGGGTGGGAAAAGCAGTTTGGAGGTGCTGGGCTTGTTTGAGGAACATCTGCCATGGGCACGTCAGGGAGAGGGTGTTTGGGAGGGTTCTCTGGGCAGCCTAAGAGCCCTCATCCTATTATGGAATCATGGATATCTTGAGCTGGGAGGGACCCACAGGGATCATCCAGTGCAGCCCCTGTCCCTGCACAGACACAGTCCCACCCTGGGCATCCTTGGCAGTGCTGTCCAAAGGCTCCTGGAGCTCTGGCAGCCTCAGGGCCATGCCCATTCCCTGCTCAGTGCCCAGCACTCTCTGGGGGAGGAATCTTTGATGCCTCATTTTTAAAAAATTCATAGCAGGGTGACAATGAGGCTTCCATTCCTCTTGTATTTTTTATATTTTTATCAAGCCATAAAACACTTTTTGTGGACAAAGGGTGTTAATTTGAGACTTGTCCTTTGGCAGAATCAGGGTTTATCAGGAGGCTGCAGCTTGTCCAGATCTCCTTCTACCTGGGACATGTGGACACATCCCTGACAGCTGCAGGAGATCCAGGAGGTTTGGAGCAACAGAGATTCACTGCTTTAGAATCAGAGCCTTCTATAACTCAACCCCCCTAAAACATGTGCATGCTCAGTCTGATACATAACAAGGCTGCTCTAAAAATTCACCACTTCTCTGATGTGTATGATGAGAAGCCAGAGTGGGTTTCAGAGAAAATGATTGATTCAGGTTAAGTGAGTGTCACGTGCTGAGATCCCTGTGAAGTCAGGTGTCTGCAAGACAACACACCCAGGCAAACAAAACCTTTTTCTGCTGATTCTGCTCTGCACTGTTGCAGTTTTTGTTTCAGAGAAGGTCAGTGTTTATGGCCAAGGAATTCATTGTCAGTCCTTGGCTGTAATTTACACTTCAGTGGATGCATGTTACAAATTTTGGCATGCAAAGATTAATGCAGGCTCATTTTTAAAGTATTCTTATGTGTTTTAAAATGAACATTGAAAGCCTTCAGCACTTGCATACCAAGCACTTTCCATCTCTCTTGCCATCTGTATTGCATTAAAGAATATAAAAACTTCAGCTGGGCTATTCCTGCTGAATTCCCTGGGATAACTCTCAGGAAGAGAGGGCCATTTTATGATGGGCTGCCTCAACATTTATTTGTATTTAATAGGAAAAAGATCCCAAATCCTCTGCAATTCTTCAGCCCTTTGCTAGGGGAAGGAATTCATAAGCTCCTGTTTCTCAACACAATGCATTTACACCATACTTTACTGTTTAACACATGTGGGTTGAGAACTTAGGAGTAAATATTAAGCCCTTCCCCCCCCTTTAATTTCTGACTTGGAAAATTAAAATTTTAGTGGCAAGTGATGAATCATCATCAGAATTCAAAACATATGGTAGAAGCACTTCTCACATTTTCAACCCTTCCCAGTGCTGCTTCTTCCTTGAAAATAACTCAACAATAGATTATTTCCCTCTTAGCTAAGCTGTAATGAGCCACATGAAATGCTTTGAAATCCTCATGGTTTCAGACTTGAGAAACCACAAATAAAAGTATGAATATTTTAGCCAAGTCATCCATTATTCTCTCCAAAGAGTAGTTAATACATTATTGGTGATACATGGAGCTTTTGTCCCACAAAAGCATCATTTTAGACATGGAAAACAACTGTATTTAGGTGGCTGCCATGAGTGTGTCCGTGGATGATGAACTGTGCTGCACATCTGTGTCTTCTGCAGTGCTCCTTTGCTTATTCTCATGTTTTGCTATTTCTTAGCAACAAAAGGAAGCTTGAAGAGTCTTTTTGTTCCCCTAGAAATTGCACCAGAAGTATCTTTATGTTCCACTTTTACACTTGACAGTGCACCACGAGTATTTGAGGCATTTCCTTGGCTCATCCTGCTCAGCCTCTGGAGTGTTACCATTGTCTGTGCTCATTCCTGTATCCATGGCCATGGAAATGGCAACAGCACTTCCAAGACCTTCATTTGTAAATTGAAAAGTGCTCTTGAAGTAACAATTTTTTCTTGGAGCAACAGGCTAAATCTTGGCATAAATACAAGATTATCATTGACCAGGCAGCTTTGGTCCTGCCCTGCACGAGGAGCTGCTCACCCTCTCCTCTGCCTGGAGCAGGGGCTGGTTCAAGGCTTCAGATTCTGTTCTTCTGCCCAGACTTGGGGTATTCAGGAGCCCAGAGAAATTCCTCTGCTCTGGAGCCAGGCTGGGAGAGCTGGGGGTGCTCACCTGGAGAAGAGAAGGATCCAGGGAGAGCTCAGAGCCCCTGCCAGGGCTTAAAGGGGCTCCAGGAGAGCTGGAGAGGGACTGGGGACAAGGGATGGAGGGACAGGACACAGGGAATGGCTCCCACTGCCAGAGGGCAGGGCTGGATGGGATCTTGGGAAGGAATTGTTCCCTGGGAGGGTGGGCAGGCCCTGGCACAGGGTGCCCAGAGCAGCTGTGGCTGCCCCTGGATCCCTGGCAGTGCCCAAGGCCAGGCTGGACACTGGGGCTTGGAGTAGCCTGGGACAGTGGGAGGTGTCCTTGGCCATCACAGAGGGTGGCACTGGATAATTAATGTCCCTTCCAATCAAACCTTTCTTTAATTCTGTGATTCAATAATCTCTGTTGGGACCTTGAGTAGCCCAAATGCATCTGCTGGCTGTTTCCACTTCCCTAAGGTTTGACTCAGTATAAGAAACATTTAGAAACTTTTTTTTTTCTGTGACAAACTCACTAAATTTTGATTCAGAAACTAAATTTTGCTGTCCTTGGGCTGTCCCCTGGCTCAGAGCCTGGAGAGGACAGTGAGATGAGGAGGACCATCCATCTCCTCCCTGTGCTGTGATGGCCTTTGCTCTTGACATGATCCTCTTTTCAAGTAAAACATTTTCAGTTTTGGGGTGGTTGTTTTTTAAACCAGACCCTTTTCAAGCCAATGTCAGAATGGAAAAAAAATAAGTTTTTCTGGGTAAAAAACCTGTTCTGAGCGTTTCTCTGCCCCCTGTCTCCAAGGACCCTCTCAGCACGTGCCTGTTGTTTCCCCAGAAATGTGGAGAAGCTGCTCTGGGGGTTCCACACCTGGCTGGAAAAGCGTTTGCTCTGTGAATCCCCCTGTTGTGGCTCAGAAAGGTCACACCAGGCTGTTCCCAGGGACACCCAGGGAAGGTCACAGTGTTCCCAGGGATTCCCTTCCCCCACAGATCCCGGCACTCCGTGCCCATCCCATGGCACATCCACACCCCACCTTCCCCAGGGGTCCTGGGATTTGGGGGCAGAGGGGCTCCACTCCATCTGTGTCAGCCCCATGTTTCCATCCTGACTCCTCCCTTCCTGCCTTTCCAAGCTGAGTGTTCCCAAAGTATCCCCCCTGTTCCTAATCAGAGAGACAGAAGGTAGCCTTGCTCCTGATCTGTTTTGCAGACAGTGGCTGCTCCTCCCCATGGCCTCAAAAAGTCTCTATCAGCAGCTGTTAAAATCACCGAAATCATACCAGGATGAGCATTTTACGCATCTCCTATATTGTAATTCATTTTTTTTTTCTTTTTCCCTAAGAAGAGTTTTGGTATTTCCTCTGCTGGGTTGATTTAAAGGTTTCTCATATTAGAATAATTTTTTTTTCCCCCTAAGAGGAGGGTTGAGATTTCCTTTGTTGGGTTTGCATCTAGTGGAAGAAGGATGCTGACCATGCCTTGCTTCCCACTGGATTCAACCCCTCACAAGCCCTGAGCGGGGGCCACACTGCACAAAGAGCTGCTGTAAATCAGCCTGGCAACAGCAACAAAATCTGACAGCACCAAGAGCCCCTCGTTGGCTCTGCACACTGGAAAGGCCTGGCCCTGTGGCAGGGTTTGTGTTTAGAAATGCTCCTTGCTAATTTGTTCACAGCCTGGTTGATATATTTATTTCTACATTCTGAGCAGAGCTGTTTGCTTTGGCCACCCGAGGGGCTCTCTCTGTGTTTGGTTTCCAAAGCACACCCCTGGAAAGGGAAGAGGCAGGCTCCTGCAGCAGGCAGAGTTACTCATTTGTCAGCACAGCCTCCAGGATTATTTTTCCAGGTGGATTTTATGAGAGGCACAAGGCAGGAGAGGCTTCTATGCAACTCAGTCAGTCTTGGCCCATCCTTGAGGGGGGATCCTCTCCAGCCTGAGAGCAGCACAAATGCAGCAACCAGGTTAAAAATGCACCTCTGGTTTGTTCCCTGGCAGTGGGAGGGAGGGAGGGCCCGAGGGCTGCAGGAGGTTTTGGGGTTGGTCTCTGCTGGCTCCCATGGATCTGACAGTGGGACGTGGAATAATCAGGACTGCAACACCTTTGGGATATTCCCCAGGTCTCCCAGGGGACAGTGGCTGAGAGAGGGGCCTGGAGCCTGTGCAGGGAGCAGAGCTGTCCTGGGGCAGTTCAGAGCCTGTGGGAAACTGGAGCCAAGCACTGGGAGCAGCATTCCTGAGCTGGGGGCTGTCCCATGAAAAAGGAATGGGAATGTTGCCGTGGCTTTCAGTGGAGCCAGGATTTCAGGATTTCAGCCTCTCCCTGTGGTGTGGCCTGTGCAGGGTCTGGCACCAGGCATCCAAGGGTCTCTCTGCACACCCCAGCTGGCGATTGCTGGTTCTGAACTGGTGGTAAAGGGCACTGAACTGGGTGCCCTAATGCAGGTGATGGTGCTCCAGGGAACCTGTGGCATCTGCAGGGCTGGAAGATCCAGCACGGACCCCCAGGATCTCTTTTAGGAACCCCCAAATACCAAACCAGGCTTGTGGGGGCTACTGTCCCTTCCTGGGTGTCACTGGGCAAAGCTTCCCCCCCAACCCTGGGGATGTTCCCCAGTGCCCAGCACAGACCCCAGCAGCCCTGAACCCAGCAGCATCAGCCAGAACTGAGCTTAGGCCAGACTCAGTCCAAAGCAGAGGCTGAAATTCTGTGAATTTGTCTGTGGAGATGCTTGTGCTCCTCCTTTAGCTTTCCCTTCATCCTTACCCTCCCTTCCCTCCACTGGGAAGAAGCAGGGAGTGAAAATTCCTCCCTCGACTTTTCCAGCCTGTTTATCTTTATTCAGCCTCATGATCAGCCCCCTGGGAGGGACTCGGGGCCCGTCCAGCTCCTGGCCACACAGGGGGACAAGCAGAGATGCTGACCAAGGTGGAGTTGTGCCAGACTGAACGGAATATTGCCAAAATCCATGGATCCACAAGGATGGTGCCCAGTGCTGTCCTTGTCACTGGGCTCCAGGACCAACCTTACCCAAACCAGGGCACTTTGCCAGGGTTCATGATTTTAAACATGAGAGGGAGGGAGGCACTGCAAGGATGAGAAATCCTTGAGAGAAATCCAGCACTGATAGTTCCTACCAGACAAACAGAAGCCACTTTTTATATACAGTGACAAAAATAATGGGAATAACAAACACAGTGGGTAGAACATTTTGACTTTTGGTGAAGCACTGGGCACTGGAATTTTTTCAGCATCCTTTGGTTCCCACTGACTTTGACAGCCCCAAAGTCCTGTTGAATGTTCAGCAGCCACAGCTCCAGGTGGGCTCTGCAAGATTTACCTTCCTAAAAGGCACCAGCCCAAGGAGAGCCAAGCCCTGTCTCCAAGTGCCACGAGGTAAATTAATCCGGATTTGTTTGAGGTACAGCAAGTGTCCCTGAGAGCTGCTTTATTTCTTTCCCAAACCTCCCAAATGAGGGATGTCCTTTATCTCCACAGCCCCTGTGTCACCTGTGTGCTTTGGTGTCTCCCACATAGCTGTGGGAAATGTGGGCACAGCACCCAGGAGCAGCCCCAGCCTGGGGCAGGTGCTCACAGGGCAGAGAGAAGCTTGCAGGCAGTGCCTGGGCTGGCCAGGGGTGGGACTGTCCCCTCCCAGGGCAGGAAAAAGGGAGGAGAGGCCACAGAGCCCAGCCCACAGCAATTTCCCCCATCTCCCCGGTGCCCGGGCACAGGACGCACTCCTGCCTCGGGATGGGGCTCAGGGATGCTCCGGCAGGGCAGGGATGCTCC
>VYXD01005581.1:1037844-1070481 GCA_013397195.1 Hylia prasina
TTATATACATTTTTATATATTTGTATAAAACATAAAAGTATAAATATACAAAAGTATAAAAATAGAAACATAAACAAATAAACAAATAAATGTATGTATTTATAGTTCAGAGTCTGTAAAACCAGAAGCTGAGGAGGAAACCAACATCAGCCCAGCCATGGTGCCAGTGGCAGTTTCCTGGGGGACAGTGGAGAAACACCACACTGATTTACCCCAGCAGCTTTTTGGGGTAAATCCTTGGCACCACTGGTCAAAGCTGATAAAGAAAAGTGCAGCTGTTTGTGAATTCCACTGATACTGAACATATCCTAATGTCAAAATGGCTTTGATAAAATTCACTGGAGATCTAGAGCCAAGACAAAGGATAAACCCTGGGCACCTCCCCGCCCTTCTGCCTCCTCCATCCCATTCCTGTGAACCATCAGGAGATGCCAAGGCAGGAATCAGGGCAAGGCCCACCAAGAAATTGGATTTTTCAGACTGGGGGTACTGAAAATCCCAATACAAGGCTAGTCCCATAGGAGGATCTCAGTTCTGCACTTGACTACCTAAACAAGGGACATTTGGCTGTTTTGGCCTAAAGAGCTGATCCTGACAGACAAAGTGGGGTGTCTGAGGAAGTGCAGCTATTCTGTGCAAGATCAAAAATCACAAATGAAGAGGAGCCAGGGCAGCAGATCCAGCTGGGTAAAACTGGTCTGAATTAGAAAGAAAAAATGCAGCCATTGTTTTGGTACAACGATCTGCCAAAATTTCCTGAAGACCATGTAAATACATCCTTGGACCACAAATATTTTTAATCTATAAAAAGCATCTGTCAGACAAGCTCCAGCTTTTAATGCAGCCCAAATATGGTCTGTGACGTCAATCCCAATCTATTTATTTCTGAAAAATGTAAAATGCAGCAGTTGTTGAGGCTTTTTTAGCAAATATCAGAGGGAAAAATCATGGGGATCTTGAAAACCTTCATGACGAAGTGTTTCTTTATATGCCTAAGAGAGGAAACCCCTGCAGAAGCAGAAATGAAACAAATATTCCTAAAATTCAATTCAATGCAGAGGTGCCTTCAGCACTCAGCAAAGGTTTGGAAATCCTCCCCCCAAATCAGAATGCTGGATGGGATTTGCTATGACAACCCCACATTCCTATGGAAAAAATCAAAATGTATAAAATATTTAATGGCAAAAACAGCTGAGTGGAAAATATTGGAATCTTTGTCATGGGGACAAGGGTTGCAAAACTCTTCTGTCATGAGACTGCAGCTCCCAAGGCTCACCCTGGGCTCAGTGGGGCCCACATCGTGCCTGCTGTGTCCAGAATAGGAGAGAAGGACCCAGCTTGCCTGAGGAGGATCCAACTTTCCCAACTGGAGTCCCCCCAGGGGCTGTGTCCCTCAGCCTCAGTGCCCAGGTGTGCCCAGGGGTGCCCAGGTGTGCCCAGGGGTGCCCAGGGGTGCTCAGGGGTGCTCAGGTGTGCTCAGGTGTGTCCATGTGTGCTTATGTGTGCCCAGGTGTGCTCAGGTGTGCCCAGATGTGCCCAGGTGTGCCCATGTATGCTCAGGGGTGCCCAGGTGTGCCCAGGTGTTCTCAGGTGTTCCCAGGTGTGCCCATGTATGCTCAGGGGTGCCCAGGTGTGCCCAGGTGTTCTCAGGTGTTCCCAGGTGTGCCCATGTATGCTCAGGGGTGCCCAGGGGCTGGGAGAGCCCTGGCTCTGATCCCTGTGGAAATCACCCTGCCATGGTGGCCTTCCCTTGGCCGTGTCCTGGGATGAGCAGTCTGGGAGGAGATGGGAACAGGACCGAGTTCCCCCTCCCCTGGTGGCCCAGGAATCACAGTGTGTGGGATCACTCTGCCAGGCAGGACATGGCATGCAGGGCTGGAACAGCCCCGCTGAAACGCAGCTCTTCCCTCCCGTGCACGCACCTTGTCACTCTAATGGCAGCATCATGTATTTTGATTTCTACTGGCTAATTGCTTCTTAACATTGTTATTCACAGAGAGTTTCTCTGCTTTGTTCTCATTTCAATGAAACCGAGACAATAAAATGTCAAGAAATACCAAAACAAAAGCAAACCTCCTGTAAATGAAGCATTTAGGTGGCATAGCTGACAGAAAAAAGATGGGGAATGTGCCATTATGGATTTAGTGTTGCTGTGAAATCACCTTCATTTCAAGTTGTAGTTTCTGTACTGTTTTCTGTTTGTTTGATTAATATTTTACAAATTCTGACAGAAAATGCATCCTGTAAAGTACAAAAAATAACATCCCTGGTAATAAACAGCCGACTGAGGCTTCTCTTCCCTGCTTTTACTGCAACTGAATAAAACAGCACTGACTAAACATCAAGGGGTTCTTTTTTTACACAGGAAAGTTGGATTTGTATATGGAAGAGAGTTATTTCTAAAAACAATCCTTGGTTTTATTCATAAAGGCTTGGGCAGAGAATGGAAAATAGATTTAAATGATCAGCTCTTTCCCCTGCCTTGCTTTGAATGGCTGGAAACCTGGGAAAGTGTCAACGTGCTATAAACAAAACCATGCTCTGTTTATCCTTCCTGTGCTCATAAAACAGAAACAGAGATTGCAAACAAAGCAATTTTACAGCCAGCACAGCTCCAAGCTGCTCTTGGTGACATTAGGGACTTGGGGGTCCCTGGGTCACAGAAATTTCTGCTTCCTCCTCTCATGGGGAGCCCCAAATCAGGGGCATCAAGTGGAAATGCAGCTGCAGAGAGACCCTGATACAAATTCTCATCTCTCCCCTGATCAGGAATCACAGTGTCTATGCCAAATAATAGCCCGAATTATAATTAGATTCAAACTGAACTCCTAAATCAGCCTGAGATTCTATTTAACAGTAATCTACTATAATGCAATGGTTAATCATATCTAACCTTAATACCAGCCTAATCCTTCAAATTATTTCAAATTTAATTCCAGCCCAAAGGCAATTATCTCTTGAAATTTAAAATCTATGTCCTTGAGTTTAATCATCCCCATAGATATAACCTACAGATACAAAGAAAAACCTAATTGTATATTTTAACCTCAAAAGTAACCCATTTCTAATTAAAGCTCAGTCCTAAACTTGTCGTTATCCTAACCAAGATTAACTCCAACTGTAATCCCCATCTTGATCTGTAATTCTCTAAATAAAAGGAAAATAGCAAAGGAGAAATCCTTTTTTTTTCCAGCTGGATGGAATAGACAAGAGAAAGATGTGGAGAGCCTCACGTTGGTTTTGGGGCCCGAAATGCTGGTGCCCACCTCGTGCCTGGGAGGGAAGCTGGAAGGGAACTCCCCACAGGCTGTGGGACCCAGGCCAGTGCTGGAGCTGCAGAAATATCTTTAGTTGGCAAAATGGATTTGTTTTTGGAGCTTTTTATAGCTCCTGCAGCTGTGACTGCTGGAGGGCTCATCAGCCCCAGTGATGGTTAATTGGCAGTGGGACTTGGCCAACCTCTGCTCAGCCCAAAGCCACCAGCAGAGCCTCGTGCCCGAGGGTCCCTCAGGGGCCTCCCCCCCTGCCCTGGCCCAGCCAGGCCCCCGAGGGGGCTCTCGGTGGGGTGAGAGCCCACCCCAGCAGGGAATGCACAGCCGGGGTTCCAGCCTGGGTAGGAGCATTGGAAAGCAGTGAAATTCCATTTTGGATGTTGATTTTCTGTCAGTTTTGAAGGAGGTAAATTCCATCCTGCCTGGCTCCCTTCACTTTCCTGGACTACAACCCACAAGATCCAAATGTTGGGATCATCACCCTCTGCACGTCTTTGGGGACATTCCTGGGTCCTTTCCAGTGCATGAATGTGCCACCTTTTGATAAAACTCCCTTTTCCCTCTCTCCTGCCTCCCCAGCAGCCTGGGCAGGTGGATGTTGGCAGGGAAGCCCCAGGAGCTGGGCTGGGTTAGGTGGGTCCTGCTGCTCTTCATCCCCTTCAGAGCTGCTGGGGCTGTGACTAAAAAGAGAAAAACTGGAGCTGTCATTTGCTAGTGACCTGATTTTTTTGAGAGGAGAAAAAAAAAGATGACATTCCACAATTAGTTGAAATCATTTTTTTTTAGCTGCAGGTATAATTTATTTGGCTTGCTCTCATTTCTCATAAAGAAAGGAGGATATAGAATATTTCCCCCTCAGGCATTCTAGGGTTTTATTTAATGTAGTGGTTATAAAACCATAGAATCACAGACTGGTTTAGGTTGGAAGGGACCTTAAAGCTTATCCAGTGCCATGGGCAGGGACACCTTCCCCTAGACCAGGCTGATCCAAGCCCTGGCCTTGGACACTTTTGAAGATACAAAAAGGAGAAGAAACTGAGCAAAAAAATGTTTCACAAACTGAACTTACAGATTAAAGGGCTGCTGGTATCTAATGTGCCAACCATGATGTGATTGAAACCCATGACACATTCACCCAGATCACAAATTTGGCTTTAACAGGGTGTTGTCTCTTCAGGGAACAGACCTTGGGGTTTTCTTTCCTTTCCCATTTCCGTGTTTTCAGGTCCTTGCTTATGTTTTATTTTTCTGTGAAAGGCTCTTTCTCCATTATGACAATATTTTTATTTAGCAAAAATGAGGGATCTTATGTAATTCGGTGACTTCTGGAGCTAAAGGTCAAACATTGCAGGAAAACATAAGCCTTGGCAGCAGCTTTTGCTTGTTGAAGCTTTCCAGCTTCCAGCATTTCAGATACTTCCGTAACAAATGAGTCTAAATAGGAAAAGCTGGTCCAAGTCCATTTGCTCTTTTTGTGTTCCTGTCCCTCCTCTGGAATTGCTCAAAGCTCTTCCTGTCCCTTGCAGTTTCTGGAGTGCTGTGTCCAGCTCCAGGGTCCCCAACACAGGAAGGACATGGAGCTGTTGGAGTAAGTGCAGAGGAGATCATGGAGGTGATCAGAGGGATGGAGGAGCTCTTCTAGGAGGACAGGCTGAGGGAGTTGGGATTGTTCAGCCTGGAGAAGAGAGGGCTTGGGGAAAGCCTGAAGTCCCTTCTAAGACCTAAAGGGGCTCCAGGAGAACTGGAGAGGGACTTTGGACAAGGGGCATGGAGTGACAGGATAAGGAGGCAGAGATGGATGGGATATTGGGCAGGAATTGTTTCCTGGGAGGGTGGGCAGGCCCTGGCACAGGGTGCCCAGAGCAGCTGTGGCTGCCCCTGGATCCCTGGCAGTGCCCAAGGCCAGGCAGGACACCGGGGTTTGGAGCAGCCTGGGACAGTGGAAGGTGTCCCTGTCAGTAGGCCAAGGCAGGTGACTCTTCAGCTGATTCTCAGGAGATTCTCCAGCTGGGAACACACTCAGAGCACTGGGATCTGGGCTCCTTCTTGCTGGGCTCCCTGGGAACCTTCTTGCTGTGCCTTGTGACCCACCACAGTGCCAGCCAGGGGCCATCACATTCACATCCCTCACTGCCATGAGCTTCCAGCTGAACGGGGGGAAAGGGGATATTCAGTGCCTCCATTTTCATGGATGTATTCTGCAGTTTCTTCCTCCTCCTGTCTCCCTCCTCAGCATCCCACAGGGGCACTTCCCACCCTTCGTGCCCTGTCACAGCCGTGCAGGATGGGGACATTCTCCTGCAAAGCCAAGTGTAATGAATCGTAGGAGAAATTCCCTCCCAATGACATCCAGAGGGACCACAGCTACCCCAGGGCTTTCCAGGGAGATGGAAGCACTGTCCCAGAGCAGCCAGGAGCGTCCAGGCATGGCTGGGACTTGTGACCCTACAAGGGGGGCTGAGCTGAGGTGGATGTTTCATCTCCTGCCTGGAGAGAGGCTGTTCCTTGTGCTGGGGGCGATGGGACAGGGAGCCCAGTGCTGCAGGGAGGGGCAGGGCTGCCCCCAGTGCAGGGAACAAAACTGTTTTTGTGGGTGCCCAAAAGCAGCAGCTGCAATGTCACCTGACACTAATCCTGCTTGTCACTGATGGTGTGCTTGGGCTCCCCCAGAGCCCCGAGGTGTCCTCCCAGTGACCTGTCTGCAGCTGTTGGGTGCATTCCCTGGTGCCTGGATGGGGATCCCTCCAGCCACGGGCACGGGGAAGGATCTGCTGGTGGAACTGGAGCAGGGCCCTGCTGCTCCTGTCAGAGCTGATGGAAAGCTGCTGCCTTCTGCAGCTTCCACAGCAGCTGCTCCCTCAGCTGCAGAGGGAGGGAGAGGGGAAGAAAAACGACTAAAAAAAATAGAGGTGAAGGGGACAGGAGAGGGTTCGGCCAAACACCAGGAGCAGGAGCTGCTGAAGATGCTGTGGGATCCCAGGAGTGGGAGCTTTGGAGTTCAGAGGAGGATGGGTGTGGAAGTGACCTGGTTCCGAAAGGAAAGAGAAAATGAAATGGGATGTGTGGGTGGTCGATAAGGTGATTTAGTAATAACCCAGTGCTGTTTGAACACCGAAATCCTGGAGTGTGTCCACCCCATTTGGACAATGGGTCACTGTCACAGCACTGCAAACACAGCCCTGGGCAGAGCAGATGCTCTGCTCCAGGGACTCACAGCACCTCTGAAGGACCAGCTTTGGGAAGGGCCTCTGCAGGGCTCTGGTTCAGCCTCAACACTGCAACCTTGCACAGACCTTTCCCTGGCCAAGCCTCAAGAGCAGCCACCTCAGATGATATCTGAGTCCTGGTGCTGCTGAGCTCCCTCCAGAGGTGCTTCACATTCTGTGGGACCAGGCCTGGCCACCCATGCCTGGCTCTGCCTCTTCCTTGACCTGCAGGATGCACCTGGCAATTCATTTCCCACACATTATTTTGTTTTTGCCACTGCCCAGCAGCCTGGAAAAGGCCTGGAAGCCTCATGGCATTTTCTTGCTAAGGAATTCTTGGCCAGTGACATCCTCCCCCTGCTGCCCAGCACAATGTGGGGAAAGGAGGCAGGTGCTCCTTCAGCCTGAAGAGCTGAGCAACAGGAAACTCCCACAGGGCTTTCCAGGATGTAATGCCAGGAAATGGGGCTGCCAGGCACCTGACTCCTGCCTCCCAGCAGTTGGATCACCCAAAGCTGGCTCCCTCACTGCCCCTGGGCTCCTGCATCCCTCCCTGGCTCCTTGCAGGCTCTTTTCACTCACCTCCCACTTCCCTAATGAGGTTCCTGTGATCTGTGTGGCCACAAACTTCTGGGATGTCTCATTGCTTCATTCCTCATGTTCAGGGGAAGGCGGCAGCACTGCCCATGAATAATTGGAAAAGATATGGGGCTGCTTTTCCCTGCTCCCACTGTGCCCTGCACAGCCTCAGGCAGGATCTTCACTTGGATGCCTCTCACAGCCACCTTCAGATTAGGTGGGTCTTTCTCTGAAGACAACTGAGCTTCTTGGAGCATCCCATTGTTGTCATGGCAGGAATTAAGGATTTCCAAAAGGCTTCGGAAAACTGAAACACTGAATTTTGACTTCAATGTGGTCACTTGTGCTGCACATTCTGTGTTTTGTGGCTGCCTCAGGTGCAGCTCCCACACCCCTTCCTGCACCTGCACACACAGGTGCTCATCACTGGGAAAGCTTTGGGTTTGTTCAGTGAAACACTTTTGCTTTTGGTTTTCTTGCTCCACATCACTGAGTGATGCTCAGCCCATCCTGTGTTGTAAAACCCCTGCTGCTGCTGTGTTTGTTTTCCCTGTGATGCTCCTCGCCCCCAGCATCCCAACACTGCCCAGGGAGTTGTGGGGAAGTGCAGGTGCACAGCCCACTCCTTCCAGCCTGGAAACCCTGGGTGTTTTTAGCCCAGCCTTAACTGTGATCTGGGAATGTGGGGCAAGAGGTGAACTGCAGGGGAGGGAATGGAATCCCAAATCCCTGAACTGCCTGTGATCTGCAGAGAAAGGTGAGACCTTTCCAACTGATCTGGTTCTGAGAGGACAGTGCTCATGGGTCACAGACCAAGAAAATGAAGAGGAAAAACACTGCAGGTGCTTCAGGGCTCTTTAGCAGCTCTTTTCTTATGTAGTGCTCATAAATCTTCTCCCTTCTGCAGTTGATGCTCAAGCTGAGTCAGCCCAAAGCTGCATTTGCTGTTTGGTGCAGATTCATCTCCCACACGTGCTGTGGGGGGTCTTGGGCATAACCTAGTGACCCCTGGAGGATTTTACAGCCTCAGGCATTTTACAAGCCTCTGAATCAGAGCCTCAAATCCTAAATGCTTCTGGGAACTCAAATCTAGGTGTTGCCTCAATTCCCCCTCAAAGCACAGCTCTGAGGGGGTCAGAAATATGGTCATGGTGCTCCTGGCTGGCAATGCTCTGTCACAGCTGATGGTGTCTGTCCTTGGTTCTCACTTGGACCATTCCTTGCCTTGCCTCCCCTGTCCTCCCTGGCTTCCTTTCCCTGGATCAGCCCCTGCCTTTCCTCCCCCGTTCCTCCCCTGGATCTCTCCTGCCTCACCTTCCCCGAGCTCAGGGTCTTTACTGCCAAACCGCCCACCTGGGTCTGTCCAGGTGAGAAATCCCTGCTGTTCTCCTGACCTAAATCTCCAGCCCATGGAGCCGTGGTGGGTGCCAGCTGAGTGCCATTTGCCCCTCCATCACCTTGTGCACCCAAATCTGGCCCTTGCCTTTGATTTCCAGACACTTGGATGAGTATTTCTGCCTTAAGTTTAATTTGATAAACGCTCCTGATTTTTGCATTCAACACCAACGCTTTTGCCCATGAAATCTCAAGGAGATCCTGTTTGTACTCCAGGTGAGGAATGTGTAAAAGCAGCTCTTTCTAGTATGAGTGACTACCTTGGTGTTTGATTAATTCTCTATTTCTGAAGCTCTGATGACACTGATGGTTGGGAGCCCCAGAGGAGAGCTGTGGTACAGGAGAAAATAGAAGCTGCAGAACATAATGTAGCTTAAATTAGTGGAATCAGAAGGAAAGGACTAAAAACCAGGAGCTGTAATCAGAATATATCAATGCTCTCTCACCTTGCAGGAAGGACATGTCCTTGTCCCAAAGCAAAAAGGCAAAAGAGAGTGTCCAGCAGCACAGGAGGAATTGCTCCTGAACCCCCGCAGCAACACTTCCATGGGAACATCTTCTCACAAGTTCGGAGGCCCAAGGACATTAAATCCAACAATGGCACAGCTGGGCCCATGGACCATGACAGTGTCCAGCAGGGAAAACTGTTACTGGAATCAGGAATGGCTCCAGTGCAGAAATGATTCTGGACAACATCCAGGGGCTGGACGAGGTTCAGGGCTATAATGAGGATAAAATTCACCTTGGGGCACAGGCTCAGGATACACAATGTGTGCACTCAGCAGAGCAGAGCCCCAGCCCAGGGAAAGGGCTGCAGCCTCTCAGGCTGTGCTGGCGGGTGCCAGCTGAGCCTCTGCCCTGGGGCTGCAAAAGAGGTGAAATGGAGCCAAGGCTGCATTTTGGCATCTGCTGCCTGGGCCCAGGGGCTGAATTTGCCATTAATGTTCCATGAAATATAAAACAAGACTCGAGGTTGTCACTGGACTTCATTAGCACTTTGAAAAGCCAGAGGGAATATCACATTTGACTGCAAGGCCAGCACAAGTCAGCAGAGAATCTAACATTTCAGTTCCCACTCCAAAAAGCCCAACAGCTTTGTTTCAGTTCTGACTGCCCATTCCAAAATCAACGGAGACAACCAGTTACTGTGAAAAAAAGGGGTTTTGCCAATGAAACCAACTGAAAAAGTTCATTCTGTTCTCTTTGGGGATATTGACCCTCTTTTGTTTATGCTCCGTCTATGAATTTCATGGCAGAAAAGGAACTCCTTGAAACTGATCCTTTAAATTCTCAAAGCTCCACATTCACATGTGGTCTCAGCCTTGGGAAGGACATGGGATGGATCCTGAGCTGATGTGGCCACATGAGTGTTAATAACAAAATAATTCCACTCCTTTCCCCTAGCAGCTGCACAGTCACAGCCAATTGTGCCTAAATCAGGATGTTCCTGAATGGTTCCCAGGAAAATTCCCCCCGCCAACACAACCAGATTCACTCTTAGAATGTGTTTTTCTTCCAGAGTAAACGTGCCACCCCCGGCAACCCTGGGAGTGCTGGGATGGACAGCCCTGTGATGTGTGGGGTCTCCTGCAAGCCCCCAAGCACAGCAAGCAGCCTGTGTGTGCTCAGGGCTGGGGAAGCCCTCCCTGCACTACAGCTGGGCTGTGCCCCTGCAGATTGGCTCCTTCTGCTCCCACTGCAGGGCAGGGGGAAGGAGAGAAACAAGGGAAAATAAAAGCAACGTACACCTTAGGCAGTGCTGCCTTCCTGAGAGAGGAAACACAAGGCTCATTGAGAGAGGAAGCCAATTTCAGGCTCCTTAATCATCCTCTGTGTTCATTGTTCAGGTGTGATACTGGTGATGAACTGGGAATTGCAGCTGTGGGTGTGCTGGAAACCCAACTGGAGACTGGGACTCATAATTCCCCTCCAGTCCCCACAAACTGTTGAAACTCTTTGGTTACAGCAGCTGAGAAAACAAAACAAAACACACTTCACCTCCATCCTTGAGCGGAAGCAGCAAAATTCCCTGGCAATGGGAGATCCTTTTGTGAAACTGGGTCTACAAAGAAGCAAACGGCCCGACTGTGGAGGAAGGCTGTGGGAAGGTTTAGTTTGGACTCGTCATTCAGCCCAACTCTTGGACTCGAAGGAAAAGGATTCTGTGCAGATTTGCTGAATGTTTTCCAGGCAGCCCGATGCAGCTCTGCCAGGAGCTCAGCTCTCGCAGCAGGCCCTGGTGCTGCCCTCTCACGGCCCCGAGGCTGACCCAGCGCAGGGGAGGCCGGAGCACACTGCAGGCTTTCGACAGCCGGCTTTGATGCTGGTTCCGATGCTGTGGATCTCTGGGATTGTGGATCACCTGGAAGGCGTTGCCCAGAGGGGACCAAGACTCCTGGAGCTGGGCAGCGGAGCGAGGCTTTCTCTCCACCTGTGTGCCCTGGGAGGAGAACTGATTCAGGACTGAGAGGAATGGTGTAGGACTAATAGGGGACTGATGCCTCCTGGTGGTCCCGGGCAATCCCACCGGCAGTGTGGGAACGGTCTGTGCACCTTCCACAGCCGGCTCCTGGTGCTGGGATGCCTGGGGAAATCCCAGCGGGAACCTGGAGGATGCACGGGTCACCAGTTGGGAATGCTCAAAAGGGGAGTCTGAGCAAAGGGGCAGGAGGCAAAGGCTGGGAAGTGGGGAAACTGGAAAGGGAGACGTGGTTCAGGGCTATGGACTGGCCACACAGGAACAACAGGAGTGTTGGGGGCAGCTTTGGGCACCACAGTGTAAGAACTACAGCTGTTAGAAAGTGTTCAGAGGAGGGACATGGGATGGGGAAGGATCTCGAGGGGAAGCCAGTGAGGAGCAGCTGAGGGCACTGGGATTGATCAGCTGGAGCAGAGCGAGGGCAGAGCTCCCCGGGAGCTGCAGCTCCTCCCGAGGGGCAGCTCCAGCTCTGCTCTGGGACAGGGACAGGAGCCAGGGAAGGGCTGGAGCTGGGCCAGGGCAGGCTCAGGCTGGAGATGAGGGAAAGGTTCTTCCCCCAGAGGTGCTGGCACTGCCCAGGCTCCCCAGGGAATGGGCACGGCCCCGAGGCTGCCAGAGCTCCAGGAGCCTTTGGACAGCACTGCCAGGGATGCCCAGGGTGGGGTTGTTGGGGGTCTGTGCAGGGACAGGAGCTGGACTGAAGATCCTTCTGGGTCCCTCCCAACTCAGGAGATTCCATGATTCTCTTGGTTAACCAAACTGGAGCCCATTGGAGAATTGCTGAAAGCTTCAACTCTGAAAAGACTCCAGACACAGCTGGGACCAGTGAGAAGGGAAGAACCAAACCATTGTGAACCTGACACTTGACTCATGAAAACCCCCAGCCCAGGACTTGGTGAGGCCCTGCTGGGTTTAGCAGAATGCAGGGGTGGGCTCCAGCCAGAAAGGTGTGGACGTACTGATAACCACGAGCCTTGACACAGAGATAGTCAAGACAAGGACTTATTCCTCTGCTTTGACATCCCCCAGCAGCACTGCATGTAGGACGGGCCACCAGCACTGTCACCTGGAGATGCATGGGGACAAAAACTGTTTCCTGGGTTTAAAAGGCTGTAGGAAAGGGGAACAATATGGAGATGGTGTTGTGGGGTCTTGTGGGGTGCAAATGATGCTGTTGTGCACTATGGTCTGTGATGGTGATAGAAGTGCGGTTGTGGCTGTGATGGTGCAGAGATATTTCATCAGGGCAGTTGTACCAATGCCAAAATATTTAACAGCTGGCCCCAGAAATAATTGTCATTTCTGGTGTGAGACAGTTGTGGAATGAGAAAATTAATCACAGCCAGGGGATTTTACCCTTCTGCTTTTTGCAAAGTGTCACCCTCTGGGCTGAGCTGCTGTGCTGGCAATGGGCAGCAGCACTGAGGGCATTGCGCTCTGTGCCTCCTCTGCTCCTGCAAGGCTTGGGCTAAGCCAGGCTCATCTGACACAGGAGATTGAAAAGAATTGAAGGGAAACAAAGAGAAATTCTAAGCTTTCCTCAGAAACCTATTAAAGTCCCTGTCATTTACTCGGAACACATGAAATAGCCTTTATTACAGGCATTTTGCAGAGCACAAAAGCTACTTTCAATAACACAGGAAGGGAAAAATCATTACAAACTTGCAAGAATCAAGGACCATCTTGCAGAATCTCTTTGTCATGAAACAAATTATGAAAGGCTATAAATAGATGACCATTATTAGAACAAGGAGCTCTCTAACTGGGCTCTCTGCACAGGGAATGAACTGCTTCCCTCCCAGCCAGGAGGGAGCTGAGGCAATCAGCAGGTACGTCACAGGCTCTCCAGGGTGCAAGAGAAAGCAGAATTGAAGTCCTTGCCTCCTGCTTCTGAAAATGGGAGAAGCATTTGCAGACACAAGTTACTTAAAAGACTGGTAAAAATACACAAAATACACACAGGTACTCACTGACCACAGGATGGGGCTGAACTTAATCAAGGTCACACCCTGGAGGTGTCCAAGGCCGGGTTGGACAGGGCTTGGAGCAACCTGGGACAGTGGAAGGTGTCCCTGCCTGTGGCAGAGGGTGGGATGAAATAAAATTTAAGGCCTCTTCAACCCAAACCATGTCAGGATTCTGTGATTCCATGGTGTCACTGCTGACCAGAACACAGGACAGGAGCTCTGTGCTCATGAAGTCTGGCTGTGCTATCCAGCTCCTCCATAACCTCTTGGTTCTCTTTCTCACTTCTCAGGGGTTTTCCTCCTCCTTGGCTGCTTGAAAAAAACATTACTCCTTTGATTTTTAGAATTTTTTAAAATTAAAAACCAGCCTAACATATTCATTCCTGCTCATCATGTAAGTGAGTTAAAATAGTTCTTTCTCCTTCTGGCTGTTTACTTGTGTGGTATTTTTATGAGTTACTCATGTCTACTTTTAGCCTTCCTGTGGACAGACTAAACACAATAAACTCCTTCCCTAAACATAATAAACTCCTTCCACCCCCCCACCCCCCCCCCCCTCTAAGGCAGGCCTGCCATTCCTGTGCCATTCCTGTGCCATTCCTCCTGGCATATCCCTGGATCTGCCCTTCAGTTCCATTTGCATGGCAGGGTGCCCAGGTGAAACTGGGCATGGCTGGTTTTTTAAGGCTGGGTTCCTTTGGCATTAACTGCTTTTTATAGTTCGGTTAAATTTACAGTAACTGCAACAATCCCATGTTCTTTCCCAGGTTTTTCATGGAGTTATGGACTGCAGGAATGAGGATGTTTACTTAAATTCCAACTGCCCTGAGCAGGTCAGTGGGATCTCCCTGGCTGAGTCCAGGAGATTTATAATGACAGCATTAAACCTTGAGGGCCCTGCTGTGGAAAAGACAAGATATGGAAATCTTCCAAGATAAGGAAATTTTAAGGGTGAGCAGCACAGTCAGGGAGAGACTGGGCGCTGCAGGATTTCCAGAAAAGGGAGTTGTGCAAAGCACACTGGATGCTAAGGAAGAGCCTTGAAAAGCTGCCCCAAATGGCTTTGAGACATTTTTGCCAGCACTGTTTCCAGTCCATGGGATCTCTTATCCCCATGGGATCTGCTGGTTTGGGGTTTTCTCCTTGAGCAGGGCAAAATCCTTTCCAAACACTCATGGAGCAGTGTTTGGGGCGTGGTGATAATTGATAATCTTTCCATCCTGAGCTGCTCTGTCCAGCACAGAGCTGAGCTTGGCCAGCTGCCAGGGCTGCCCTGTTTACAAGAGGCTCACACCTTCCAAAGGAATGGGCACTCAAATGGGCCACCAGGATTTTCAGTGCTTCTGGGAAGGTGCCATGGAAGTCTTGGAGAGCAGCAGGACCATGTTCACATCAGGTTTTAGTGTCTGCATTCAGCCTTTGGGGCAGCCAGCAGCTCTCCCTGGAGCTGCTAGGGCTGTGTTCTGTGCTCTTTTGGGGCCTTGGGGCTCAGGAGGAGCAGGTGGTGATTCCACAGGCTCCAGGAGATCCCAGAAACACTGAGGCTGGAAAAGACCTCCAAGATCAAGTCCAACCTTTAGCCAAACACCCCTGTGCCCACTAAATCATATCTCAAAGTACCCTATCTCAAAGTGCCACATCTACTTGGTTTTTGAACATTTCCAGGGATGGTGACTCCAGCACTTTCCTGGAAAACCTGTTCCAATGCTTAAAAGGCAGGGAGGTTACAATGTCTCTGGGAAAAATTTTGCACCAAGGCTTTGGAGAAATTATCTTGGATGTGAGTGGAAGATGGGCACAGATATCCCTGCGGATGCTGTGCAGCTCCCTGTTCCTGGCACACTGGAAAATGGAGATATTATTTCATATTTTTTTATATTAGTACAGAAACATTTCCTATTTTTTAACATTATTGTTAAACCCATGATATCTTGTCTGGAATAATGGATTGACATATTCATTATGGGAGAACTGGAAAATGGATAAATTTGGGTGATCTTTTCCCACTCTGAATTCTGCAGACCTACCAACTTTATTAATTATTTTTTCTGTGGCTGAGGCTACAAAGCTAACCTTTGATCCCTGTGTATGTTAGATTTAAACATTAGTGTCAATTGTATTTCTAAGTCCAAAACCTCTTTAAACATGGGAACATTTTCACTGGCTCTGGCTCAAGGCTTCCCGCCCTGGATTAAACTATTTGTTGTTTCCCACACGTCTTAAGAAATGGATTAGTTAAGGCATTTGTGGCCTTTCCTAGGATTAACGTGGAGGCAGAAATGCAGCTCTGCAACACAGTCCTTGGACTGGGGCACCCCGATGGTACAAGGCTGCTGGGCCACAAAATTCAGTGTTGTTTATAAGGAAAGCAATTATTTCTCTGTCCGGCTTGATGGAGCCCTGTGAGGGAGACCTGGGAATGAAAAGTATTCCAGAGAAGTGCACAGAGTCCAGGATGGGTTTAAAAAAGTAGGAATTATATTCTGAAGTTATGAGGAGAATATCAAAAACACGTTTTCATGGATGGACAGGAAGACACCTTTAAATCTCCCTAAACAAAGCAATAAAAGCCTGTCTGGGTGTGGATTGGGCAGGTCAGAATCTTTTCCCTGAACAAACCCCCAGGGGACCAGGCTGGTCCCCTCCCTGTGGCAGAGCTGCAAGCCATTCCCACATCTCTGAACATCTCTGTAGCATTTCCAGCTCACAGGTAACAAAGACCCTGGAATCACAGAATCCTGTAATCATGTAATCCTGTAAAGTTGGGATGCACCCACAGGGATCATTGAGTCAAACCCCTCTCCCTGCACAGACACAACCCCACCCTGGGCATCCCTGGCAGTGCTGTCCAAAGGCTCCTGGAGCTCTGGCAGCCTCGGGGCCATGCCCATTCCCTGGGGGAAAATGAAGAGAAGCCCTCCCTTGGCTTCAGGGTTTGGATATAAACCACTTTGCCCTCTTCTCCCCTCTAGTTAGGCTCTGTCTTTGAAAGAGAAGGAGATGATGGGTGATAGATACAAAGGGATTCCAGGGCCAGGTCCCCTGGTAAAAGTCATCTCTGCCCCAGGCTGGTGCTCAACAAGCAGCATCAGAGGGTTTGGGCTCTGCATTGCAGTAGGGTCACTGGGAGAGGAGCTCTGGCATTAATATCAGCTACTGCAGAGATTAAGAATTCAGCAAAACACATCCTGAACATTTGTCCTCTTTTCACAGAAAGGAAAGACATTAATTTTTCAGAGGATCATTTCCATCCCCACCAGACTCAGCTAAGCTGAACCCACAAGCCTGATTGCAAAAATGAACTTGAACCACAAAGATCTTTTTGGGTCTTGCTCTGTGGTCTCCTCTGAAAGCCAAATAAAGAGATAAAGCTGGAATGAGGGACAGGGGAGAGCCAGGTAGAGCCACAACAGCCTGGAGATAAATTCCCTTTTAGTAAAACCCATCTTCCCATTTTCCAGGACCTGGGGTTACAATAACAGTAACTTGTGCTCCTTTATTAACTGCAGATTAATGGGAACCCTGCTGGCTTCTGTTTCTTTGTCCTTACTGGGATATATGCAGAGGAAAGCAGGGAAATTCCTGCAGGTCACTTCCCATGGGGAGGAAACACATGAACCCTCCAAAGCTCACTTTTTTGGGACAACAGAGCTGGAAGGAACCAGTCTGGGAGGAGGCAAACAAAACCCCCTGTCTCTTATGCCACCCTGTGTCCCCCTCCACAAGACAAAAATCTTTCAGGCTTTTGAGCCTTCCTTCTCTCCAATGGAAAAGGTCCTTTTGAAATTCAGAAATTAGCTTTTCCATCCCTGGTTTGGCTCATTTGGACTCAATACCGGGAGTCTACTTGAAAATGAACAGGTAAAAGAGATATGCAAAGGCAGAGGAGGGGATCTCATAAATCTGGCAGCAATTAATGGGATTCAAGAAGCAAACCAGGTTAATTCCTACCTATTACTTTATTCTTAGAAATTATCACCTTCCAGTCCCTCTAGCAGGGTCTATAGATGACTGATGCTTCTGCTCCTCCACAAGCCATATTCATAATGTTTTCAGCCAGTTCTGCAATTACTGAGCTCTGGAGCCATAATTTGATCATCCTGCTGATGTCTGAAGAGATGAACCAGCTCTGACTGTAAATACCTGGCAGCCATTCCAGGTTTGTCCATCAAGGACTCTCACAAAGTCTGCAGGGCTCAGAAGGCTCCAGATCCCATTACTGGGTGTTCCCCTCTTCCAATTGCTGTACATTAAAAATATTTCAAGGGTACAACTTGGACCACTGGTGGTTGCTCTGCATCTCATTGTCTGCTGTTTGGTATAGGTGCTGGAAGATGTTTGTATTTCACTGAGGTTGGGGTGGATGCTCCAAAAAACAACATGTGAAACACTTTGGGAATAAACAGGAAGATAAAGCCAGGAGGTTTTTGCAGGAGGTGCAGAACCTCCCCAGGCTCCAGTGAGATTTGAACTCACGACCCCTGGTTTACTAGACCAGTGCTCTAACCCCTGAGCTATGGAGCCTCTGAAATTTGGATGCTTTTGCCTCTGCAAACATTTCATATCATAATTTTCTCATCATTCTGGTATGAAATGGCACCAGCACTGCTGGAATGTGCTGCTCCAAGGATTTTCAATTCTCTTTCCAAACTGCACCAAAACCCATCAGACACAAAACCACCACCACAAGGTGAACCCAAAGCTGGAATTTGCTCTCCTTCAGCTCATCCCTGTCAGGACATCAATTCCCTTTCCCCCAGCCCAGCAGCTTGAGAAGTGAGAAGTTTACAAAGAAATGATGATATTGGGCCTCTTCATAGTTGTTGCACTTATTTATCAAAAAAGGACAGAAACAGGGGCCATGAAGATGCTCCAAAAGCTGGAGCCCCTCTCACATGAGGAAATGCTGAGAGAATTGGAATTATTCAGCTTGGAAAGAGAAGGCTCCAAGGTGACTTTTTTGTAGCCTTTCAGTACCTGAAGAGTCTCCAAGAGAACTGGAAAGGGACTTTTCATAAGGATATGGAGGGACAGGGAGTGGCTTCCCACTGCCAGGGGACAGGGCTGGATGGGATATTGGGCAGGAATTGTTCCCTGGCAGGGTGGGCAGGTCCTGGCACAGGGTGCCCAGAGAAGCTGTGGCTGCCCCTGGATCCCTGGCAGTGCCCAAGGCCAGGCTGGACACTGGGGCTTGGAGCAGCCTGGGACAGTGGGAGGTGTCCCTGCCCATGGCAGGGGTGGCACTGGGTGGTCTTTAAGATCCCTTCTACCCCAAACTAGTCTGGAATTCTCTTATACCCTGCTGCTCCCCACTGGAAATCTGCTGTGTATTTATTTCTCCCTCTCAGCTCTTCACAGATTTCATGGCTTCCTCAGAAGTCCACGTTTTGTTCCTTCCTGCTGCTTGATCCTCCCTTGGGGAGCCCTTTGGATGCCACCTCCAGGCTGAATCTGATGGACTGTGGGACTGAACACTCCCCAGGCTGAGCTTTCAGCTGGGAGCGAAACTGCCACAGAAGTGGGGTGAGTGTGGAGAAAGCAAGAATCACAGAGAACAGAACTCTGGATTTAGCATTTGGCCAGTGAGAACCCCTGTGTTGCCCAGGAATATTTGAGTAGAACTGTGGGCAGTGCCAGAGTGATTGGGAGATTCCTCCTATAGATTCCCCCACTATGGTGCCCCGGGCTGGCCCTTGGGGGATTTCTGTGCACAGAAGGAGGAACTCTGGCCCTGCACAGCCCCTTGTGCACCAAGTCCCAGCTTCCTCACGTCCAACAAGCAGCTTCTGCAGAGCTGGAATAGAAAAGCCCCGTCTGGAACACCTCAGATTTGAGGAAAGTATTTGTGGAGACTGTCAGCAAGTCCCAGAGAGGATGGTGGCTGTGCATTAAACCCTCGGGCACAGAAATGCCTCATAGCAGGGGAAAATGTACAGCAGCAGCTGAAGAGGACTCTGAGTTTCAGGGTAGATGCACAAAGAGAAAATATAAGTACAAATGGTTAAAGGGTGACTCAGAATAAGCCACATTGTGTCTATTATTCCTGGTCTTTTTTGTGGAAGAAAATTGCTCTCTTTGAAAGAAACCAGAAATTAAGACCATCCATCCTCCCAAGCGTAGAAAAACACAAACCCTCATTAGGTGGGCTGAAAGGCAATTCTCAGGCCTTTATCTGACAAGCTAAGAGCAGGATTCTGTCTATAGCTTTTAAGGAGAAATGATGAATTACCTGGCATGGGTTCAGTGCCTGAGCTTGGCATTGGATAAACTCACAAAGAAGCCTGAAGCCAATCAAACAACTTTGTACAAACCCTGCTGAAAGCAGCCCTTTGGGGGCACACAGGGAGGACGTGCACCAATAAAATAAAGCTGAAAATAATAATGAACATGCCATGCAGGAACATGTGCTTGGAGCATGGTTTCCAAGAGCAGCTGGGCTTGGAGCCTGGGAACACATGGCTGAGCCATGAGAGACTGCCTGGCAGAAGGCAATAATGGAGCAGTTTGATACAGGCTGTGTTCAGACCTTGACTTGAAAAATAATATGGTTTAAATGTGTACTGATGCTTGGAGCATTCGGTGAGAAATAAATGCTCCTGGTAATGAGAAGTGATAGAGTGGTGAATGTGAAAGGCTGGCTGGTGCTGGAAAGGTTGTGTCCTTGCTTTCCTGAATGAAACTCTGCCACATTTCCCAATGTCAGTGTGTTCTGGGGGTTTTAACCTCGGTGCAGACCCTTGCAGTACTGAGAGCTGGCCTGGAATGGAGCTGGAACTGCTGCAGAGGCCTCTGGTACTATGAGCACCAGGAGAGTTCTGCTGAGCCCTGGCAGCCCGGTGCCCTCATGCCACTGTCCCCACAGCCTGGGCATGTCCCCAGATTTCACTTTCTGTTTGATCTCTGCCCCATCCCTGCCCACCCTGGGAACCTGTCCTGTTTTTCTCTCCCTTCTCATAGTGACTGCTGAGGTGTGACCCGGGCACCTTGCCCTGTGCCCTGTCCCCCAGGCAGGACTGCACCTGCACCCTCAGATGAAGGGCCTGGTGCCTGCAAGGCTGGCCCTTGTTCTATTTTTACCCCTAAAACTCCTGCAAATGACTTTCTTCCCACTGCCTAGAAGGAAATCTTTCTCCTGTGCACTTGCAGTGAGATCTGGCCTGGCTGGACAAGGGCTGTGAGTCCATCCCAGGATTCCTGTGCTAATCCTCTGCCAGCTGCAGGTGGGACTTTTCCAGCTGCTCTGTGGCCATGCAGGATCAGCAGTCAAGCCCCCAAACTCCCCTCACCACACAGACCCTGAACCAAAGCACAGCTGTCTCCTGCAGTGCTGGGGGGCTCTTCTGAGCACCTCTGGTGGGAAAGCTACTGTGACAAATGAGGAAAACTGGAAGGAATAATAATTGCTAGATGAGATGGGAATGGTCATCTGTTTGCTAGGTCCTGGCAGGGCAGCCTCAGCGACCAACAATAAATTTATTGGACAATAAAGGAAATTTCTCCTGGTGGAGTCTGAAGGAAATGGAACATTTTGCTCTTCCAAACAGTGCCTTGGCCAAGTCCTGATGCAAAGTTTGTCCAGGGTCATTACAAAATGGCTGCTAATGAAGACATCATGAATTTTCTTCTTCAGTAGGAAGTGGGCTAATGAGAAATCAGATTTTGATTTGTTTTTCATAATTGGATCTGTGTTTATAGCCAGGTACTATGATTTGGCTTCTACTCTAAGAACCACTTGATTATCAGGAAGGTGGAAAGCTCTGCCCCAATATTTCTACATGAGATACTTCTTGAGTTCAAAACCAGCACCAATACATTGTCTATTAGCACAAAGCTTCCCTGGGCTGCTGACACAATTCTGCTTTTCTTCTGGAACAGATCTTTCATCTTCTTCCCGTCAGTATGTGTAGGAGTCCTGTTGCTGTCAGGCAGGGCTCAGGAACAGCCCAGCTGAAGTTGGCTGCTTGGGCCCTGACACAGAGCCCACTTTGTCCAGGATTAGTGACTAAATGAGGATAAACAGACTCTAGTGGGAGATGGTGATGACTGTGAGGGCTGAAGAATTCAAAGTTCATGAGATTACACAATTTGAGGATAAAATGTGCATCCTTTGCTCTCTTTATCCTAGCAAGCCCCATCTTAGAGATGTTTATCCACTACAGTTGGATATGCAATTTCCACCACTGACTTTTGCCCTGGTCAAACCCATATTCTGGATGCTCTCTGCTTGTGGAACACAATATTTTTCACTTACCATACTCGTAAACTTTAGTTACCAATAGTAAATTCACCTATTTAGTTAAAATTTGCCTGTTTAGCTGCAACAGACTTAAATATCGTCTGCCCACTTAGGCAACACCTATCACTGCAGAGCCCAATCACTCATTTAGATTTTATCTCCTATTGGATGCTTCCTGGTTGCTTTTTTGGATCCATACTTCTTGAAAATTCTGTGGAGTTGTCCCAGTTTTACCTGTGAGATGAGGAGTCTGAAAAGCAGAACTCGACAGTTCCAATGCCTCTGGTTTTCATGGAAAATAAGAGTTTCCACTGTGTTATTTGCTTTCACCCAGAGATGAGGGAAATTGCTACAAAGTGGATATGTTTGTGTACAGCAAATTAGGCATTATGGGCATGATTCATGGATAATCTTTGCAATCTTCAAGAATATTTTCTGAACAAAAGTCATATAAAGGGAGTCCCTGGCAGTGACCTCCCGCTGCTCTGCAAAGGCAAAAGGCAGCAGTGGGCAGCAATAAAGCAACAAACCAAAGCCCAGATATTTGTTTTCCATGGATGGAAACATCCCTCCTTAAGGATCAGCGAGCTTTTCTGGCATTATTTACAGGGTATTTATCTCCAGCAAATGAAATTGTTACATCATGTTGGATTTCTGACAAGCCCAAAGTCCCTGGAGCCCAGCTCGGATGTGAACTGGGGATGAGAGGCCACCCCAGCTCACACATGAAGGCTGGACAATGTGAGGAACTCTGTAAAACCCTGAATGAATAAACTCTGGTAATGATTCTACCAAGAGCTCAGGGGCTGCATCCTCTTAATTATAAGAAAACCACAAAATCTCAATAGAATTTTTGATCTGATGCACAGAGAAGAAAAAACACATTTCACTCTTGTACCCATACTTGATGCTATTTTATGTCCTTCTAGAAGTGAAAAGATGACATTAGAAGAGAAAACTGACATAGTTAATACAATATTACAAGGCAGGGGGTTCCTTCTGGCCTTAAAATGAACCTGGAAGTTTGGACTGGCTCCCCCAGGCTCTCCCGGCCTGCTGGTGTTTGTGACAGCCCAGTGGCCACCAGTGCCTTAAAGTTCCTGCCTTCCTTTAAAGTACCCTTGTAAAGTTTTCTTGGAAGCCAGGAGGAGTTTCCTCAAGTCCTGGGAAAAAATATAAAACTGGTGTGCTGTTCGGAATAAACACATCATCTGAGGGTGCCCAGTTTGTTCCCTGTGCTGAGGGAACAGGAGTTATACCTGGAATGCAGCTGCCTCTCTTTAAGCTGCTGTAACTTCTCCCTGGAGCCCTCCTCAGATACAAAATTGGTCAAAATTTTACCCTTGACCCCTTTCAGATTAGCAAAGAGTAAAATCCAGCTTGTTCTGAAAACCACGTGGAACTGCTGGTGCTGTGCAGGCCTGAGGCAGCTCAAGCTGCCTTTCCAGGAATTTTCAGGAACACTTGTGAAACACAAAGACATTGGTATTTCTGAGTATCCCAGTGCCCAGAAGCAGAGGGATTGTGCACGGCTGGAAACCTGCATTTCACAGGGCCAGGCCCCCAGCCTGCCCTGCCACCAGCCCAGGGCCACCACCCCAGAGAGGCTCTGAGGGCCCCTGGTGTCCGGGAGGATTGGCAGAGCTTTTGGAGTTCCTCGGGAATAAACCCCAGCTCAAGGCAGCCCTTAGCACCTGTCAGCCCGAGAGAGGAGGATGTTTTATTGACAGATGCCCTTAATTACAGATGAGTTGCTGAGCTGCAGGAGCTCAACAATTTGTGAGCTAGGCCAGACACTGTGGGCTGCAGGAGAAAAATCAGTTTGAGTTTCAATCCTGATGTAATGGTAATCATGAGAGGGCAAAAAAGTCCTTCCCCCCATCCTCAGGATAAGGGGTGCAGTGTATCAGAGGTTTCTACTGGAAGTGCATAAAAACAGGGATTTAAACCCCTATTCTGCTGTGACTGCTCCAGCAGCAGCCTCTCAGCTGTGCCACTTCAGCCCTATAAAACACAGTATTTCAGGGAGCAAAGAACAAACATTGCCATGGTCATTTTGCTGGGTCATAAATCACACTCAGCAGTAGGAATCACCCAAAGCAGAGCCTGGTGAAACTCCCATGCTGGTCCCTGGCAGTATCACTGCCTCTCCTCAGTTAAATTCTCCAAACACTCAGCTTGTTGGGCTCAGATGGAAAGTCTGGGAATGCACAGCACCACTGACAGCTCAAATACTCCTCACAGCCCCACAGGAAAAAAAAAAAAAAAAATGTAAATACCAGGAATGCAAGAAATGCAATTAAATAATGCAGGAAGGTAGACATTGTGCTAGAACCTCTTTTGGCAGCTGGCAATGTGCTTTCCTGCACATCTAAACCAGCAAGGAATAAGAGCCAGAGGGGGATGAAGAGCTCAGCAATCCTTGGGTACTGCAGAAAATTCTTGGCCCTGAGGCTGGAAATCTGTAAAATCCACAGAGGTGAAGCTGAAGGCAGAGACAAAATCTCTCACTTGCACTGGTGACCTTTGTGTTGCTGCTCCAGAATTCCCAAGCCTTTCCAAGGGGGAAACAGCACAGATGGTCCAACAGAGAGCTGTGGGTTGTAATCTGCTGTGGGGTTTGCAGTGGGTTTGCCAGGAGTTATGCCAAACGAGTCCAGCTGCTGCAGATAAGGATCTCTGATACCATTTAACTTCCAAGAGCCTCACTCCAGACTGTCCCTGCTGTAGCTGTGACAGCACCACACACTCAGTTTGCAAAATTAGTGCAACTTCAAGAGGAGATTTAAACTTGTCTGCTGAAAAAATCTCATTGGAATGTCAATATTATTATCCTGAGTGCTCAGGTCAAGCTCATGGTGGGCAGCAGGAGCACAAATTCAGGGACAAAGTAGGTGGGATGTGACAACAGGAGGTTGTTTGACCCAGACTGCATCATGAGACCACCAGACCAAGCAGCATTTTCTGCTGTGCCTTGGGGAAGATGCATTCACTGCTGCATGTTGCAGTGCCAAAGCTGATCAGAAAGGTAGGAAGACAACACCTTACCTGCAGCAGAACAGGCAAGTGAGCTGAGCAGGTTGAGCTTGACTCGATTTTGGGTCTGCCAGAGCTGAATAGTAAAGAGAGAGTCCATAATCCTGTGCTGTGACTGAAGGGATGATTCACTGGGCCCCATTACGGACCCCTGGGTACTTACTGGACACCAAGCAGACACAGAACCATGGATTCCTGAACAAATGTTTCCAGCCTGGCTTACAGCAGCAGCTGGAGATACCATCTTTCCTTACTCTCAGGCCAGCAGCAGAAACTCCTGTAGGAGTAAACAAGCTGTTGTTCATCCCAAATGCCCAGGGTTGGGAGGAGGACTCTCTTCTGGGTGCCCTCAGGAAGTTCTCCCTGAAATCTGTTTCCCATCAGACCTTCTAGTATCACACAGCCTCATTCAGGGTCTTATAGTGAGCAAAACTCCCTTCAGGGTCTCCTGGAAAAGCTGTTGTTCATTTTCTTTTAGGGCACTGAAGAGAACTACATGGATTTTTCTCCTCTTTTTGGCTTGTGCTGTTTGAAAGGTTCTTCCCCCAGAGGTGCTGGCACTGCCCAGGCTCCCCAGGGAATGGGCACAGCCCCGAGGCTGCCAGAGCTCCAGGAGCCTTTGGACAGCACTGCCAGGGATGCCCAGGGTGGGATTGTTGTGGGGTCTGTGCAGGGACAGGGGCTGGGCTGGATGATCCTGGTGGGTCCCTCCAACTCAGGCTATTCTATGATTCCATAGAATTCTATTAAATAAATAAATAAATAAATAAATAATTTCAATAAAAACCTACATAAGAAACATCAGCACACTTGGTAGGAATGAAGGAGCCAA
The DNA here is from genome assembly GCA_013397195.1 of Hylia prasina. Lineage (NCBI taxonomy): Eukaryota > Metazoa > Chordata > Aves > Passeriformes > Sylviidae > Hylia > Hylia prasina. The sequence goes on from VYXD01005581.1 coordinate 1,062,847, forward strand.
AAAGGGGGTTTGATTTATCTCCATTTGTTCAGTTGGTTCCTCAGAGTTCTGTGGTTCCCAACTGAATCCATTGTCAATCCCATAATTTAGGAGGTATCATGCTGCCAGAATCCCCCCCGAGTTTCCATGGCTTACTCTGTGCTGTTCACACTCAGTCTGTGCTTCAGGGGCTTGGGCTTGTCTTCATTTGGACAAGCAGCATCTGGGGACAATAAAATAACACGAAAATCTGCCCCCAGCTTTGAGGAAATGTCCCTCTGAGGGACACATCTGCTGCTTTGCCCGGAGTTTATGCAACGTGCTGGCAGTACCCAAAATCCAGGGATTTCACTGCCACTCTCAGGCTGTGGTTTGGGGGACTGTCAGCAAGGATCCACTGCAGCTGTTTTCCTCTTCTGCTATCCAGTGTAAATAAATAAATGTAGTTAAGTAATCAAGTAATTTAGAAGAAGTATGTTAGTAAATAAAGTAATTCAGTGGAATTAATGAGCAAACAAGGGCAGCAAATTAAATGGGCCTTGCTCATCGTCAGCAGGCTTAAATTACAGGGAAAAACCAGTGCAGCTTCCGTGTGAGAAGGCAAAGAGAAGGCACTGCCCTGCAGTGCTTCTGGTGGGAGTTGGATTATCCAGTGGGGGCTAAGCATGAGGGCTTCCCTCTAAAGCTGCGATTCTGGGATTTCTGTAGGTGCAGCTCTCAGGTTTAGAGTGAATGACCGAGCTGACAAACCATCTACAAAATAAACACTCCTGGCTCTGTCCTGAAATCGATGGCTCTTCACATGAGCAAAGGAGCAGATGGTGTCAGAACCAATGACAATGTGCCTGGAGGTGTTTGCCCAACAGGTAAATGGTGAAGTCATGGGACTGCAGGGATGTCACTGTCACTGCTCAGCCAACCTCTGGGCATGGAACAGCTCAGGGTCAGCAGGGAGTCACAGAAACGCCTCAGTTGGAAGAGATCCACCATCAGGATCATTGAGTCCTGCCCCTGTCCCTGCACAGACCCCCCAACAACCCCACCCTGGGCATCCCTGGCAGTGCTGTCCAAAGGCTCCTGGAGCTCTGGCAGCCTCGGGGCTGTGCCCATTCCCTGGGGAGCCTGGGCAGTGCCAGCACCCTCTGGGGGAAGAACCTTTCCCTCATCTCCAGCCTGAGCCTGCCCTGGCCCAGCTCCAGCCCTTCCCTGGCTCCTGTCCCTGTCCCAGAGCAGAGCTGGAGCTGCCCCTCGGGAGGAGCTGCAGCCCCCAGGGAGCTCTGCCCTCAGTCTCTTCTCCAGCCTGAACAAGCTTCTCCAGGTCCTGTTCTGTGTAATAATTACACATTTCCTGCTCACAGCCTTTCAGCCCACTCCATGTCCTTTTCAGAAACCTGATCTTTGGGTTTCCCAGGTGGGATGGGGCAGGGTATCCCTGGTGGGTTGTTGCCCCATCCCAGGTGCAGAATCTGGCACTTAGTTTCATTAAAATTCATTAAAGTTCATTAAATGAACCCCTCTCCTCCACATATCCCCCTCCATACAGGGTGGGAAACACAGAGGTCACAAGCACAGATTGAAGCCAACATAGGTGAACAATCTGCAGATTGTTCAAAATGTCTGTGGAGGAGAGGACGTCCTGGTGGTGGTCTCTGTGTCTGATTCCCACCTCATTTCCAGTCTTTCCTATCCCAACTTCTACCTCCATAAAATGACCCAGCAAATGGCCAGAGGTTTGGGCAAGGCTGGCTTGTGCTGTGAGTGTTCATCTGCAGCCTGTGCATCCCCTTATAGAGATGAGAACCAGCAACTCCCTGCCTGGGGGAAGGTCCTTGGAGCTCTTCTCCAGTGGCCTGAAATGATGAGAAAGCACAGAAATCAATGGTTTGGGAAAGCAGCTACTGGGAAGAAGGTAATACAACTTGTGGGCTGGGGCAGAAGAACTTGATCTCTCCTAACTGAGCTTTCAGCAAGGAAAAATCCTGATCAGAAGGGCAGAACTGGAAAAATCCTGATTGGAGGGGCAGAACTAGAAAATTCCTAATGAGAAGGGCAGAACTGTCACATCAGACAGAAGCAGTGCCTGTGCACAGTCATGGGCTCCAGCTCTTGGGAATATCAACAGATACAATCTCACTCTGAGCAGCCTTTCATATTAAATTCCTTATCATTTGGTTTTGCCAGCACAGCACAATCTCTATCTGCACAGCCTGAGCGGGCTGAGCTCCTCAGGAGACAAAAGTTTCCAAATATCCAAGGGCAGAAATCAGCGAAGGGAAGTGAGGTCTGGAGGTGGGCTTATTGAAAGCAACTTTTGCAGAAGCCCTGAAATCAGGTTTGCAGCCCCATCAGAGGTGGGTGATCCCTGAACTCCTTCAGACTCAGGCTTAGAGGCAGGGGACAATGGACCAAGCACAGCCCTAAAATTCCCTGCAGTGAGAAACTTGGGAAAGTAAAATGTGATCCTCTTTCCTTCTTTATTAAGGCAGCACAAGGGTTTATTATTCTATCCTTAAAGAAGGGGCAGGGCAGAGGTGATTAGAGCTGAATTTTCAGGCAGCAGCAGCAGCAGATTCCAGCAGCTGCCCAGATGGATCAGCCACCTCCGTAAATAAACTGGCTGCAGACAGGGAAGTTGTTGTCTGAGGGCCAGCAGCTCCACACAGGAGATGTGATGTGTGGAGTGTATTTGCCACACATATTTCATGTCATCTGAGCTCAACCCCGAGAACAAAATAAAGATATCACGGAGGCAGCCAATCCCCATGGGATATTGGCAGCAAATGCAAGCTCAGGCCCTGCGTGTGTGGCAAGAGCTGCTGCTGTGGGGGCGGCCTGGGGGTTCCTGCTCCACAGGGTTTATGTGGTGTCAGCTCCTGCTGGAGACAGCGTGGGAACTTATGCTCCAGTGGCAGAAGCACTTGCATACTTTGATGGAATTGCCTCATTCCCAAGGGTGCTGGTGAGCCCGGGGCCCCCCGGGTGTGGCAGCAGCTGTCCCACTGTAAACTTATCAACACCAGATTTGCTCTCCCATTTCATGGCCTGTTCACACAGATTTGTGACATCCTCCTGCAGCCAAGCACAGTTTGCTCTTCTCTTTTGTGCTTTGAGTAACTTTTCATCACCAGAGAACGCTGGGGTTTGCTGCTCAGGGCTTCTCCCAGTCCCTGAGTGTGTGGAGCTGCCCAGGTCCCAGCACAGAGCCCATGGGGGCTCCCATCAGAGCTGACCACTGACCTCCACCTCTTCTCCTCCTGCTGTCAACCACCAGTCCATGCCAGGACCCGTGTCCTCTCTTTTCTCAACTTCCTTAAAACTTTTGACAAAGATTCCAGAAAAAGCCTTTAGAAATCCAAGTAGGCTTTATCAACTGGTTCACCCTCCATCCATGAGGTGCCTGTTGGTTTTTCCTAAGGTCTCCAGGGGGCTGGGGAAGCACAGTTTTCACTCGGGGCAGCCACACTGGCTCTCCTGGAGCAGCTCATGTCACCTGTACCCATTCACTTCCACCTGAGCAGTGGTTTGGCCCCTCCTGCTTGGCCAGTCCACACTCCCCTGGCAGACCTGGGAGTTTGATCAGCCCAAGAAATCCCAAGTGCTACCCCTGTTTGAAGCCCCATCTGGAGCCAGGGCTGGCCCTTCATGGACAAACCCTTCAAGGAAGGCGGCCCGGCATTCCACAACCCCCTGCAGAGCCCAGACGGAGATTTTGGCAGGGAGCGGGGGGGTGCTGGGGGGTTCCTCTCGTGCAGCCCCTCTACCCCCGTGCAGAGCAAGGATCTGTCCCGTGTGCTCTGCTCCGGCTGCGGCCTTGGAAGGATCCTGCATCCTTGTGGAGCGCAGGTTCTGCATGGCAGGAGTGCCCTCTAGTGCGGACCCGGAGTTCTCCCTCGCCCCGGCCTCTGCAAAAGGGACCCCAAACCCCGCCCTCAGACTTCGGACAAGGCTCCCTCGCCATGGACCGTCTGAGCGAGCTGGGGACACCTTTGGGAATAGCAAGACAAAAGAGGGACAGGGACCTGTTGTTTTAAAAGTTGTCCTTTTCTTTGAAAAAATTGCCACTGTTTTTATATTTTTTATTTTATTTTATTTTATTTTATTTTATTTTATTTTATTTTATTTTATTTTATTTTATTTTATTTTATTGCTAATTGTTATCTGAATAGTTTTCCAATAGGTGTGAGATTTTAGCATTGCTTTGGAGGATTCCTGAGTTGTTTCAGATTTTGCACATTTGGTGTCTGGAAGGAAAACCAGGTGGGAAATGTCTCCCATCAAGCATCACTGAAAGTCGCAAGATGCCCAAACATGTCACATGCCCAGGATGTCGCAGCAGACACCTAAATCATCTCCTGAAGGAGAAATTCCCACTGGGAAGAGCCCAGCTCATGTGGGAAAGCTCTCTGGAAGGGAGTAGATGGCTGTGCATCCCTGGCGTGGCTGCAGGGAGGTGTTTTCCCCTCAGAACCCGTCTGGAGCTGTTCCTGTGTGCCTCAGAGCCCAACCTCGGAGCTGTGCCAGCCCAGGAGTTCAGGCAGAAGGAGGCAAAAGCAGCCTTTCCCCACAGAATATGTTCGTCTACACTGATTTTTGGCAATTCCTTCAAGCTCAGTTGGTTTTCAGAGCAAATGCTAATTTTATTTATTTTTCTTTCCTTGGCCCNNNNTTTTCCTTAGGGCAAATTCTTCTCTGCTCTCTGTTTTCTGAACTGTTTCTCTGTGGGTGTTTCTAATTCCTGTCCTTATCCAGCTGGGACAGAGCAAAAGTTTGGTCCTGTAGCAGCAGAGGTTGTGCCTGTACCCGGCCGGTGCTCCCTTGGTCCCAGCCTGGGACGAGGGATGCTGCTGCATCCCCGGGTGAGCCAAATTCTCTCTGCCTCATTTGCAAATGAGAGAATGGCCCAGTCCCAAAATGGCCTAAAAGTGATTCTCTGCAGCACAAATCCAAGGGCTTTAGCTAAATTCCCTTCAAAAATCCCTAAATGAAGCTGTCCTAAATTATACCACTTAGACTAATATGACAGCATCCATGAAAATTGCATTTTCCCAGTTGTTGGCTCCTCCTGAATTTGGAAGCATGTTAATTTTCTAGAGCAGCTAAACAGTTTCCTCTGATGATTAAAAACTGAATAATAACAGCAGTGCCCGCCTTCCTGAGCCTCATGTAGGACTTAGCAGCAAGAAATTAAACACAGTAGGAAATTCCTTGAAAGAGTTGGAAAACAAATGATTGATACAATCTCGCCCTCCCTCCCGGCTCTGTGATCTGCTTTTAGAATGATTATTAAACACAGGGAAATTCATTTGGTGCTGTAACATGAACAAGACAAATTACAGTCTCTGGAGCTCAGTTAATTGCTAAAGAACACTCTGACCCTCGGTGGGTTCATCAGTTCTGGGAGGTAATGGAGGGAGTGCTCGCCAGCCTGGGGGGGCTGCAGGACCAGACAGGGACCCCTCCCTGGGAGCTTGAGGGGAAATGATGGAAAACTCAGCACCTGCAACCCCCTCACCGGGCAAAATCCAAGGGTAGGGATACCCAGGAGCTGTGGAAGGGATGAGAGGTTGGTGGTCAGATCCCACCCTTGGTTTGCTGTGGCTGCTCTAAAGGGTCTTGGTGAGATGTTGTCTTTCAAGGTGGGATTCATCTCCCTAAATTCAGATCTCTGGAGATAATCCAACCTGCCCAGTCCAACACCCAGCAAGCCCTGAGGGCATTTTCTATTTCCCAAGGGTAGCAGGTGCTCTGGCAGCACCTCACCTTCCCCAGGATTTGCCAGTGGGATCCCAAATCTCATGGCAAGAAGGTCCTGAGACTGCCCCTGGGTATTATGAGGTGGTGTTTGGGCCAAATTCAGGTGATGTTTGGATTTTTTTGGTGTCATCACAGAGGTGGAAGTTGGAGATTTGCCTGTGGCCTTGGAATGCTCAGCGCAGGCACTTTGCAGCACAGGAGTCATGATAAATTCATGAGCTCTTGGCAATGCTCTGTGCGGTGTCACAAACAGAGCCATTGCTCTCTTTTCATCCAAACATGCCAAATTATTTTTTTCTCTTCTTCTTGTTCTATTGTATTAGACTGAGATGTAAAATTATTAATAGAATAGTCGATTAATTTTATGATATTTCATTATTCAATTATTTCCTCCATTATTCTTCCACATTAAATCTGAATAATTTATTCAGTGAATTTTGCAAGCAAAATGTTCAATGCATAATTTTCTCCTTTGTTAATATTCTCCCTGTTCTAATTGTCCATGAGAATTTGATCTAATGCTCTCCAGAAGAGCAACCCTAAGACAAAAGACCCAACACAGAGCTGTGCTCAGCACAACGATGGTGTTGTTCCCCACTGAGGCTCTCAGTGCTCCAAGTGGGATGGGAAGGCAGGAGGGAACAGGCTGTACCTGGCACGGGAGGCAGCAGCAGCTCCCACTCTGTGTGAGCAGTGTCACTGCATTTGGGAAGGGAGTGCAAAGCCTTGGGAAGAGCGGAGCAGGGAAGTGTCGATGTCCTGACTCCCTTCTCCCAGCAAAGGGATCTCAGCCCCTTGGGGGGGTATCAAAATGGGCCAGAGACAGCTCCAATCCCACACTGTGTCAGGCTGTGCTGCTGTCACTGCAAACCCCAGGAGAAGGAGGCACTGCCCTGCCAGGGGACACATTCCACACATGGGCAGCAGTCCCAGCCCACGCTGGGGTCCAACCCCCCCTCCTGTCACTGAGCTCACACGGTGCCTTTGCGATGTGCTGGAGTTTCCCCTTGCAGCACATTGGACTTGCTGTGCCCAGCTTGGGCCCCACCTGTCCCGTGGTCATGGACCTGCTGGAATCTGCAGCTTGGGCTGTTCTCTGGAACAGGAGATCATCACAGAATCCCCTGAGATGGAAGGGACACACCAGGATCATCCAGTGCAGCCCCTGTCCCTGCACCAACCCCACCAACCCCACCCTGGGCATCCCTGGCAGCGCTGTCCAAAGGCTCCTGGAGCTCTGGCAGCCTCGGGGCCGTGCCCATTCCCTGGGGAGCCTGGGCAGTGCCAGCACCTCTGGGGGAAGAACCTTTCCCTGAGCTCCAGCCTGCCCCTGCCCTGAGTGAAGAAATGTGCAGGAGCAGCTCAGGGTGTGCTGGGTTACCTCTCACCTCCTGCAGAGCTGCCTCAGGTCCAGTGAGCACAACCTGTGTCCACATCCTATCCCAGCCCTTTCCTGGGGGAAGAGGAAGCCCCAGCCCTGGGCAGTGCTGATGGTAAGAGCAGGATTAACACCCTCTGGATTTGGCTCCTGACAGCCTGGGGCTGCCCAGGGACGCTTTGAGCCAGGAGAGCGCAGCTCCTTGTGCTGAGCATTCAGACCCTTTGGCTTGGACAACACTCCCAGGCACAGGGTGGGATTGTTGGGGCATCTGTGCAAGCCCAGGGCTTGGACTGGATGATTCTGGCAGATTCCCTTCATATTCTGTGATTCTGTGGCTCTGCTCAGGATGGACTTGCAGCCCTCAGCTGCCTTTCCTACACAAGGAGCCTGTGCAGGTGACAAGAGGCCACACCAGGAAGGCAGAACTGAGGTGATCAATCCCTTGCTCCATCATGAATACCATCATCAACTCCTTTTCCATTTTTCTGCTGTGCATTTTCCAAACCTCCCCCACCCTTTTT
>VYXD01005581.1:1070495-1113117 GCA_013397195.1 Hylia prasina
CCCCCCCCCCCTTTTTTTTTTTTTTTTTCCTGGCATCTGGCACTCACTCACTTCCAGTCTAGGAAGCAGGGGCTGAGCTGAGGAGCGTGGGAGCACTCTGGCTCTCCCTGACATGAGTGAATGAAATGTAGGAAATAGTAAATAAGGAGCTTTTAAGTCAGAACTAACTCTCAAGCCAAAATTTTGGGGAACTTCAGGAATTCACTGTCCTTTCCATGAACGCCACAGGCACTGGTGGGATCTGGGGAAGTCTCACAGTTTCCCAAATGAAAATTCAGGCAAACTGAGCCCTTTTATTTTCATTGAAAACCACTGACCAGCCAGTCACCTTCCCTGCTCCCTCACCTCAGCTGCCTGTTGTTTTATAGCTGAAATCCAGCTAAAATAGTACACAGCAACTCCATATTAAGAGTTGTAGCCAACATGAACTCAGTGTTGGCATCACAACAGCTCCAATTCAGAGAACATTTTCCCTACCCATGTCAATAAATCAGTGGTAGGAACAGTGATAAGGGTGGTAAAAATAGAGTCCCACAAACGTAAGTTTTCTGTGCTTTAAGCTAATAGCTGCTGTTTTCTGAAATAACATCTTGGTGCCACCAGCTCAGTAGAAACATATGGACTGTATCAGCCTTTGCAGTGTTCCCAGTAACTTACATGGAGATTTTCTGAATCATTTGGGATAAAATCTACAGAAATAGACCTGCTTTGAGGCACTTGAGACACAAAAATAATGGGGCTGCAGCGAGACCCCAGTGCTCTGGGAGCCCAAGGGATGAGTCCCCAGCTCAAATCTCTGCCAGGAGAGAGGAGGCTGCAGCCCCTGCTCTGCAGGGAGGGGAGAGTCACCTGGAGGCTTCACTAAGCCACAGCCACGTTGTCTTTGGGGGCTGGCAGTAGCCTTTTGGAGGAGGGGACAAAGCCAGCCCCGTGTCCCTCCAGGGAGCTCTGCTTTCTGCCCAGGGTGTCTCAGCCCTGGCTGCTGCCTTTGGCTTGGTCCCCATGGGGGCTTCTCTCAGCAGATCTGAGCTCTGCAGGGCAGAAAAACTCATTCAGAAAGTGCTCAGGGAGGGCAAAACCTTCCCTGCTGCCAGCCAGTGCTGCCCCAGTGGTGTGTGCAGCACTGCAGATCCTGGGCTGGGGGAAGGATGGGGGCAGGAGGACCAAGGGGAGGAATTTCACACCCTCCAAGGGACCAAAGCCCCTTGGGTTTGCAAGAGTTGCAGGGCAGCATTAAAGGTCTTGTCAGGTGCTTGGGCTTCCCCTGCCTTGTCCAAACAGATGCAAAAAATCAGCCAGGGAGAGAATGTTCACTTAAAGGCTTCACAAGTTGTCCCTGCCAAAAACAAAGTGTGAGGATTGCAACCAAATTTAGCCCATATGCTACAGGCAGCAGAGATTTGGAGCTAAATTCCCTCAGTAGGAAGCCTCCTGTTTTTTGGAACTGGGAAGAAAATACGATATGTAGACTAAAAATGGTATTTTCCATGCAACACAGAAACCACCTGAATCCCACCCTGGCTACAGGGTCTGAGCAGCAGACTGAGAGCAAGAGGTTTGCAGAGGGCTTTGGGTGGGGATGTCACCTGCATCTATCTAAAAAAATTTATCTAAAACCATCTAAAAATAGTTTTCTTCCTCAGGTTTAGGTATGGATCTCAAAGAAAAAGAAAAAGAAAAAGAAAAAGAAAAAGAAAAAGAAAAAGAAAAAGAAAAAGAAAAAGAAAAAGAAAAAGAGGAGCTGTTAATTTATTTTTTTAGTATAATTTCATGTGAGGAACAAATGAGATATTGCTGGAATAGTGATGTCTGCTGAGCACTGACTGCAGACACAAGGACACTAAAAGGGAACAAGAGCTTTTTTAATTGAAATTGAAAAGCAGAAAACAGACCTGCTACTTATTGTGCAGTGCAGAGAACTTGGGAATCCACCTTGTACTTTGGAGTCATTAATTATTGCTTAATTAGAGCAAGGAGCATTTGCAGGATATGTGATAGCAGATAAAGGCTGATTCTCCAGAGAGGCTCGGATCTGGGTACAGAAATAGCAATTCCTTGCACAAAGGGCAGCTGATTTCATTGGGAAAGGAGGAGAAGTGGCTGATCAAGTTCATGGACAGGGAATATCTTCATGTGGCAGTGCCAACACCAATCCCAGACAATCTGGAGAATGAAGGGGGAGAGGAGGTGACCTGCAGAAGAAGATCTGGGGACAGGAGGAGACCTGTAGGAGAAGGTTTTGGGGAAGGAGGTGACCTGCAGGAGAAGATCTGGGGACAGGAGGAGACCTGTAGGAGAAGGTTTTGGGGAAGGAGGTGACCTGCAGATCTGGCACACCTCTGTGGGGGATGGAGAAACCTCCCTTCTCATTACTGCCATCCTTTAAGGAAACTGCCTCCAAGCACCCAGATTTCTGCGTGGTTACCTTGGTCTGGGGCTGGCCCTGGGCTGTGTGGGTGGGATGGGGGGGACCAAACACAAGCAGCAGGTTTGGTTTCAGACTCAACAGCAGAGCAAGGGCAAACCTTCCCAAAGTGTCATTTTGGGTACAGTGGGGTCTCCAGGTGGGTCTATGGATATGGGACAGGCAAAGAGGGCTGGTGTGGCCCCAATGAGACCATTTGATTGTGGCCTCCTTAAGGAGACAAAACAATATTGATATTTATCAGGAAACATCCATCTAAAACTGGTTATTGAGTCAGATATTTGAGTTGTGAAAGAGCCCTGAATTTCTTCTTTGCCTGTACTTTCCACTGGGTGTTTTAAAAGAAGAAGGTGCAACTCACTTTGTCCCATCTCTCCTGTCTCCAGCCATCCCTTTAACAGGGACCATGTGTTTCAAGGTGTTTGAAAACCATCCTATCCCCACAGCTCCTCTGACAGGTTTGGGTGTTTCCCTCCTGCTGTTCAGGACCTTGTCACAACTGCCTGTGGAGTTCTGTGTCTGTGCCATCACTGCTCTTGGGACACCCCTTCCTCCCCTGAAGTTTGCCCTGCTGTTTAATTTAAAAAGACCAGCCACTCCTCTTCCAGCCTGGCTCCACAGCCCCGTTTTTCCATTCCCTGCTGGATCACAGACTCTCTGTGCACCTTCACTGCCCTCCCTGCAGTTTCTGTTCCCCTTTTCAAACCGCAGCTGTTTCACTTGAGGTTTGAGCAGCAGTTTGTGTGAACATGTGAAACCTCTGTGGAAACACTTGATCAGTTTTGCCTCAAACCTTTCACAGTTCTCAGTTCCATCACAAAGGTGGCAACATGATGGCTGCATTTCAGGATTTCTCCACCTCCCTTCCTTTCAGCTGGAAGCAAAATCCTGGCTCACAAATGCAGGACCCAAAGCCTTACTTGGGACTTTGTCACATTTGTCTTGGTCCAGTTCTCAAAGTCACCAGAATTTTCAGGTTCTCCACTGAACCACACTCACCTGCCAGAACCGTGGCAGCAATAATTCCATGAGCACATTCCTGCCTCCTCAGCCAAGGTCACTGAGTAGAAGATCAGTGTGATCTGCTCCAAGGTTGAGCCCTGAACCCCTCTGTGCCCTCCCCAGGCCCCACAGACCCCTCTCAGCGCAGGGTGTGCCTGTTTTTCCTGGCTCAGTCTTTAGCTCCTTACAATTCTTGCACTAATCCCTATCTTTTCCAGCTTAAATAATAATTTCCCAGGAAGAACTGTATCAGATACTCTGCTGAAGTCCATGCAGAGGGATCTGCATTCCCTTTGCCTGCAGGATCTGGTATTTAATTGAAAGACGGGACTGGGTGAGCCTGTATTGATCTGTCCAGGATAAATACCTGTCCGGTTCCCTCTTACTCTCTACCTTCACCTCTCTCGTCTTTCTCTGGGAATGTTAAACTCTCACAGGTTCAACACTCCTGCTGTTTGCACACCACCTTTTGCAGATCACACAGAATTTCACTGACTCAGGCTTTTGCCTCGAGCATGGGGCTGTCCAGTTGCAAACCCTCCTTCATCAGCCTTTTCTGAAACTGATGTGTTATTGTGGAGCTGCTGCACCTCATCATTTTAAGCCTTGATTCCAACTGACTCTGGTAGCTGCACATCCACCCTCATCCCTCTTATTCATGAACCCAACTCCACCTTTTCCTGTAGGATCCCACAGCACGACAGGATCCTCCTCTGCTTTCCTCACCTCTCCCACAGAGCCACCTTTGTAGCTGAGCCCTTTGTTCCCACCCTCAGACCTCACCATCACTGCTCTGATCCTTCTGGAGCTTATTATTTGTGGAGCCACCTGGGAATTTTCCCCACCTACTCTTCCCTTCACCCAGCACTGAGTTGCAAATTCCATGGTTTTTCCCCTTTGGCTTAAAAACCCACACCTCCACATTCAGCTCCCTGGGCCTCTGTGGCCAGCCGACTTCACTAAATAATTTTGTTAAATTTCTTCTAATTTGTCCTTATGAAACCAACTCTCCACTTATAGGCTTAGTTGTTTGGGATTTTTTTCCCTCCTTTCCTTTAATTCAAACTGAATCAACCCCTGGTCACACAGTCCAAGGTTATTTTCTATAACCATGTCCTCTATAGACTTTTCACCCCTTGCCAAAACCGTGTCTAAAATAGCATCTACCTTTGGCTGCTTCCATGACTAATTGATGCAGAAAGTGGTCATTTCCACCCAGAATTACCTGGCTTCCTCTATTAATAGGATCATTGATCCTCCAGTCCATACCCTGTAAGATGATGCTTCACTGCTGTGTTCTGGTCACCAGAGCTTCCAGGCTGAGCTCTGGAATTGTCTTTACAGAGAGTCTTGGATGGATTTTGTGCTGACTCTGACTGTAGGAGCACAGATTTAGGGACAGCTACAAGGAGATCTACAGTTCAATGCTCAGGGAATCACAAATGGGTTTGGATTGGGAGGGACAGTAAATCCCATCCCATCCCATCCCATCCCATCCCATCCCACCCCTGCCATGGCAGGGACACCTCCCACTGTCCCAGGCTGCTCCAAGCCCCAGTGTCCAACCTGGCCTTGGGCACTGCCAGGGATCCAGGGGCAGCCAGGGCCTGCCCACCCTTCCAGGGAACAATTCCTTCTCAATATCTCATTTATCCCTGCCCAAAGCCATTCTGCCTTGTCCTGTCCCTCCATCCCTTGTCCCAAGTCCCTCTCCAGCCTTCTTGTAATCCCTCTTTAGGCACTGGAAGTTTTCATATTAGGAAAGTACCAAAAGCCCGTCCAAATTCTCCAAATCTCCCTAATGCAGCTTTGCCATGGGATGGGGGTTACAGATGGGATTATCTGTGAACAAAACTCACTCAGATATATTTTTGACAAACCCATCAGACTCTGCATGAGCAGTGATTTTCTAGTGCAGAATTTAAACCAACCATTCCTGTGTTTCAATCCCTCACCCACCTTTTCCTGTGCTGGACACAACCTCCAGGAGCAGACAGAGCACACTGGCAGAGGCAGGGCAGGAATCAGACACTGGTTTTGCTCTTCCTGCCCCTAAATATGACATTTATTAGCAGCAATACCAGAGGAAGATAAAGGCCAGGGTCAGAGACGACGGCTGTGTAATTTTAACAGACTCTTAACTTCAATTTTCCCAGCTTAACAGTATTTAAATCACTCTTTAACTTCCCAGTTAAGTGATATCTACAACCAGAGTGCAAAGCAGAATGAGATTATTTCATGTGTACTGAGCCTTGTGGTCTCAGAAGTGTAAAAGGGACACAATTCAGCATCAACACGGGGTATCTCCTGCCTATTTCCATATTTTCCGAGGGGTATTTGAGGCACACAAGGGCGTGGCAGTGTCCCCACAAGGGTCTCAGCAGCGTTGGGGCAGCACCTAAAGGATGGAGCTTTTTGCCCTCCCATCAGCTCTGCCTGTGGGACTCAGGCGGGCTCTCAAGCCCTGAAAAATGCTCCAATTTCTGCAGAACTCCGCTTGCCTTTGGACCACTAGAGGGGGGTGCCTGTGCTGCTGCGAGCTCCGGAGCCCAGCCAGCGCTGCAACTTTAAAGCGTTTGTAGATAACATGGAAACATCAAACAGGAACTTGAAGCCGTGTTCCCTGGCTGACAAATGGCAAATGAAATATAAAATAAAAGCTGTCAAGTAACAAATGTGCTACTGCTGAGGTATGGGGAGCTGGGGAAGGAGTGACACGGAGGGGAAGGCTCTGGGCGATGGTGAGGAAGGAACTGGAGGTGGAATTTATGCAGAAAAGGCGCCAAATCCCCAGAAATTGCCCTGAAAATTCACTCTCTGTCAAGTTTCTGTCCCCGAGCATCATGAGTTCCCCAAAGTCAGGCTTTTCCCTACCTGCATCCCCTAGGCCAGCTCAGCAAAGCTGTCCCCAGGGCTGCAGAGTGGGGGACAAGGGGGGCTACAGGGTGGCCACGGGGCTGTGTCTGCCTGTGGCACCAAAGGTGATCTTATCAATGTCCTTTGCTCTTATCAGTGTCTGTCCCTGTGCACAGGGAGGGCTCAGGCACGGACCAGGCTCTGCTCCAGGTGCCCGGCAGTGGCACCAGAGGAGGGGGCATTCCCGGCCAAATCCCAGGGGTTCCCCCTGCACAGGAGGCCGAACTTCTGCCCTGGGCAGAGCCCAGCCCTGAACCCAGACCAGAGAGGAGCTGGAGTCTCCTCCCTGGGGATATTCCAAACCCATCTGAACACAATCCTGAGTGACCCCTCCAGGGGACCCTGGGTGAGGTCCCTCCCAGCCTGAGCCACGTTGAGGTTCTGTCTGTGGTGGCCCAGACCTGGGTTATTCTCCTTTGGGACAGAGGAGGAACCCCCCGGCAGCAGGTGAGGCTGGGAAAGAGGAGGGAGAGAAAACAGATGGAGTGAAGGTCAGGGAGGACCTGCTCGTGTGGAGAACCAGTCCCAAATTCCAAAACTGAATGAAATTTCCTGTTGTGTCACCTTCTCCCCGGTTTTATCAAACTGTGAATCCACCTGTGGATGTGCTTTGCCCACTGTGGCACGGGGCAGTGTCACTGTCACCCTCCCCACTGCAGGGAGCAGGCAGGGAACACGGAGCTGCTCCCTGCCACATCCATCCAGCCCGTCCCTGTCTGTCGCTGTATTGTGGGGGATGTAAGCAATTAATGCCTCACACTTGTGACTGTTTCCTGGTTCTTGCTTTTTCTTTCATATATTATTCATTTTTCCTACTTGTAGTCGATGTTTGCAAGTCTCCCTGCTTTGAGCTGTGAAGAGAGCACTGGGCTTGAAATGCTTGATGGTGGTGATGTCTGGGCTCCTTTGTGCTGCTGTTTGCCTGAGCAGTTTTGTGTGGGAAGGGGAATTGATGAGGCAGGAGGAGAGGGGTGAAATCTGGGACCCAAAGTGCACCCCTGCCCCTGGATTCCTCCTGAGGGATCCCAGCCCTGGGGAGTGCTCCCATCCCACTCCTGCCCAGCCTAGCTCTTCCTCAGAGATGCTGAGGAAGGGTGGGACTTCACTGTTTTTAGATAATGGATTATTTAAAATACTTTCTGCAATTATCTGTCCTAAAAGTCCCCTTGTAATGCAAAATGCCCAAGTTTTGTTCAGCCAAAGTACAAAAATCTGATCTTTGCGTCAGAGAATCACAGAATATCCTGAATTGGAAGGAACCCACCAAGATTATAGAGTCCAACTCCTGGCCCTGCTCAGGACACCCCAACAATTGCACCCTGTATCCTGTGGCATTGATTTGATTTCTTAATTCAATTTGCTTCTCATCTCTGCAATTTTTTTTAATCTATTCTTGTAGAATCATCTAACAAAAACGGAGAAATGATTTTTTAAAAATTTATTTCCCAAAGGCTCCAAGTGAATGCACACTTCCATCAGCACCGAGAAGAAGCCTTGAGGTCCTGGATTTCCTGGAGAAGATTGACCAGAGCCCATTTCCAGCCAAAAGTGAAGCTGACATCAGAAGGAATATTAATGGCACAGACTCCAATATAACTTTTATTTGGAATCTGCCAGGCAGTGATTTAAAAATGCAACATCTCAGTAGACATTTTCCTTTCAGCATTTAAACAAGGGTTTGAAATTCTGTTCACACATCAACGACGTCACTTGAACACAGGACCTGACATTTATTTCACCTGGAGCTGCTGAGCTCTGGTGAAAACAGGGACTCGAGAGCAGAGCTGGCTACAATTGCATTTAAAAAAATCCTGCTTTTAAATTTCTGAAACACATGACATGAGATTTGAAGGGTCTGCCTTCAGTGTTAGACACACTCAATATTCAATAAAATCTGATTATGGCTCAAGCATCAACATCCTGCCAGAGAACAGAAGGTTTGTCTGAAGATTTTTTGAGGCAGGAATGTGTTCAGGGATAATTCTTGCTTTTGCCAGAAGAATGAAACCCTGGATTTCAGCAGGTTTTGGACAGTGGGAAGACAGAGCTGAAAATTTCTCTGAGTTTTCAGAAGAACCACACCAAAATGCTGCAAACCACCTTTGTTAATTTGACCAAAAAGAAGAAAAACACCCTCACCAATTATTTTCCTTCAACAACAGTCTCATTGTGCTTTCCCCTTTCAACCATTCCTGAGCAGCATTGGAAATGCTGATATTCCTATTTACGATTTTCATGGTATTATCACATCAGAGGAGGGGCTTTGCCCATTCTTCCTGACTGTGTTCAGGGCTGGGGGAATTCTGTTTTCATGTCCCCAAAACCTCCTCCAGGAACAGCTGAATGCCACAAGTCAGTCCCCAGCCACTGCTTAGAGAAACTCCCCCGGCAGCATTGCTTTGGTCAGGTCTGTCCTGA
This sequence comes from Hylia prasina, assembly GCA_013397195.1. Taxonomy (NCBI): domain Eukaryota; kingdom Metazoa; phylum Chordata; class Aves; order Passeriformes; family Sylviidae; genus Hylia; species Hylia prasina. The sequence goes on from VYXD01005581.1 coordinate 1,079,257, forward strand.
AGGAATGATTATGTCCAAGTGGATCAAATCCCACCACAGGGAACAGACTGGGGTTGCTTTTGCCATTCCACAGACATTCAGACCTGGGGGGACCAGACTGCAGTGGTCAGCTGGTGCCACCAGGCAGGTCTGGCAGCAGCAAAATCAGGTTTTCTTGAAGGATATCAGTTTTATATCTGCATTTTATTCCTGTGGCTTTGCAGCTGTGGAGGAATTTTAAGCAGGATGGAGACTGGAAGGATCTGGCAATGATAATTAATGTGGGAGCTGGGACTTGTCTGTGTGAGAAAACAATAGCAAAGTTAAAGCATTTGGGCTCTGTCTGGAGCAATCTATAGGCTTGGGATAATTCTGTTAAAAGGCCTAAAAATCTTGAGCAGGAGATGCTCAGTGTGGTTGTATCCACATGAGAACCAAGAAGGAGGAAAAGGTGTCTTGAACAAAACACAAAATCCCCAACAAAAATGAAAAACTTTTGCTGTTCTGACAGAAAATTGTAATGAGACCAAGAAATGTGGGGAAGTTGGAAAGGATCCTGGGGTGAAAGGCAGAGGGGATGGAGCAACCAGGATTTCTCTGGGTGTTTCACAGCTCTGTGATGCCACAGGTTGGAGCTTTGCTCTGCTTGAGCAAACTGGGAGATGGTTCCTGTCTTGTTTTACACAAGATTGTACACCTTAGTTTCCTGCTGGAGCTCCTGCACCTAATTCCCATCACCTGCAGGGAGAAATCCAGTGGGATGGAGAAGGCACTTGATGACTCTGACCCTAAAAGTCCTCAAAATGGAGCAGCAGCTCAGCACTGGAGCCATTCAAAGGCCACTTTGCCACTGTTTGGAGAAGCCTAAAGGGGAAAAAATCAGCCTTTAACAGAGGCTTGGCTTGAGGTTTGAGGCATGGCCCAGATCCTCAGGCACGATCAAGAAGGGTGTGATGGCAAAAATGAATTCTCCGCTATTGGGGGAGCCAAATCTTTTCATATTAATGATCACCAGGGTTTTGTGCTCGGTGCAGACGTGCCTGGAACTACAGAAACAGCTCCAGGGAGTTGCAAGGTGTACAAAAAAATTACATTAGAAACTGTCCAAATTGGAATAATTTAAAGAGAGTTAAAAAAGGGCATTCAAGAATAGACTTGTTCTAAATGTCTCCATGCTGATTTCTCTGCCTCCAAATGTGAGGTACAGGTATTTGTGGAGGTAGAAGTAGGTCAGTTATTTTTGTCACTCATTATTACTTGTGAAAAATGTGTGTAGCAAATGTACCAACATTCTGTAGCAGCTGAATTTGGGACGCTGGCATTTCTCTTACATGCATTTGGGGGATAAATGACATGATTTCCTCATTGCAGTGTAAAAGGCAGTGATATCCAGAGTCCAGCCCTGTGAAACCCCACTCTACTGGCATGGAAATGCCTTGGAGAACCTCTGGGTCAATTTGCAGTCTCAGGGGAGCTTGGGGCACCTTCCTGGAAATCAGTGAGGTTTGGGTCTCACTTGGGCCACAGGACTGGGTTTTTTGCTGGTATTTGCAGAAATGTATTTTGCCACACAAAGCACAGAGGGGTGAGGGACCCCTGGAAGGGCAGGGACAGTGTCCTGGCTGCAGACACCTCCTCGTGCTTCTGCAGGCAGGAGAGAGACTCCACAGGATCAGGGAATATCCTGAAGGGATATCCTTGGAAAGGACCCACCAGGATCAATGAATCCCTGTCTGTGCACAGACACCCCAACAACCCCACCCTGGGCATCCCTGGCAGTGCTGTCCAAAGGCTCCTGGAGCTCTGGCAGCCTCGGGCCCATGCCCATTCCCTGGGGAGCCTGGGCAGTGCCAGCACCCTCTGGGGGAAGAACCTTGCCCTGATCCCCAGCCTGCCCTGGCCCAGCTCCAGCTGTTCCCTGGCTCCTGTCCCTGTCCCTGAGCAGAGCTGGAGCTGTTCCTTGGGAGGAGGTGCAGATCCCAAAGAGGTCTCTTGTCACAATCCCAGTGCCCTCAGCTGCTCCTCATGGGCCCCTCCAGACTCTTCCCCATCCCTGTGTCCCTCCTTTGGACACTCTCTAACAATTTAATCTCTTTCTTATATCGTGGTGCTCAAAACTGCCCCCACAGCTCAAGGTCAGGCTGCCCCAGAGCAGAGCTGGACAATCCCTCCCTGGCCTGGCCAGCAGTGCTGGGCCTGATGTCCCCAGGACAGGGATGGACTCCTGGTCTGGAGATGGGGAAGAACCTGCTCCAGGCAGGTTTTCTGTCTCTGGACTAGAGCTGGACAAGGACATTTTCCGTGTTAATGACAGGGAGATGGATATTCCAGCAACACCAGCAGGGCGTCCCCACCACCCATGGGTGCCCTTGGTGCAGGCAGGGCTTGAGTCACAGCGAGTAATGTCCAGCAGTAATTCCTAAATGCCCACCCACTGCAGAGGCCTAGCTTTGGCTGGAGAATTCCTGGCACATTCCCTTGATGTGGGGCTCAGCAGTGGGTGGGAAGAGCTCTTGGAAGAGGTGCTGCTCCCCGAACTTCCGCAGAGCAGACGGGGACAGAGGTTTGTCCCCAAGGTCACACCAAATTCCAGCCCTTCTGGTGGTGGAATGAACTGGGAGCCCAGATAGGGTGGAACTGAACCAGCATCTGGCCAGGATTCAGGATAAAGGAACTCTTTTGGGGCAGTGGCTCTTTGTTCCTGCTTTTTTCTAAGATGTTGGGTCATCTTCCAGCTTCCCTGCCTCAGAGGGGAAACTGCTTCTCCATGCTCACAAAGGAAAAGAGAAATTTTTTTCTCAGGAAAGAAAGTGGTTTTTCTCAGGAAAGAGAAATTTTTGATCCCTTTTTTACTTTAAAATACAACAGATGCCAACTCTGCATTAGGAATATCCTGATGGAGAACTGCCTCTTGCTCTCTGGCTGCATTTGCTTCCAGCACTGCAAACTGTGGTGGATACATGGAATATTCCAGCAAGAACAGAGGCACTTTGGGGTGTAGAATTTTCACAGAAAGGCTGGAAATGCCAATGGGAGGGTCAGGTGATCCCCAGGGCATCAGTGGGATTTCTCTCAGGCTCTTTGGACTGCGCAGGGATGTGGAGGGAGGGTCTGTTCTTGCACCCAAGTCTCAGTTTTCAGTAGCAAAGTGGATGTTCTGTTGCTCTCTCTGTGCTGACAACGTGAACTCCACCACTCTTCAAAAGAAAATTTTAGCTATTTTTCACGTAAAACGAAGAATTTCTCCTCAGTTCCTCATTTTACATAATTTCTTGGGACTTTGCTTCCTCCTTGGAGAAAAAGACAAAAAGGAAAAAACCCCAAAAATAAAAGCGTTTTCTGCATCTTGCACTGCAGCCTGTGAAAATCCTGGCCCCGAGGCTAAATTGTGACGTTGAGTCCCTCTGAGTGATCATTTACTGCATTTTCTTTCGGGAGTTTTAAATTTCATGTCATTCTATTTCAGAGAATATTCTTTTGCTGTTCCAAATACGAAAATAATGAATCAGAAAATTATTTCTTTCCTCCAGACCATTCATTATTTCCCATTCCCTTCCCTGGTCCCCACTTCTTTTGCTCTCCTTCAAAACTTAATTCCCCCCATCTTTGAAGTCTCTTCACAAGAGCCCCTTCTCTCTCTGTAATACGTGTTTTCAGAGGGAGTTCTGCTATTCAGAGGTGCCTAAGGCTGATCCTCAAAGAGGTTTAAACATCTAAATTCCACCGAAATTGAGGCGAATGAGCTTTCTAAATGCTTTTGAAAAGCCGGGGCTTGTACTGCTCCATTAGGCACATTTGAAAGCCCAGAACTGAACGCCATCCACGGGGATGTCACGCAGACAATCTGGGCAATGGTTTTAGGATGTCCTTTGGATTTATTTTATTTTTTTTCCCCCCACTTTTTCCAAAAAATATCAGTCAAAAGGCATTTAGAGAAAATCGTTGAGTCCGTTCGGACACGGTCTCAAAGTGAATCTGTAATTTCCCTCCAACAGCTGTGTGTGAAAAATTCTTTTAACTGTTCCCTCACTTAGAAAGCAGAAAAGTTGTCCAACCCCCGAGAAATTGCACACAAAATGAGAGATTTTTCTCACCAGGCAAAGGCAGCATTTGCTGTTGAGCAAGTGAGAGCTTGTGAGCTCTTGTGAGCACTGGTGCTCAGTGCCTTTAGCAACCCATGGGCTCGATTTTCCCTCTGAAATCTCCCATTCCTGAATATTTTCCATCTCTCCAATTTCCACTTTCCTGTTTAGACCATTCCACTCATCTGATTTGATATTAATGTATCTGAGAAAAAGTAGTTGAACTTCTTATTCTTACAACTTGGCTTTGTCGAGGTCAGTGGTTGTACGCCAGCAAGAACTAAATTTGGCTGAATATAAACCATATATTTTTATTTATTTCCAAGCTCAAAGAAAATCCTGGGGGTTCCAGACAATGGTAACCAAACCCCAATTAAACCAACAGAGCCAGAAAGAGAACAAAACCCAAAAGATTTACAGTGCTGCAGTAAGAAAATATTCCGAGAGAGCCAGAGGTGCAGGATTGAGGGGGGAACATCACCTGCATGAGAAAGGAAACCCGGAGTTCCTTTATCTGACCAGGAAAGTAGCACTACTCTTAATTATGTAGGAATTGCAGGAATCTTGCTTCCCTTGTGCCTTGGTCCTAGGAAACCTATACAAAAGGTGAAACCTTCCAAAAGCTTTGGCAAATCCCTGCTTCCACAGGCTTAAAGCTGGAAATTGCAGCTTGGGAAAAAACAAACAGGAGGGTGAGGAGGTGCAGGGACATTGAGGAGGTGCAGAGGAATAGAGGAAAGCTTTCTGGAATAAAATCCTCTTTTAGCATTTTTTTTCCTGTGGTTTTGCTTCACTGGCAAGCGACAAAATCTGTCCCCAGCAAGGCCAGGAGTTGTGAGCCTGTGAGATGAGCTGGGGGCTGAGAAGGGCTCCGGGGATAATAACTCATCCCCTGTCCCTGCCTGGCAGGGCTGAGGCTCAGCCCGTCCCCAGGAGAGGAGGAGAGGGACTTGAGCACCTTCTGCGTGTCCACATGGCCACCACAGCCCCGGGGAAAGGGAGCACTGGGATCAGGCAAGGGAAGGTTATTTTGGGATATTGGCACCCAGAGAATGAACTCAGCATCCACTCCAGAGAGGAGCTGGGCACACTCAGGATTTTGGGGGGATTATCACCCTGATTCCCAGCCCTGTGTGGGGTGGAACATGTCACGTTCTTCTGTTGGGCTTGCAGGGAGGCAAAAGCTGACTGGAATCTGTATTTCTGCTGGGGGTTTTAAAAATAAAACCAGAGCAGGCTAATTCCAGCCATCAGTCCTCGTTTTCAGGCTGGGCTTTCCTCTGCTACAGCTCCACAAACCATTTTTAATAACCGAGATGAAACATCAGACTGTGACCTATCACATCATATTGCATCAGTCAAATTGTGTTACATCCAATAATAAACTCCTGCCACTGATGTTACCCAACGTGACAAGCCAAATAGAAACCTAGAGCTGGAGAATTCAAAGAAAAGTGCAGTTTTGATAAGCCAAGATCTTAAAAATATCTGAGCTGCTTTTGATGGGGATTCGTAGATTTATTCTGAAGTCTAAAACCCTTGGAGAAATTGGCCTGGCTGTGAACAGGAATATTTTTCTAGACAGTTTGGAGGATATGTGTCCTATAATTGCTTTTAAAATAAACTTCAGCTACTGTTCCTATAAAAACAGCAATTCCTGGCATGAAGTGGGTTGTGAAAAAACAACAAGAAAAGCAGGACCTAAAACTCCCCCTCTGAAATTTAGGCTGACATTATCTGGATTAATAATCAACTTATAATTAATCCAAATATCTGGTTTCAAGGTGCTCCAGAGTGAATTCTGTCAAAAGAAGAATGGGTGAAAATGGATGAAAAAATGAGGGCATTTCTGATTTTTCATTGTCACGCGGTTCAGTGACAAAAATATTTGCATGGGAGTTTTTAGTAAAGCAAGAAAAATCTCACCAATCAAACCAAACCAGCTCATTTTGGGAAGAACATTTTGGTAGTTCTGCATTTGGAGAATTTCCTTGGGTTAGGACACAGAAAATGCTTTTTAGGCAGTCAGCTTTTGAGGCAGTGCAATGAAAATATCAAATCCTTCAACTTGGAGCTGAAATAAAAACTCAGATATTTGTGAAATTCCTTCACAAGGCCTGGTATCATTTTATTGAGAATTATGGAATGGCTTGGGGGGCAAGGGACCTGAAAACTCCTCCCATCCCAGGCCTGCCATGGGCAGGGACACCTCCCACTGTCCCGGGCTGCTCCAAGCCCCAAAGGACACTGCCAGGGATCCAGGGGCAGCCACAGCTGCTCTGGGCACCCTGTGCCAGGGCCTCCCCACCTCCCGGGGAAGGATTTCTTCCCTCCTATTTACCCTAAAATTCCCCTCTTTCAGTTTGAACCCATTACTCTCTTCCCTATCATTGTTTTCCTACATCCCCTGTATTTTAAGGGAGTGCACAGAATGAATTTCAGGGTCAGAGCTGTGTGTACTGAGCAGAGTCATTCTCAAAAGCTCAAATCAGAGTCAATCTTAAAATTCTGTCTGGGCTAAATGGTTACAAAATGTGGTAGAATCCTATGGCTTCAAATAATTCCATATCTTGTAGGTATCAGGCAGAACATTTCCAAAATCCCCACATTTATAAACTACTTTGCACTTGCATTTGAGAGATGTTTGTGCATTCAGGTTGCAGATATTTACTCAGAAATCCCTGCTAAAAGCTCCTGTCCGAGAGAATAAATCTCTTTCTGACCAGGAGGTCCATCCAGGTCACAAAATCATCAATATTTTAATCTGGGAAAAATTCCTGTTACCAGTTATTTTGGGTAGTGTTTGGGGTCAAAATCACGTGGCAGCAGCTGCTTCCCTGGAAATTCATCCAGAGCCCTGTTCCTGCTCTTCTGGGGTTCACATTCCCCACATCAATGTTAAGGAGAACTGACTTCCCACAGTTTTAAGACAAGGGGATGAGGCCATAAATTACCAGTCCTGAGTAATTCAAAGGAAAAAAATCATGTTAAACCTCCATGTATTTTACTGCAAAAATGAAGCAAAAAATTGAAAACACACAAAGTTTGAAATTTTTGTTTACTGGATGCTTTGGCATCTACTCTGTGTATTTCTGTGTTAATGAGGGGGAAAAAAAATCACACATAGTGTATCCATTGTTTCATACTCCTTTTCCTTTATTTCACATGAAAAAGAGAAAAGAGATTGATTGAGCTGAAATTTGAAGCCAATCTCAGGGGATTAGTTTCATATTCACTTAGTTTCCTGTAAAGCTTCTGCATTTATAGTTATTTTTAAAGAAAAACTAAACTGAAGGTTGAAAGCCATTAGCAATAACTCACTTGGATTTTAACTCATTCTGATGTTTACTTATTTTGATTTTAATGCACTCTGATATTCTTATGCCATTTGCTGGCACATTTCCATGTATTCAAGGAGCTGAATTGTTCTGATTTGCCAGTCTGGGAGCAGGAAGGAATTCAGAGCACCAGACCCACTGAGGACCCAGGTTCCTTAAGATTTAATTGCATCTAATATCTATTGATAAAGGTTTGGTTTAACCCCTTCAGGGGTATTGTCTTCATCCAACTTGAAAAAAATGCCTCCAAATTCATCCCAGAGTTTCTTGATGGCCATAAAATCTGAGGCATAACATTTTTTAGTCTGGTGCAAGCCTGGAGGTGCAGAGAGGGTTCCACCCCACAGGTGCTGATGCCCTGGGTGAAGGGGGCTCTGTGTGACCATCTCTGCTTCTCCCCTGCCCAGGAACTGCTTTCTGGAACCTGCACATCCATTTGGAGGGCAAAGGGAGAGCAGGAGGTGCTGTCTCCAGCAGGGATGCTCAGCACAAGGGAATAAATAAGAGTGTGGATAATTCAGGCTGTGGGGGCTCAGCAGCTCCAGCAGGAGCAGGGAGGGGTGGGTTTTGGACAGCACCACCACTCCAGAGCACACAGAGCCTGAGGGGATTCGTGGAAATGCAAACCCTGAGCACTGGGGAGCTGTAGGAATGAGTAAACAGCGATGGGCTCATCCCTCCCCTGCACAAAAAGCACCAGGAAGCTCCTGGAGGATCCCACTCCAATATCCCCTGATTGTCCTGACAGGGAGGGAGTAAACTCAAGCTTTAAAGGCAGCCAGGCTGCCCTGGACAGATCCTCATTTTCTCCTTGCAATGTCCTTTAATCTTCATGCCTGTGGAAGTTACACTTTCCCTTCAACCAAATAAAAAGCTCTCATCAAAAGGTGTGAGTGCACTTCTGGCAGGGAAGACCTTACTCAAGGCTGCCTGTCCTGGTCTTCCTCTTACAAGAATGGCATTGGCAGCAGATTTCCCAGGAGAAGAGCCAGGTTTGGCCCTCAGCACCATTTCTCTCACAAGTCAGGGATGGCATTGGGGGTGTCGCGTGACGTCCCCTCTGCGCATGAGGCTGGGCCAGGTCGTGAGCACTGGGTGAGTCACAGATCGTGAGATGTCACAGGAGGAGTGTCAGCATCTGAGAGAATCCAGGAAAGAACAGCAAAAGTGATGAGAGGTTGGAAATCATGACATCTGAAGAGATGTTAAAGAATGGGGTTCCTGTAGTCTAAAAAAGCAGAGAATCAGTTGTTTTTCATGGCTGCTTTGGAATGATTTTTAGGAAAAAACACTGTGCTGTGTTTAGACTATCAGGATGGTTTGGGATTGGGCTGGATCATCTGGAGGAGTTGTAAAATTTCTACTGAAATATCAGGGCACGGGGGAGCAGTGCACAGCAATTCTCAGGGCACAGCAGGGCACCCTTGTCCAAACTTGCTGAGAGGAGACCAGAATCCAACACCCAACATCAATCAGGAATAAACAGCAGGGTTGTTAAAACACAAGTCGTGCCAATCTAACCTGATGGTTTTTATTTTGCTGCGTGGCTGAATTATTTCAGTTCCGTGGCTTTTTGCTGGAATATTTTCCAAGTATTTTATAGTGAAGGCCAGAATACAAAATGTTCAGGATAAGGCTTCTCTGTTCTAGAATAATGTGATAAACTCAGGAAGAACAAGAAGCCCCAGCTTTGCAGGGATTTGCTGTTGCAGGAGGACTGAAAGCAGTTCATTGCAGTGGAACACTTCAATGAATGCAGCAGTACCATGGGGTAGATTCTGCCTTCAGACGTGACTCCAAGCATGAGCAGTGAAATCAGTTGCACCATCAGAGTTTTGCAGCTCTGCATCATCAGCCTCCCACAGACAGGAGAGAATGGGATTGAGAACTGCTCTCCTAAAATATTGTTTAAATGGTTTGCTGCAAAATTTTGCGCTCAGGCTTTGGCAGCAGACCTGGACCTGGATCTGGCACTGGTGACAGCACTGTGGGACAAGGGGACTTCCCAGCTGGAAAAGACAGTTAGGGTCTATGGGGCGCAAGATTCACAAGATATACCAGACAATGCAGGCAAGAGGTGCTTGAAATGTTTAATTTCTGACTCCTTCTTGCCCCTTGCAGGGTCAGGATGTCACATCCACTGTCACATCTACTGCTGCTGGTGGTTTTGCAAAACTGCTTTCAAGTGCTGTGTTGGACTGTGCTGACTGAAGACAAACCCACAAACTTTCAACCAGTCTGCTGATTTTCCAGGCTTGCCCTATTGAATTGAGTCTGTTCTTGTCTAAAAAGGGATTTAAGTTATCCTCCTCTATGCAGCAGCAGCTCAGGACACACTGGAACCCTCTGGAGTGGGGGCATCTCCCAGTGTTTGGTCTGAGATCATTTGTGCAGTCAGAGGCTCCAGCAGGTGAAACTTGGAAGGTTTGCACTTTTGTGTAGACATCATCCTCAATTTCACCTTGCTCTGTCCCTTTGGCACAAGTAACAGATGTTCAGATTATCATGAAGGAGGCTGAAGCTCATTTGAGAGTCTGTACAAATTCCATCAACTTAACTAAACCCATAAAAACGGTGCCTTTTGAGGCAGGGTCAAGTCAGGATACAACAAACCCCACTGGGAACAGAGGTTAAGCTGTGCTGGGGCACAGACAAGGTGCTTTACCTCAGAGAGGGGAGCTTCATTCACCTGGAACAGCACCAGGTGTGCTCTGCTGCAGCCTCCTGCTGGGACAGAGCACAAACCCTGCTTGGTTCTGCCTCAGAGACATCCTGCTCCTGTTCTAAACACAAAATACTTGAGATTGTCACTTCACAGGAGAAACCTGAGCAATCTGGAATAGTTCCAGTTCAGAGCATGAACATCCAACCTCAAACCAACTGGGAATTCTGGCCAGCTGGGAGGGGGAGCTCCTGAGGGCTCTCTTCAGCCTGAGAGCAGAACCACGGAGGTGGTGCCAGGGAAAAAAACACAATTAGTGAGAGTAATTAATCTTTTGGGGACACTGAGGATGTCCCCTGCTGCACATGGGGAGGACACCTGGCATCAAATATCCCAGCTATGGTGCCAGTGTCAGGCTGCAAGGCTGAGCAGGTCAGAAAGGGAATTCCTGCCCTGCCCTGTGACCAACCCTGAGTGTCACCTTTTAATTCAAGGCAGTTTTTTCCTTCAGTCCCTGCCCTGCTGTGGGGAGAGGCTGGAACTGTCACTTCCAAACAACCAATCCAAAGAGCTGGATCCAACCTAGCTTCGACCTTTCCTTCCCTGATTGCCCTCTGATCCAGAGTGATGGGATGGAGCAGTAAGGAATTTACTGCTCCTGGGAGCTCCTGGTGTTCCTTTTAAACCCATGGAAAATGTGCAGTGATTAATGATGAGGAACTTGCTCCTGTGCAGTGTTTGTACCATGGATTTGTATCAATTCCTAAAAAAGAGCACCTGTGCCTAGCACCTGATGACCTGTGAACTTCAGGGTGGGTATTTTGGATGGACCTTGATCTAATCCATTCATGTTTGGAATTATCCATGCTTGCCTTTTGCCTGCTGCCATCCCATTTTTCTGCCTGTGATGGGCTCTCAGTCCATAAGATCCTCCTCAAGGCTGTTGCAATGAAGAATTATCAGCACGTACTTTGCTCTTTCTATCTAAAAATTCCCTTTTAGAGATGATCACCTTCATCATAATTGCAGCAGGGCCTAATGCCAAACAAAATGAAGTGGAATTGGAAGCACCTCTGGTGCCTCTGACCTGCATGAGCTGTGGAAAGCAAGGTCACAGTGGCCTTCAGGAGGAGCAGAGGCACCAAAAGAGGCTTTTGGAGCATCTCTGGCCCATCAGAACAATCCCTGAGTTTGAGCCCAGCAGAGCTCAGGACTCTGCCATGGCTGAGCCTCCTTTAGGAGGAGTTGAGCCATCTGGAGAAGGTAAATCCCTACCTTTCTACCAAGATGTTCAGCAGCAGCCCCTGCAGAGCACTGGGCTGGCACAGCACTCAGGGATGGCTCAGACTTCTCGGGGCTTTGCTGGAGCTGTGCCCCAGCAGGATCCCTGCTGGCAGGGGCAGCGTTAATGCCCTGTCACAGGGCCTGGATAATCCAGCAGGAATGTGGGCAGTGCTCAGGCCTGATCCCAACCCCAGAGCTGGCACTGCACAGGTGGCACTGCCCACACAGCCCAGGGAATGCTGCTCAGCTTGAAACTCACTGAGAGCAAAGCTCTTGTTCTACTGAATCAGCAACTTTAGGGGAAAACCCCAAATATTTCATTAACCCTCATGGGCAATAATGAAGAATAAACCATAAATATCCTGCAGCTGCACCTCATCACCTTCAACTCTCCCTCACTCTGGGCCATGGTCCTGAGCCAGTGCTGTCAGGGGAAGGTTTGATCACTTCATGGGCACCATGGCTCATCCTTCTCAGCATCACAAACCCCCTCTTATCACTGAGCATGTGTGAGGAGACCCTGCCCTGATCCCTGTGTGCCCCAAAATGCCTTTTTAGCACACAGCCAGATTGGTTCCCAACCCAAAGGAACTGAAGGGTGCAGAATAAACTGCAAACTGCAGAGCCAAGCAGAGCAGTTGTGGCTGCAAGTATGGTTGACTGCTTTGCTTCTCCTGTGAAGTGCTGTCGGTTCAAATCCAGGCTGGAATCTCAAATGAAATGAACTCATTTTTCCTGCCTGGAAACTTCCCAGGACTTCCAAGTAATCTGGTGTCACATTGCCAGCAGAATTGGGCAAATGATTTATCCCACAATTTTTGTTTCTTCTTTTTTTTTTCCCTCTTGCAACATCTGTGGGTAGTTCAGGATATTTCTTGATCAGATTTCTTCAATGAGATGATGGCAGGGCTTTTTTCTACTTCATGATTGCTCTGCCAGGAAAATCAGACTTTTCCTCACTTGGAGCTGTGGTGCAGTTTCTATTCCTGTGCAATTTCCTGTCACTCTCCCAGGCTGCACGAGGAGCCTCCAGAAGTGACCCCAGGTACATCTGTGCAGTGGAAGATGTGCAGAACTCCAGGTACTCAAAGCAAAAGGAGCAGTTGCTTGGCTGAGCCAATTCCATCCCATTTTTCCTGCAGGATGCACGGATGGTGTGTCCCTGACCCAACGGAGGGGGCTAGTGGATGTGTGGGAGGTCCAGTGCTGGAGTGATGTCCCAGAGAAGTGGAGTTTGCCAGCCTGGAGGGTCAGTCCCTCTCTCAGGCTCAGAGGGGCTGAACTCACAGCTCAAGGGGCCCCAAGAGCCACCCCCAGTGTGAAAACCCAGGGCCAAAATCTTCTCATGTTGCAGAGTTGTAGAGTCCTACTGAAATATCTCTCAGAATCCCAGATAGGTTCCTTGAGTTGGGAGAGACCTTAAAGATCATCCCATTTCTTAAAATTCATCTAGGACACCTTCTTTTGGAAGGTTTGAAGAACTGAGATCAGCTTGATGGCCTTGGCCAGCCACCCATATCGGAGACCTGGGAGTGACCACAACCCCAGAAAAACTGATGTATGGAATCCAAAGACCCCTCAGGACTTTTAATGCACGTGAACATCAAATTCACCTACAAAGAGGGTGGAAAAACTGGAGCAGATGGAGCTTGAGTCCTGCTCAGAAAGGGTCAGGCTTTAGAACAAACCAGAGAGAAAGAAATATTAAAGGTGTGGTGGAAAACAGGATTCTGTGCAATAAGGAAATTGCCTTACAAATAATTCAATCTGTTCTTTAAATGCTCAGTGTATCAGGCAGCAAGATGCAGCAGAATGTTTGAGAAATAGATTTCATTGAGGAAAAAATCCTATAGTGCTGATAAGTGGCAGGCAGCTCAGGAAAATTCACTAAACAAAGCCAGGAGAGTGGGCCAGCAATAAATGTAATCCAGGTGAGCAGGCTGGAGGTAGAAAGCAACAATAACTGCAGGCAGCCATGCCTAAATGTGCTGACAGTTCCCATTATGAGACTCAGTTCTCACTTTTTGATAACTTTGCTACTTTAATTCACTTGGGCTGCAGCTCTCCCAGCCAAGTTCTGCTCCAGACTGGGTTTGAAAAATTGCTGCTGTGGATCAGTGCTGGGGGTAAGGTCTCTGGGAATTTATTAGACAAGAATGACTCCACATCCTTTTTTTCCAAAATGCTTTAAAAATCATGAAATCCATCCAAATGCTATGTTAAAAGGGAAGTGAGGCTCTGAAGGGAAGCACCAGAGGATGTGGAAGTGGCAGCAGGGAGGTTGCCCTGCTCTGTTGGTGCTTTGGCTGGAGAATCCCAGCATTCCTGCCAAGCAGAGCCCTTCTGTGCTGTCACTGCCAGGAGTGGAGACTTCAGAATGCCACACAACACCAGATTTTCCATTTTAGTCTGGGAGACAGAAGATCTGTAAAATGTGGCTCTCCCATTACAGCCTCATTTCCAAGATTTATTGCTGTTTGTGCAAAGGCTCAGCAATGGGGACAATCTCCTGTTTCAGGTTTGTTATGGCTGTTTCAGCTGCTTCCACAAAGGGGTTTTGGTGCCTAAATATCTCTTGAGTTATTTAAATCAAACCCACAGGTTCTCCTGACATTTCTTAATGCTCCATTTAGAGTCATCTTCTCTTTGAGGGATTTGGACCTTCTGTGCTTTATGGGCTGACCCTTCCTAAGTCCTGGCCTTACAGGGCTCTTCCTCTCTCTGCTCTCAGCCCTGGCTGGAATCTGTGTCTGCCCTAAACCTGAATTAAACTCTCTGGGTCTGATCCAGAGGCTCAGACCTTTCCCAGCTCTGCCAAGAAATGACCAGGAAGTCCTGGACCCAACAGGAGAGATAAACAGAATTATCTGTGCCTGGAAGGTGCCCTAATGAGGACAGGCCAATGTGGACAAGAGACTCACTGGGGAGCAAGAAAAGAGCCTGAGATGTTTTAGCTCCAGCTCCATGGCTTTGGACCCTGCCAGGGATCAGGGATAGCCCAGGCAGGATCCCTGCCAGGGAGGCTCCCTTCCTGCTCCAACAGGGCTGGGTGATCTGCAGGGCTCCTTTCAGCCCCAGGGACTGAGGCACCTCACAATTCTCTCACATTCTTGTTCTCTGGAGACCTCTTGTTCTCTGTCCCCCACCTGAGTGAATCCTACACAATGAATCCTCAAAATGTGACTTTCTATGAAGAGTGTATTCTGGTGTTAGATGATAGGATTTTGGGATATTATGAGCCAGATTTGATTTTAGGTGAGCTCTTGGAGCAGAACTCTGTGATGCTCAGAAAGATTTAAATCCCAGGCTGCTCTTGCTGGGATTTTCACACAGTCCCAGAGTGCAGGGCTGTGTGGGGGTAATGGGGAACACTTTTATTTCCCTCTGTTTTTCAAATATTTGGGCATTGTTTGCGGCAGGATGTGACCCCTTAGAACCCCGCTGGGCTGCCTGCCAGTGCTCTCAGCTGCAGAAAAGCCCCAGCCCTGCTGCTCCATGGAGATTACCTTTACCTGGTGTGTATCCTCAGCTGAAGTTTCAGTACACATCCCACTTTTCTCAAACATGTTCAATCTGGTTTTCTGGAGGCTCCTGACCTCCAAAGACAGCTGAGGCACTTTCCAAGCAGTGATGTCCATTAGAAAAGCACAAACTGGTCCCTGGAGTTGGAGGTGGGCTCCAAAGCAGCTCCCAGTTACACCACCAATTGCTGAGAGCTGCTTCTCCCTCCGAGGTGCTCTCAGCACCACCAAGTCAGACGGAACCTCAGCACTGCTGCTGCAAATTCCCAAGGAATTCGGGGATGCATGTGAATGTAGGCACATGGCTTTAGTGTGCTTGCAGAGGGAAATCAGCATATTAATTCTAGCAGGGCAATTATCCTCCTACAGGCTCCACTCCTCACATGAGCACTTGTTTGTGGCACAGTTTTTGTTTTATCTCCCGTTGCATTCCTGGAAAAGCAGGGACACTAAAAAGCTTCCGTAGGCAGGGATGTGAGTGGGAGCTGTACTGGTAAAATTATACCAGTGGTATAATTATCCTGATCAATTTTCCATATAAAAGAGACTTCAGAAGAACTCATTTGTTTAACTATGTAAGCCTCAGCCTTTACTCCAGTGGCATCTCTGTTCACCAATCAACATAATGAACATAGGCAATTAAGGTGCACCAGAAACCTGGTTACATTTCCTAAAGGCATTTCCCAATGTCCAAATGCTTGATTTGCAAAATTAATGAGCTGCTGAAGTCCCTTGGTATAAATCAGCACATCTCAACTGACTTCAGACGAGAGCCCCTCATCCAGCTGAAGGTTGGGTCCTTTGTTAGCCAAGAGCTGCTCTGAGAAGCAGAATGATGGTTATTTTCAATATTTACAGTTTGATCCTGGAAGTTAATTTGGACAGCGTACCCAGTGATTGAATTAAATAGCAGCCTGGGCACAAGCACTCAGGCAAAGGGGAAAAAAAGGCCTTTTTCTGTGGGCTGAATTGTGCCTAGTGAGGCGCCCCACTGTGATGGACAGACTTGCAGCCCCTCATTTCATTCAGGCAAATTTCTTCCCAGAAAACCGGGTACAAACTGCAGGATGTGTCCCTCAGACGCCGGGGAGCAGCAGCGCCCCTCGGCAGCAGTGGGATCTAACAGCGGCTGTGGCACATTTGCCATTTGCTGGGCGAGTCCCGTGAAAATGGAGCAAAGATTCTGCTCCACGATTGCTCAGCAGCAGAAAGTGAAGGGATTTGAGGTCCTCTGCTCACAACTGTGCTGGCTGATGCTGCCCTCAGGGGGTGAGACTCCTCCTAAAACCTCTGAAGTGTTTGTGGCTGATTTGAGTGAAAGTGATTTGCCCTAAACCCTCCCTGTATTTAGTGGGTTCTGCTTTAAAGGACCGGCCCTGCTCCTGCAAGGGACGTGATTTCCATTCTTCTATCAGCATTTGGGGCCAGAGAAGTGTCAGGAGGAGAAGCAGTGCAAGGGGCAGTGTCAGGGACACCCGGAGTCCCCACAGCTCCATCGCCCTGCCCTCAGGGCCCCGTCCTTACCTCACACTCAGATCTGGGAGCAGAGGGAATTTGTAGGGAAAGGGAAGAGTTTGGAATCTGAATCTGGTCCACAGCTGCAGGCTGCATCCTCCCCCAGGGCTGTGGCATCCCTCAGACTCATGTCGAGACCAGGGGAGGTTTATGTGGGATATTAGGAAATATGTTTTCAAGGAAAGGATGGTCAGACTGCCCAGGGAAGGGTGGAGTCACCATTGCTGGAGGGATTAAAAAGAGGTAGATGTGACACTTAGGGACATGTGGTGGCCTTGGCAGTGCTGGGGGAATGGTTGGATCTTTGAGGCCTTTTCCAGCCTAAATGATTCCATGATTCTGTGATTCAGGCTGCCTTCCGTGCTCTTTCCTTGCTTGCTTATCCTCATGGACAAGGCTCCAGGTTACCCTGCACTGATCAAACATGGAAAGCAGGGCCCGTGCACCCTGAGACAAAACTCCCTGAATTTCTGAGGCAGGAGTTTTGGCCAATTAAAGAAGCTGTACAGAAATCCTAAAGGAGATGTGTCGTTTTAAATGGATGAGGAATTCTGGCCTTGGCCCTGACTCTGGGTAACTGCTGAGGTGTTGGGCTTGGGCCTTATCAGAAAGGGAATCTGAGCTCTGCACCTGAGCTCCTGCCATGGTGATGCCTTGGGAAGGATGACACTGGAACAGACACTGGACAGAGCTAGAGAATAAAGTAGGTATTTATTGAAAGGCCTCCAGGATCCACTTTGGGCAGGGCAAGGGCCTGACCAGGGCTACACGAAGGTGGACTTAAAATGGTCACAATGGCTCTCCAGTCACAAGATCTTACATTTTTATAAGTTTTGGTTCATTTCCATATTGGGGTTTAATTGTCCAATTCCAGCTCCAGGCTGTGAGGTTCCATCCTTCTTGTTCCTCCCTTCAGCCACCCTTGTTTGTGCTTTTGGGCCTGAAAGTTGTCCTTGGTGTCCAGAAGGAAAAGGATTTGTTTTGTGTCCCTGCTCTGTGAAGAGCTGAGTGACACGAAATGTGAGCTCAGAACTGCTACCCTGGGCAGCACAGAATCTGAAAATATGAAAGCTAAAGCTCAAGGCATCAATGAAACAGAACAGACTAGAGTAGAATTAAATGGAATGGAATGGAATGGAATGGAATGGAATGGAATGGAGTAGAGTAGAGTAGAGTAGAGTAGAGTAGAGTAGAGTAGAGTAGAGTAGAGTGGAATGGAATGGAATGGAATGGAATGGAATGGAATGGAATGGAATGGAATGGAATGGAATGGAATGGAATGGAATGGAATGGAATGGAATGGAATAGCACAGCTGCTGGATGTGGACCAACAACCCTGAAGTCTTTGCTAGAGCTGGATCCATAGAGGCTTGGGCTCTGCACTTCAGGAAAAATTGCTGCTGTGGATCAGTGCTGGGGGTAAGGTCTCTGGGAATTTATTAGACAAGAATGACTCCACATCCTTTTTTTCCAAAATGCTTTAAAAATCATGAAATCCATCCAAATGCTATGTTAAAAGGGAAGTGAGGCTCTGAATGGGACAGTTGGCACTGAGTGCTGGAGGTGAGTGCAAGCTGAGAGAGCTTTAGGTTGTTTGAGATACAGTAGAGATGTTGGTGCTGAGAGCATCTTCAGAGAGGTCTTGTGCAGCCTCTGGGGCAGGCGGGATGAGAAATGGGGCTGGATTTGCCTCAGGGATGTTTAGATTGGGTGCTGAGAAAGCCTCCCTAAGGATCACCAAGCACACCAACTGATTGTGTTGGGAGGTTGATCAGTACCTTTGTCTTACAGAAATTAAAAATATCTGAGTTTCACACAGTCCTGGCCAGAGGAGGGAGATGGACAAGGTGGGTCTGTGAGGACATCAATAACCTTCTGGCTGGAACTGGGAAGCTCTTGGTTGTTTGCCACAGCACTTTGATAGGAAGTCTGTGCTCCCTCTCTGTACAGAATCACTGGCACATTTTCGTGTCTCAACATGAGAAGAGTAAATGGCCTTGGGTTGTGCCAGGGGAGGTTTAGATTAGATTTTAGGAAAAATTTCTTCATGGAAAGAGTTGCAAGGCATTGGCACAGGCTGCCAGGGCAGTGGAGGAGTCACCATCCCTGCAAGTGATCAAAGAATGTGGGGATGTGGCACTTGGGGATGTGGTTAGTGGTGAACTTGGTGGTGTTGGTGGTTGGACTCCATCGTCCTGAAAGTCTTTTCCAACCTCAACGATTCTCTGTGGCTCAAGTGCAGCTCTGTGTGGTCTCCATGAGCAGAAAAGTCTGGGAGACCAGCTCAGAGCTCTGTCCAGCAGCAGAAAATGAAATGAAAGCCCAGAAAACTGGCAGCACTTTCACAGCAGGTACTGTGAAGAAGGGCAGGGATAGTGCAAGGAGCAAGGGCAGAGCTGTTGGCCCACGGTGAAAATGCAAATGAGTGACTCCAGGAGACACTGAGCCACAACTTGGCAGAAACATAGATTATTGCAGAATTCTACATATTTCCAGAGAAAGTTGCATCTTTTGCAGTGCACAGGCAGGCCAAGCAGAACATCCTTCACAGCACAAGGACACGGGAGCATTTCAGATGCAGAATCTGAAGTGTTTTTGATGGCCCATTCTTTACTCACATTCATTATTTAGGTCTGACTGTTTCAGAAACCTGATGATTTCTCCTTATTCTTAAAGACAGATGCTGATGCTGAGCTGGAAGTTTTTACATTGGGCTGACCTCTGTCTCTCTTCCTAATGGGAGCTCTGAAATACAGCGAGACAAATCCAGAGCCCTCATTCTGTTCCGAGGGCTGCAGAGGCAAAAAGGTTTCCTGTCACTGATGAACTGGTGCAACATGTCTTTATCTCACTGGACATCTGAACCAGGCTTATCTTTGTATCACCAGTGCTCTGAGGAACAGGGAACTGCTGCAATGACCCAAGCCAGGCACCAAAAACCGAGCTGGTGCTGCCCTGCTGGGAAGGGTCACCTCCCATCTCAGGAGGTTCCAGCTGCTGCTGCCTCTGTGTCCCCATCTGTGCAGAGCAGGCTGGAAACAGCTCTGAGCCCCCTCCCTCTGCTCCTGCCCCACTCCCTCTCTCCAGAGCCAACACCATCCTCTCTCCTCAAACTGCATCATCAAATGTCCCGAGTATGAAATGCCATTGTGCCTGACATTGCACATTCCTCACATTCCTGACTTCTCTTTGCTTGAATTTCCCTTTGTAGCTTTGCTACCCATACAAAACACACTGGAAGTAATGCTGCTTCTAATTCACTTTCAAATCGTTCCAACCCATCCCATCCATCTGTGTCCCTGAATCTCTGGATCCTTGAATCCTACTTGCATTGTTTGCCCTGGGCTGCCAAAATGCCCTTTTGTAGCTCAAAGGCAGAGGGAAAAGAGGGACATTGGATTTTGGGGCCACTTCCCTGCCAGTTCCAGCAAGTCAGAATAAAACAGAGGAGCAGAGCAGCCGCTGAAGACAAAAGCCTTTGATCTGATTTTATCAGAAATACTTGTGCCAGTGAGGAGAGGAATGGGGCAGAAACTTCAAGGTAAGAGTCAGGATCAGCAAGGTGTGAATTTCCTTTGAGTCCTTTCCATTTGCCACATGAAAGCTTCTCCCTCTCCTTGTCTTCCTTCCTGGGCTCCCTGGAACATTTTAGTCTGCCTGCAGGTGATGGTCTCAGAGCAAAGTTTCACTTTCTGGAGAAGCTGCTTTTGAAATCTCCTTAACTCACTCCTCTGCCCACTCTGTGCCCTTCAATTCAGCTTCAAAAGTAATTTCCCTCCCCAGCATTTTTCCTTATATATAGAAATGTTTACCCAAAGGTTAAAAATCCATTTACTGTGACTCAGGTGATGTGCCTGGCACTGAGGACTCTCTGGACAAAGACACTGTAATGAGGACCTAATTAAGTGAAAGCTGCCACAGGAAATCAGGGTTGGCAGTAATTTTGTGCTGGATATCAGACTCCAGTAGCTCTGAGTGAATTGGGCAGGAGGGCAGAGCTGAGGGAAAAGGTGGCACTCCAGAAACAAAGGAATTTGTGATTACCAATAACAAGAAATTCTGAGAAACCTGCAGAGCAGAGGGATGTTGGAGAGGACTCTTCTCCTGGTGAAGCAAACACAACCAAGAAGTCCTAAAGCTGGAGTGACAACAACCCTCACCAGACCTGGCCCAGGGCTGTGGAGCTTTGCCCAGATTTGGTTGTTCGTGTGTGTGACACTTTGTGCTTGGATTCCACATCTGCTCCTTTCCTGGGAGTGGGGATCTCTGGCGTTTGGAGAGCAGGAGATTGTTGGACTTCACCGGAAGAGGTCCCAGCCCAGTCCCAGAGAGTCTCAGCCCAGGTTCCTGAGGTGTGGATCCAGAGGTGAAGGTGGCTCCACTGCAGGTCTCACACAGCTCAGGGACCTTGTTCCACCCATTCCCACACCTTTGATTTTCCAAAGCCTCTAAGGGGCTCCAGGAGAGCTGGAGAGGGCCTGGGGACAAGGGATGGAGGGACAGGACACAGGGAATGGCTCCCACTGCCAGAGGGCAGGGATGGATGGGAGATTGGACAGGAATTGTTCCCTGGGAGGGTGGGCAGGCCCTGGCACAGGGTGCCCAGAGCAGCTGTGGCTGCCCCTGGATCCCTGGCAGTGCCTCAGGCCAGGTTGGACACTGGGGCTTGGAGCAGCCTGGGACAGTGGGAGGTGTCCCTGCCCATGGCAGGGGTGGGATGAGATGGGCTTTAAGGTCTCTTTCAGTCCAACCCAGTCTGGGATTCTATAACTGAGAAGGAACTGAGTGCAATGATTTGTTTATTATTTGAAGAGATTTTAGTATGTGAAGTCCGTCTCCTATTTTCCATTTTATTTTTGGTGTATTTCTCCAGGAGAAATCATTACAGATTTTTTTCCCTTGGCATTTCACAGGAGAGCCTGCAATGGTTTTGACTGAAACAGCTTCAGCCAGGTTTGACTTAGCTTTGAAGCAGAGCCCCCAGGTCCTTCCCCCAGGGGTGTGGTCACAGGGTCTCAGGTCTGCGGGTTTGTTGGGAGAATTAAAATGAAGAAGTGACAGCAGTGGCTGTATCTCATTCTGAACTTTGCTTCTGGACACTTCAGTCTCTTTTAAAGGAGGTGGTTTCTGTTATCAGGGAGGTTCTGGGCTCCTTGGTCCTGCAATTTGGAATTTGGGGAGCACACAGAGGAGCCGCCTGGCCATGAGTGCCCTCGTACCCACACGGAGCCTGACCCCTGTGCTCCCAGCCCAAACTGTCTTCCTTTGCCATGGATGGATGAATGTTTCTCCACCTTTTAATCCTGAAGAACCATCTAGATTGAGAAAAAAACCATTAAATTATCCACAGAGATTTTTCTGCAGGGTGCCCGCATGATTTTCGTTTTCAGCCAAACCAATGTGAAGTATTTAATGCTCACTTCCAGATTTTATTTTCTTGTAGGGCTTTTCTCCTTCACTTTCTGACTCTGGGATTCACAGGGGTTTTCCCTACACCCTCTTCACAAGGACTTTGCAGAATATTGTCCATAAATTCCCAGAGCTGTGAAATTTTCAAAGCCTGAAAGAAATAGCATTGGCCACTTTGACCCACATAAAAAGAAATATTTAGTGACAGAGAGACTGGTTGGGGCGAAAGAAGAGCTGATTTTTTTTTGTTTTCACAAAAATAATGTTTCCTCTTGTTCCATCTGAAGGTTTAGTGCCCAGCTGAGTTTATTTGTACACACAGAACAACATTTTCAGCATTGCTTTCTCTTCATGAGCACTCCCCTTCCATTCCCTGGCTGTCTCACCTATTGAGCTGCTTCCAAATGCCCCAGAGGATATTTGTGGTTACACAGGACTTGACTTTTTAATATAAAATTGAAATAGAGGCAGCAGAAGAAACAAAACTAAAGCACTACCAAAATAATTCAACAAATTTATTTAATCAGATTTATTTTCCTTTGCACCTTTGAATGGCCAAGGAGCTGTTGTGTGCATGGCACCCTACAGGATAAATCCCTATTTTCTATTGGGGTTTTCAGGGATACAACCACAGGAATACCCCTGGAGCTAGATTGTGCCTCAGAAACAGGAATTTTTTTTTTTTTTAATATTTTCTCCTGACTGAGGAACAGCAATTCTGAACATTTTGAATTGAAGCAAGGCAGAGCCTGCCAGCTTCCCAAAAAGAACACAAGTATTTCTAAAAAGCTTCTAAAGGAGGTTGCAGGATGTTAATTGCCTATGGATACTGTAAAATGAGAACTAAAATACCAAAGGTTGCCAGGTCCCCTTCAGTCATTTTTTCCCCAGAATTCAGGCTTCAGCTCAGACTTGTTCTAAAGGTAAAAGGCTTTTTCTTCTATACCTGCAGATGCAGGATGAGACTTGTCCCTGTCTTTTGCTCGCAGACAGGTCAGCAAACACCATCTCCATCTCCATAATCTGGGTGAGATTGACATTCTCCTGTGCTCGTTTCTGGCATGCAACCTTTACAGGCTTTAGCAGGGCAAGAAATTAGAATGAACACATTAAAACCTGTAAAATAAGAAGCATGAGTTAAAGCAGTGAAAATCTCAGCGTTCACTTCTATCTGCCTACTCCAGCCAGCATCTGAGACCAAATCCTGCCCCACTGAAACCATTCCAAACCCCTGGAAGCAGAGGTGTAATTCATCCCTGTCACTTGAATTTTGGTGCAGGAAGTCCAGAAGTTGATGGTGACTATTTGCTGTCACTGGGATGGTCACAGTACCCATGGCACAACGATGTCCCAAGCTGGGCTGGGCCCTTCCATTCATCCCTTACCATGAAGCATCTTGGAGGATCCAAATGCTCAGCCTTTGCTGGTCCTGAGCAGTGCAGACACTCCCAGCCCTGCAGGAGCTGCTCCCAGCACCTCTGCCCATTCTGGATTTGGCTCCTCCACACTTTGGTGTGCCCGGAGTTTCTCCAAGAGCTGGGTCCACGTGTGACTCTTGGGATGCTTTCTGAGGAACAGCACATCATTATTTAGAGCTGATCTTGCTTTATCAGAAGTAGCTGGGTGTGAGATGAGCTCTAAGGAGACCACAGGGCAGGAGCAGAGTGGACTCTGAGGGGTGGAATGGAATGAGAAGGTCCCTCCCACCCAAACCAGTCTGGAATTCTGGTAACCTCCAAACCAGGGGCTGTCACCCCACGGTCACCTTCCCTCTGCTGCTGGCATGGCTCAAGATGCCCAAACCAGCCCAGATTTTGTGATTAACTGCTGCCCCATAGGAATCAGCCATGTCCTGCAAACCCCAAATGCTCTTTGCCCTCCTGTTTGCCTCTTTCCAATCTGAGTCTTCATCAGCTTGTGCTGTCTAATTCCTACCCCTCTTAGAAAATAGATTAATACACAAAATAACATCATGAGCAGCAGGGATCTGATAAACTCAATTGGCTCAATGACTGCTGGCAGTGTTTTCCCTAAATCAGAAATCATTCTGGGAGGGCCAGGATGAAAGGAAGAGTAAGGCTCAGTGTGTGAGGCCTGTGTGTGTGTAAATGTGTGTGTGTATAAGCACTTGTGGGTGTTTTTTTTAAATCAGCTCAGCATGCAAATATACATTTCTGCTGAAATGATGTTCAAACAGTCAAAGCAGAAACAGATGTATTGAAAATATAAATACAGGGCTTAATAAATATTTTATCATCAAATATTTCAAAAATGTCATCTTTAAAAACATGAAAATTCAGCCTCAGGAGGGCCAAAATATTTAATCACTCTCAAGAAATTCTTAAAAGAGAATCTCTTTCCATCAGATTCCTTCTAAAGAGAAGAATGAATTTCCAGGTGCTCTGAGCTATATTTATTTTAATCAAAATCACTCACTGAGTTAAAGGAGATAAAATAATCAGTGAGGTCATTATTAAGTGAGATAACAACTTCTGAATGAATGCTCTCATTAATCTAATTATAAAATGGAATGGTATCTTGCTAATCAGGCTGTTAACTGCACCCCTGGAAGTGTGAGGCTGTAATCACAGTTGTGTGAGCCAGTACAGGGCTGTGGGGAATGAGGGGGAATCACACCCCAGACCCTGCTAGCACAGGTGAGGCAGGGACCTGATGGGGAATGTGACCTGCAGCTCATCCCCAGGGAGCTGAGGGGCATTTAAAACTGTCTGAATGGACCCCCTGGCCTTGGACACGAAGCAAGACCCCATGAGCATTCCCAAACTGCTCCAGTGAGGCCCATTCTGCTCTGCAGCAAGGTGTTTAGGGCTGGGGGGTGTTGGGAAAGGTGCCGTGTTTTGGAGGAAGGATGTTCAGCTGGGCAAAGGGCTGAGGAGGGCTCTGGGAGGGTTCTTGGGCTGCCTTTTGCAAAACCTGCTGTGGGATTCACAGCCAGGGATCCTGTCAGCCCAACTGAACCTGGACACACCTTTAAAGTCACAAGTAGCTGGGCTCACGTAAGGAATTCAAAGACAAATCTGGAGAGTCCAGAGGAGGCCATGGAGCTGCTCCAGGGGCTGGAGCCCCTCTGCTCTGGGACCAGGCTGGGAGAGCTGGAGGTGCTCACCTGGAGAAGAGAAGGATCCAGGGAGAGCTCACAGCCCCTTCCAGGGCCTGAAGGGGCTCCAGGAGAGCTGCAGAGGGACTGGGGACAAGGGGTGGAGGGACAGGACACAGGGAATGGCTTCCCACTGCCAGAAGGCAGGGCTTCATGGGATCTTGGGCAGGAATTGTTCCCTGGGAGGGTGGGCAGGCCCTGGCACAGGGTGCCCAGAGCAGCTGTGGCTGCCCCTGGATCCCTGGCAGTGTCCAAGGCCAGGTTGGACACTGGGCCTTGGAGCAGCCTGGGACAGTGGAAGGTGTCCCTGCCCATGGCAGAGGGTGGGATGAGATGGGCTTTAAGGTCCCTTCCAGCCCAACCCAGTCTGGGATTCTCTGAACACCCTGGGCCTGTTCAAATCCTCCAACACTACCTCAGCACCCCCTGATTTCATTTTATGGCATCTTCCCCCTCTCTGTGCATATTCTGCATTTGATTTCTCTTTGTGGGGGTTTCCATTGTCCAGGTGATCTGTCACCTTAACCTGCTGTCACCAGGGGCATCCAAACCCATCCTCCCCTGTCTGAGCAAGATCCTCCCTTTCTGTCACTGTGAGCAAACAGCCTGAGGGGCCTGGGCATTCTCCTGGCAGCAGCAGCTTCCTCAGCTGCTCTGAGCTGTGTCCTGCAGGTCTCACACCATTTCCTGCACCATTTTCTTTCCTCAGTTGGTGGTTGCTGGTGATTTACCAATGTCAGTGTTCCTGGTCCATGGAACACCAGGGGAGGATGAGTCCTGAACCGTGGTGCCTCTCTGAGACTGCTCTGAGGAAGAGGAAAGAATTCTCCCTCTCTAAGTGAAGCCAGGTGAACGAGAAATGCTTGCCTGGTTTAAAATGTGTACTAACAAATCCATGCATGGCAGCTTGATGAAAAGCTGAAATGACACATCCCTGAGAGAGCTCTCCAAACAGCGTCACGGGATTTTAAATATTTGAGAAGAAAGATAACGTTGTACAAATTGTATAAAATGTGGCTGTACCACTGCACCAGCTCTTCAAGGGGGAGCAAACGTTTATTTTGTGCTCAGGTGTTTTCATAAACCCCACCAAGACCTTTCTGTATTTTTAGCTCTACATTCTACATTCTGACATAATAATTCCTCTACATTCTGACATAATAATTTATTTCTTTGGAGGGGGAAAAAGGAGAGAAAAGATTTTTCTCCTACTTATTAACGCCTGGTAAGAATTTTCACAGCTATTAATAAATCCAGAGTACTTTATTTCACTTGAGCAGATCCAGGAGCCAAGTGATGTCCTACCAGACATGTTTTGAAATTTCCAGTAAACGCACTAAAAATATTTTGCCACAAATAATATGGAAAGTGCTGTTCATTGCAACACTCAATTTCCTGTTGTCTGTATAAATGTTCTACAGACAGGAGCATTCAGATTTTGAAATATGGAATAAATTTAAGTTTAAATGAAGTAAGAAATGTTATTGTTGCAGAAAAAGCCTTTCTTCTACGAAATTTCAGGTCAGCTCCCCTGGATTATGGAAAGAAGGTACTCAGAAAAGTGAAGCGTGCTTTAGTGTTTATTTTAAGGCAAACTTCTCTAAAGGGTGGTTCAATGAAGGATGGATGTGCTGAGTGACTTGGAGAATTTTCCTGAGCATTTGGAAGTCCTGTGGCTCAGTTAACAGAGCCAGTGTCACCCTCAGTGACACTGCCCTGGTGCACACCCTCTCTGATATTGGAGTCACTGTTCCCAAGGCAGCTTCAGAGACATCAAAGCTGCAGTTCAGGAACATGGGTGCATTTGGGAACATTGAAATTCAAAATATCACACCCTGGAGTGGGAGCAATGGCCAAGGTATAAACCTGATTGCCCAAATCAATGCTGATATAGAGAGAATGCCAAGTGCAGGTTTGTCTCACCAAAACATGCCCCAGACCTTGCTGAAAGCTTGAATGGAGGTCCAAAATCCAGACTGATTTCATCTGGCCTGTTGAGGGAATGGACTTCCAGGTGGTGGTGGATTCTTATTTAGGATATCTGGAGATGGTTTTACTCTCACTGCAGTCACCTGCTTGTGCAGAACTGGGCCTGTTTATGGCTTAGTGCTGAATACCACATCCAAGGGTGGAATTGTCTTCACCTTCAACCAGCTGAGACAACTCACTCAAAGCAACCTGACACAAATTGTCTCCAAGGTGCCACACAAATGTGATGGTTAGACTGAACGGGTCACACCCAAGTCCAAGAGGCCTCAGAAGGAGTTGCTGAGGCTTGGTGGGCTCCTCATCATCCTTCAGCCAGTGTTTATGTGACTGCTGGAGTGACCCAAGAGCACCTGCAGTGTCACAGCTTTCCCTCCTTGACACAAACAGGATGTTTTTTGCTGTATTTGTCATTGCATCCCTTGAGTTCCTCTGCATTGCAGAACTCATGTTTGAAGGAAACCATGAAACCACGGTTTTGGGATAAAGCAGACTCCTTCAGGGAGCAACTCAGCCTCCCCAGATGTTTCATTAAGGTCTAAACCAAGGAAGGCAAAATGTGAAGGTGTTTCAGTAGTGAGGGGGGAGCATCCTGTGGAGGAGCAGCTGGCACGAGACCTCCCTGCACCATGGCACCACCTGCTCTGTGAGCAGAGGAGCAGCAGGGATATGAACCCCTGGGCACCAAGGAACAAGCTCTGCTCACCTGTGACAGACACAATAGTGCCACGCCCCCATGCAAGGGGGTGACAACACCCAGTGCCCCTATGCCAGACCCTGAATGGATTGTCCTGGGACAGGGAGTGTCCCCCAGCAATGTCAGCCCCAGTGCAGAGCCCCATCCTCCACCCTGGCTCATCCCCCTTCACCACACCCCTGTCCTGCCCCAAAACATCTCCTCTGATGGATCCCAGCCCCCTCAGTGCTCCTGGACTCTCCTGTCCCCTCATCTCCAGGGCAGCCCCCCTGCCCCAGGCCCCAGGAGATGTCCCTTGCCTGTCCTGCCCACCCAGAGCACTGGCAGCAGTCCCCGGGCTCTGGCCCATGCTCTCTGGAGAGATTTGGGCTGCACTGCAGGGACTGGGGGGCACTGGGATGGGGCTGGGGGGAAGTGATGCTCCATCTGCAGTGGGCAGGCTCTGGAATGCCCTCCGTGGAAGGAACTCTGCACTGGAAAGGCACTGAGGGCAGATCCTGGGCTGTGTGCTGCCCTCAGCTCGGCTGCCTCGCTGCAGTGGGGGTGTGTCTGCTACATGAATGGGGAAGCACTTAAGGTAAAGAAGCAAATCCACCATTATTAAACATTCCCTTCCATCTTTTACCAAATCATATAATACTGATACTCCCCCTATTTTGCCTTGGGGAAAGCAAGGTGGGTTAAAATTAACAGCAATTCTATATTCATTGCAAGCTCCTAATTAACCAGGCTGGGCCGCACTGCTCCAGCCAGATAATTCCCCAATATTTAGCCATTAGTTCTCTCCAATTTGGCCTGCTGCTGCTGCTGCTGCTGGCAAGTTGTGTCTCATAAACAATTATGCTGAATGCCAGCTGTCCCCACAGAGCGCGCAGCTCCTGCTGCCGCCGCCTCGTCAGGCCCGCTCTGCCCGAGCTGGGGAGACAGTTTGACATTTGACATCCGAGTGTGGATAAAGGGGAGGGTCAGCCACAATCCCAGAGAGGACTTTTAATTGCAGCAGCCTCGTGGGCTGAGCCCCAGCACAGCTTTTCCCTGACAAGTCGCTCTTTGCTGCTCCAAGGAGACCCATCCAGGGCCCGCCAGCCTCTGCTTCAACCAGAGTTGGATTTGCACAGGAGGAGCCTTTGGAGGCTGTGGCCTGCATAGGGAACAGGGCAGAGGATCAGTATAAAGTTGGTATTTTACTCCGTGGAGAAACAAATAAAATGAAAATTGTAGCATCATGCCACTGCATGTCCCTGAGAGCAACTTGTGCTTTGGGGCCTGGTGCACTCTGCTAATAAAGGGCTGAGGATAAAGGTGAGAAGATGGGGTCCCCTTTGGAAGTCCCAGTGCTGTTTATTGTCTGCTGTTTATTGTCTGCATTGTGGGGACAGCATCGAATATGTTACAGGGACAAGAGCCAAAATGCAGCCAAGGATCCAGGGTTATACACCAGATAAAAGGGGTGTTCTGAGGGTCAGGGTCCAATAGGGATAGGGAAACATGGTGCAGAGGGGTGGCCAGGAACCAGGAGGACTGATGGGATCACAGGGGTGTGGTACTGTGGCAAAAATATCCCAATGAAGTCCAAGGGAAGGGAGAACATTCTGGCAGGTGTGCATATATGGTAATAGGGTGACATAAACTTAACAAACCAACAGAACAACAAAACCTAGGAAATATTAACATGTGTCTGCAAAGCCCCATGGGAGGGAGGTTTTCCTCACCATGACTTAAAAGGGAATCTTTCCCCATTTGCCTTGGTCCCTTTAGGGCTAAGGCATAGCTACCTCGAGGATCAGCCTCTGGGCCTTCACAGAAAATACCAAAAACAGAGGCTTTTGGAGGGGCTGCTGGTGTTTGTCCTGCAGACCCCCAGCAGGACCGTCGAGGGGCATTTCACAGGCAGGATTTACACCCCCAGTGTGGGATGTCCCCAGTCCAGTTCCACAGGCACTGGGGTTGAAACCACAGTCTGCAGCCCCTTGTGTAGGGCTCTGCAGTGAGGATGGATGGTCCCTGTCCAATTCCATGACAGCGCTGCAGACAGGTGGATTGTGCTGAGAGCCTGGGATTTGTCCCATGCCCAGCTCAGCCCAGAGTGGGTTGCAAAGAAGTGCTGGGCTGGGTGGGATCCTCCCCTGTGCCCTCCCTCCTCTGGGCTGCTCCTGGGGTTGGGAATCTCCATCAGCTCAGGATGCTGTGCTCAGGCACATTTCCCTGGCCCTGCCTGGGTGTGCAGTTGCAGGTTCTGGGTGACGTGGGCCAAGGAACTGCTTTACTGTTTATTTTAAGGCAAGCTTCACTCAAGGGTTGTGTATTACCAGAAGAAACTTTTATAGTTGAAAATGTTTGATTCACATTAATGTGGAAGAAAGTAGTTGCCAGCTGAAATTCCCTGGAAGAGAGTCTCATGGGATTCAGAAAAGAAGCAAAGAAATGTGCATGTTAATATAATATTCTTTCAGATTCCCACATAAAGAGTTGCATGTGTTTATGCTCGGTGTGGCAGCTTACTTTTATTTTAAAATAAACAAGTGCAGGTTTAATGGAAAGGACACTTGTTGACAGACACATTAATTTCTTGCTGGAGAAACAGAAGAAAAGCACAGGTAAATTCCTGAGACAGGTGGATTTCCAGATAAAAGGCTAATGATGCTCTGTGTTGCTCAGTTGCTGCTGTAAGGAGCTGAGAGGCTGCAGTTGAGGTGGAATAGCTCAAGCTGGCTCTAGGGCAAGCAGTGAGGTGGCACCAATGGGTTCCACCTGTGGAGACACAGTGGGAGCACACGGGAAAAACCAGCTTTGCCAGGTGGGGTTTGGCTGGGGCACTTTGCTGGGATTTTTAAACAAGTTGAAAAGCAGAGGAGCTTTTCTGCTCTGTTGGCACTGCTGAAATACACCCCTGGTGTC
Source organism: Hylia prasina (assembly GCA_013397195.1). Classification (NCBI taxonomy): domain Eukaryota; kingdom Metazoa; phylum Chordata; class Aves; order Passeriformes; family Sylviidae; genus Hylia; species Hylia prasina. Next base: position 1,109,746 of record VYXD01005581.1, read on the forward strand.
CAGCCCTGTCCCAGGTCATCCTCCCAGCAAACACAAGTCAGGAACACTTGCCCCTAATCATGAGCATCTCACAATTTAGAGTCACTGTCACCAGTAAAAGTTGTTCAAATTATTTTTGTAGGTCTCCATGTGAAAAATCCCATTGCTGCAGAAGTTGGAGCTGAGGAGTCACCTGTGATGGAAAATAACCCCCTCCAAAAAATTCTATTTCCAAATCTGTCAGGTTCAGCCTCTGCATATCAGTATTGCAAATATTTTGACTTCTAAATATCCCTTTGAATAGCTGGGCTGGCTGCAGGGCAGCTCCACAACCTCATGCCTTGATAATCTGGGGTTTGGTGGTTTTCAAGCTAGGCAGAATCTCCCAAGGGTTCACTGACCATCGCTTGGTGACACAGCCCTGAGGTTCTGCTGGGGGAATTCCTGGGGAACACCTCACCCAAAATGCTGCTCTGGGGCATTAATTTCTGCAAAGGAGTGAGTTAATAGAACCCTGAGACAACCTTGTTCCCAATACTACAACATATTCACCAGGAGCCTTGAGAGCTCGCAGGATTTTAAAAAACAGTTAGAAAAAAAACAAACCCAAAAGGTTTTTTTTTTACCCTGGGATTGTTTTCTTCCAAACTTTCTCTCAGTGCTGCCCCTCTGACACCCCTTACCCAATTCAGGAGCACTCTCATAGCTCAGAATCAGTTCGTTCAGGCAGCAGGAGGATCAAGAGAAGGAACCTGGAGAAAAGCCTCAGATTCCAAGGGCTCAGGAGCCCAGGACAGCTCCTGGCAATGAGGAGCAGTGAACCAGCCACAGGATCTATCTGTGCCCCTGTTTGTCTCTGTGAATATTATCTCCTTATTAAAAGAAGGAAAAATAATTAATTAACCAATTAATTAAACTTTTGTTGCTTTTTATTCCAGTCCAGCTTGCAATTTAAAACTGGCCTAGTGGTTAAGATAACAGTAATTAGGAAAGCAGCCAGGTGTACACTGGGATTTGCAGATGAACTCTGTGACTTGGAGACAGAAAACATTAAACCAGGGACCCTGGTCTGCTTTATCTGAGCCATTCCATCCTCCTCAGGGCTCAAATGGCTTTAAAGTACCTGGGTCACTGCAGGAGGAGAATAGAGAGTGGCCCACAGCCTGCAGGGACTCAGCCGAGCAGGAAACTCAGTAGAACAATTCCCAGTTTACAGGTGTGTCCTGCAATCCCAGGTGAGGGAATCCTCAGGAGATTTGTGCATCACCTGCACCTCTTAGTTAAAACAGAAGTTCCCTCTCAGCTGTAGAAGGGTGAATTTGACCCAGAAAATTTTTCTTCTATGCCTTGCCCTTGGTCTGTAGCTGGAAAAATGAAGGAATCCTCTCCCCTCTCCCTCCCTGCCTCCTGACAGTTCCATAGCAGGTGAGAGCTCCGGCCGTGTCTGGTGACAATGATCCTGTGTCTGTCACAGCTCCACTGTGCTCAGAGCCTCCTCACTGATTAATGTCAAAATAACAATTTCTGGGCTTTTTGCATGCTTGGGAACTTTTCAGCATCACAGTACCATCAGGTGTTATTTTTTTACCCTTATATTTATGCACCACATTACTGTGACTTTAAAATTTAAATGAAGATGGAGTTCAGGACATTGGACATTGCATAATATATTAACTCATCTGCATATTAAAGTTCAGAAAGCAACAAATGGTCATTTATTTTTATTACAGGAGGAGTTGACAGAACTGCTTTATGCTTCAGGTTCCTGAAAGCTCTGTTTTAAAACATTGCTCTGAATCACTTAAAACCTTGCCAGGTCTTGAGCATTTTGTCAGAAACTTTCTGAGTTGAGTTGCTGCTTCAGATGGATGCTTTCATATCCACTTTTTGGCAAAGTGACTCTCAAATAGGCCTATCATTTCTTTGGATGCAGTTAAGGGAGATACATTGCTAAGGTAATGTTGAAAAGCTCTCAAAGTTGTTTTTGTTGAGTAGCTCTGATCCCCTCCCAATTGGGAGCAGCACTGGAAGGTTGGGAGGGCTGGCAGTGTGTGTGGGTTGTTGTTCCTGTGGATAACAGCCAGGTTTAAATGTCCTAAGGACCACAGGAAAGATCAATTCCGATTTATTTTTTGAGTTCATGAAGATGCAGCTGAACTGTGTGAAAGCCCAGCTGTGCTGCAGGTGCTGTCACAGGGCTGGGGTGGGGTCTTGTCCCTGTCCCCAAGGGCAGGGAATGGTGTGGGGATGAGGATGGGCATCATTCCCCCTCATCCCATCAGAGCATGGGACCAGCAGGACCAGGGCAGCAGGGACACAGCTGGGCTGTGATTCTTTAGGGAGGGTGAGTGTGGGGCTCTCCTGTGCAGGTTCAGTGTTCCTGGGACACCCAGGGCAAGAAAGCCCAAAGTTTCCACTTGTGCTGCTTCCAAACACCCTTTCCCAAGGATGTTGGAATAGGGACACCATTCTCCAGTCCCTGGTATCACCAGGGCTCTGATCCTGGCAGAAAATAGAGGTTGAAGATGTCTCTGCTCCCTGCAGGGGGCTTGGACCAGATGCCCTTTGAAGGTCCCTTCCAACCCAAACTCCCATAGTTTTCCATGATTTCTGCTGGAAGGTGATGGTTCTGCTGCTGAAGCTCCATCCCATTCTTTTCCTGCTCTCATCAGGTGACACCTGAGTCTTCCCTGGTGGGGCTGGAGTTGGGCTGGGCTGTCACTGCTCTTCCTTCAGCTTTGGGAATGAGGAAGGAGAAGCCAGCCCAAGCTGGAGGGTGCAGCTGGTGGCTTGTCACCCTTTGCTGTCCTGCTGTCACCTTCCAAGATGGGCTGCTTCCTCCCAGACCCCCTGAGCTCAAAAGGAAAACATTTCCATGCAATGCCAAGATGATGGAAGCAGCAAAAGGCTCCCTCAGTGAGGAGGCTCAAGACAGGATGGCCTGGCTGGGTGGTGGGGAGTGTGGGAATCACTGGGATCACTGCTAAAAGGTGTGATTTCCTCCTCCCAGGATCTCAGGGAATCAGGGAGCTGCTGGCAGGGCAGGGATGGGGACAGTGCTGGGATGGACACCCAGACTGTGCCTGCACAGCTCTGCTGGTGGTGCTCTGCCAGTGTTTCCTGAAGCCACATACCTTTTTATTTAAAAATGACAAAACCACTAATTAGAATTTTCTCTTGCGTTTGGCTCTGGAAAAAAAAATTAAAAATGTATAAGGCCCTGTGTAGTGCGTATGTATATTTTATTGCTGCATAATTGGGATCTTCATTAGTTCCCTGGGTGGTGGAGTGACAAGCTTTTCATGTGCTGCAGACACTAATGCAGGGTGATACGGCTCTCTTTTCCTTTTTATTCTGAGATGCTCCTTCCCAAGCACACTCCAGGCTCCCTCG
>VYXD01005581.1:1117707-1152051 GCA_013397195.1 Hylia prasina
TGTCCCTGTCTGTCCCTGTGTGCAGGGAGGGCAGAGCAGGCCCAGGCTCTGCTCCAGGCCCAGCAATGGCTCCAGAGCCCTGGGCAGGGCCTGAGCCCAGGAACTGTCCCTGCACCGGAGGCAGAACTGCCCTGGGCAGTGCCCAGCCCTGAGCAGAGACCAGGGAGGCTGTGGAGTCTCTCCCCGGGGATGTTTCAGAGCTGTGTGCATACACTGGTGTGGCCTGAGCTCCAGGATGGCTCTGCTGGAGCAGGGAAGTGACACCAGTGACCCTCTGTGGGCCCTTCCAACACAAACCTTCCTGTGACTCTGTGATTCTGTGAAGTGCCTCTGTGACTAATTCTGTGATTCTGTGGCTCTGTGACTGATTCTGCAATTCTGTCACTCTGTGACTGTGACTTTCTGATTCCATGACTGCAATCCTGTGATGATTCTGTGACCCTTCAGCTCTGTGATTCAGGGTGTGTGATGTTCTGATTCTGTGACTGATTCTGTGACTCTGACTGTAATTTTCTGATTCTGTGACTGTGATTCTATGACTGTGATTCTGTGACTGATTCTGCATTTCTGTAAGTCTGTGACTCTGTGACTCTGTGACTGTGACTGTGATTCCCTCTGCATGTCCCACTGATTCCTGTCTCTCTGCCAGGTACCAACAAGACTTGTTCAAGTCAATACTTTTTGTTAGAGTTGAGTCTATAGTTTAACTCTCTTAATTACAAAAATTATAAATTCCAACAGCTACATGAAGTGTTTGGTGTTGGTTCAGCTATTTGGGTTTTTTTAGGATATTCTTTAACACCAAAGATCTGTTTTGGCCCTGTGGGAACCTCTCATGGGCATATTCCACCAATTCCACATATTTACTCCATTCAGGGCCAGATCCTGATCCCACACACAGTTTTCTCATATATATGCCTGGAGACTTCTACTTCACCTGCATCATTTTGGAAGTTGTACTGTTGCTATCTTACTACATCCCCACCCTCATTAGCAAATTAATCTGTGTGTAAAACTCTCCTGTTCCTCCTCGGGCTCTTGGTGTTCACTTAGACCATCCCCACTGACTTCACTCAGTACCAGGAGCCACCTTCTGAGTGTGAGAACAGAGCAGAAACCCAAATCTTACTGGAAAACAAAAAAAATTATTCTGCTTGGTTTGGATTTGTTAAAAACTCTTAGGAAAGAATGTGACAAATCAAAAATAATCCCCCCAAGTAAGTGGTGCAGCTTTCTCAAAAGACTGCTTGAGAATTTGGGTGGCTTGGCAATATTTTTTTTCCAGCAAAAGGGAATTTAGAAATTTATAAAAAAAATCTGCGGTGAACTATTTCTAAGAGTTTTGTGAGGATCAGAACCCTAACCAGCTTCACCAGGGAGAACACTCTTCTAGCACCTCTACTTTTATATTTTTAACATTAGAAAATGAAGTTTTGGCTTACCTGTATCAAATTTCCCAAGGAGTAGAAGAGATTAACCCTGGAGACCAAGTACCAGACATGAGTCTGTTCACAGGTGATCTACTCCTGATGCTGGAGCCACAGGAAAATCAGATGCAGTGGAGAGGATGGGGGAACAGGATTCCCAGGAAAGCGGAGAATCAGGAAATAATGCCCTTGAAGTGAGAAAGCACTAAGACGTAAATGGAATGTTTTTATCAGTGAAGTTTAATACAATCAAAAATGGTTTTAAACTGCCAAAGGGCAGGGTTAGATGGGATATTGGGGAGAAATTCTTCCCTGTAAGGGTGGGGCGGCCCTGGCACAGGGTGCCCAGAGAAGCTGTGCGAGGGGACACATTTGTTCATCTTCTTGTGGAGTTCAGGGAGAGATTCCAGGCCAGAGCATCACCAAACATTGCTGGGTGAGAGAGCAGGAACCTCCCTTAATCTCTGTAAGCCCTGACAGCAACATCTGCCAGTGCTGGGGGAAGGTCTAAACAGGAGAAGTGATGGAAAATGGGGTATCAAGGGCATGGGAGAGCGCCTGTGCTCAGTGAGGGTGAACTGCATCACTCCAACAGAGGGCCTGGGCTGGCAGCTCCTCAGCCTCTCCAGAAGCCCAAATATGGTAATAAAATATCTTTCATTGGAAGATGTCCCTTGACCCTTGGAACATCCAGGTGGGAAGACAGCTCTTCAGGGCACTTTTCATCCAGGAGGATCCATCAGCTTCTTGAGACCCATTCCTCACTCTGAGAAAGGGATTTAGCCCTTTTGCAAAAAGGCAAATCCTTGATGTTGGGTGTCCTCCAAAAGAGAAGCCTGGCCTGAACAGATGCTCTCAGGAGACAGAGGACACTCACTTCCCTCAGGACTTTGTGCCAGAGTTTCATCACCTCCCTTGTTAAAATCTTGGGGGTCATTTATCTGAATTTCTCCAGCTTCAGTTCCCAGCCATTAGTTCTCATTATGTCTTTCTCCATTACATCAAAGAGCCCTTTAGTACGTGGTATTTTCTCCCTGTGCAGGTACTTACAGGCTACTCAAGCCACCTCTCATTCTTCCTTTCCACAATCTAAACAGATTGTGCTTTTCAGAATCATTCACTTTAGGGCAATTTCTCCTGACCTCAAATTATTTTTGTGGCTCTTTTCTGAACCTTCTCCTGTTCCTATTCCCTTTTACAAGCACAAACATCAGCCTGGCATCTCCTAATCCAGGCTTGATGTGAGCATTTCCATGTGGAGGGAAGAAACCTTTCCCTACCTGTGTTAACAGAGCATTAACTCTTGGTGTACTGGCAGCTTACATCTGTTCACTTGTCCACAGTGGTCTTTAATCCATTTTAGGCCACACTGTTTTCCAGGAGGTCCTTTTTGCCTTTGGATGGATAATCTTCACTTGGCTTCACATCCATACCTGCAATCCCAGTCCCTCAATTTGCTGCCTGGTCAGGGGCATTGCAAACATCTGCTGCTTCTCAAACCCACTGCCAGTTCCAGCACAAAGGGAAATCAGAATTGTTTCACAGCATCTAATTGCTATGAAATCACATGGACCTACATTTGTTGATTTTCTAGGTGTTCAATCTGTGGTGGAGCCATTGCTTTGCACAGGACTACACCAGGCTCAGTCAGAAACAACTGATGTTAGCCCAGTACCCCAGAGTGACCATCAACAAGAATTAAAAGTTCACATCAGAGTATAAGAAATCTCCTCTGCCTAGTTTTAGAAAGCTGAAATACGATGTTAAAATGTTTGGATCTAATAGATATTGCTTAATATTAACCTGCTATAAGAAGGGACAAAAAGAAATATATCTGCATGCCTTGACGAGCACTGGCACTGAGGGGCTCCGTGCCCTCTTGTGCTCTCCAAGTGCCATTTTGCCATTTAAATGCACATTTTGTTTGGATGTCTGCAAAGGAGAACAGCCAACTGGAGACTTTCTGTGTGTATTTTATTAATTCCTTACTTATAAACCATGGCTGACACAGCTGAGTGTGTGACAGAGTGAGGGTCTTACAGACAGGTGGTGGGGCTGAAACTATGAAATGTTTTGATAGTTTTATTCAATATTATAACAAATAGACCAGATGGACAGGGCTTGGAGCAATCTGGGACAGTGGAAGGTGTCCCTGCCCAGGGCAGGGGTGGGATGGGATGAGCTTTAAGGTCCCTTCCCACCTAAACCAGTCTGGGATTCCTGATTCTCAGCCCCTGGAGCAGAAGGCTTTTATGCAGTGCTGCCAGCTCAGAGTCTGTTCAGGATTCTCTCTCTCTCTCTTAAAAAAGAAGTGTCTGTATGAAAAGCATTTGTAATTATCATAGAGTGCAGAGCATTAGCACAGCTACAGCTACAGCTGTGTCACTTTGTAGTGCTAATGGTGCATGGTTGGGGCTGTGTTTCCATACAGTGACAGCACTAAGGAGCTCTAATACCTGGCAGCCCAGGTGCCAAGATCCAGCAGTATTTTACTACAAATACAGGGAAATGTAACAGATTTGTGGCATGTAAGCGTACCCTGTTGGATTGGAGCACAACACAGTCCTTCCTCCCTGTGCCAGGAGTTGGGCTGTGGAAGGAAATGAAGGAATTCCACATAGAATAGCTCTCAATCACTGCAGACTAACAGAGAAGAGTGAGGGGCGTATTGATCATGCACTCAGATTACAAAATAAGTGTGAGTTACGCAGCAACACTGACATGAAGCACCCATGGAAGTGGCTGAAGAGGAGAAATATTGTCAGAAGGACAGTTGGACTGGAGGAGGAAAATAAACCCAGACTGACAAAATCTCAGCCCCAGGTGCCAAGCCATCCCATCAGCTCTGTGCTCCCCTTGGGTCAGGAGGGCGTGAGGACACCCCAATCCCCTTTTCCTTTTACTCTGCCTTCCCTCCACTTCTCCCTCTTTGTCCTCCCACAGCTACTGTGTTGGGTCATCAGTGAGACCATGGAGGGGACCCACTGCTCACCTGGGCACTTCCCTGAGCTGGACCCTAAAAGGTTCCTCAGGGATCTTCCATAGCAGCCAGGCTGAGACGCTGAGTTCCCATCCCAGTGCTGGAAAGCTCTTAAACAGAGTGGGGTCATCACAAGACAGTGGCAGCATCCTCTGCCTTCACTCCTGCTCTCCTGACACAGCCTGTGGGGGAGGAGGAGAGGCCCTAATGAACTCTGTGTAAAGCTGTAACTCAGCCTTTCCTGGTGACCTGCTGTGCCCAGGGACTTATCCAGCAGATAGCACTGGGATTCCTCTTATTGTGGGCACCAGGCACCCTTGGGACTGACAATTATGGTCTGAAGGAGAAAATTCAAACGTTGCCCCAAGTGGGAGTGTCGCCGCTGGCAAACAGGAGCTGCTGTACAGAGCCGGGGTGAATCAGCAGCTCCAGCTTGTCCCAATCCCAGACTCAGCAAGCTCCCCCCTGGAGCAGCTCAGGAGGCAGAAACCCCATGAGAACAGCCTTCAAGGGAACCTTGCTTGCATTTTCTGAGACTCCCTTTGCTTCTTTTAGCAACAAGGTAAAATCCTGACAGTCCTGAGGGAGCTCCTCACACCCACCCCCATCCCGGCTGTGGCTGCTCTACCCCACCCACCCACTCTGCCAATAACTGCAAAACATCAACCTTGTGTTTTACAACAGATTGGAGACACTTACTGGGACTTCAGCTGGATCTGATACAAATTTTCCACAACTTACACACCTTCAGCCCACATTCAACTTTTTGCCTCTTTCAACCCATTTCTCCACGTCCAACTGTGTGATGGGCAGGGAGTCACTATTTTCTCCTGATACCCGATGCCACCTGCCCTGTTTTTGTGATACTCTCTGAGGAAACCCACACAGAAGCAGAGACAGAACCCAGGAAATATCAATCCTAAAGACTTCCAGCTATGTCTAGGTACAAGGCTTGGAAATAGGCATTGGAAAGGTCGGGGACTGGGAGCCTGATTGCGCTCATGGGTGGTCCTACTTTTTCTGTTCTCTATGGTCTCAAATATCAATATTTTACTGATTTAGGGTGATAAAAAGCCACAATATGTCTAAAAACAACAGAGAAAGGTGAAGAAAGTACCTGCTCTGGTCTGCTTTGTACTCAGTCTTTGGTGTCTCTAAGAAAAGTCTCCCAAAGCACCACTGGGCCTTCCCTCTGCACATTTCCTTTCCCTCCATCTTCCTGACAGCTCTCTGGGCCATTGGCTGTGACAAAGAAAGGGAGCACAGGACATTTGTTAATTATTTGGCTCTTTGATATGAGGTGGTTCTGCCCTCTCATGCCCTCTGAGCTGGAGCCATCTCCCTGCACCTCATCTGCAAGGGCACCCTGAGCTCGTGTGCATTCCTCCTTCACATGGTTTTCCCTCCTTGAGGAGCACAAGGAGGTGTTGATTAAAGATCCAGGTAAAAAGAGGTGGCCTAGCACCATCTCCATCCTGCTGGAAAGGTTGTATTTCTCAGTAGCAAATTAAGGAGACTGATTGATCTAATTCTTGTGGCATTTTCCAGCTGCTTTGTCACACAAGGTCACTTCTTTGGCACCCTCATGCTAAGCCTTTCTGAGACACTGCTGCCAGGAAATTCATTATTTAATGAGGGAGTTTAAAAGGAAGGGCCAGGGTTCCCTGTGCCATGGCCTCTGGAGGGTTTTCCAGCCAGCTGGTGACATTTTCCTCCTGCAGCTCCTAGAAAGAGCTGCAAAGAGAAGAATACCAGGCAGCTCTGCTGGGGTGGGCTGCCTGAACTGCTACAACCTGCTCTGGGTTCCCAGATCTGGGGAGCACTGAAGAACTGGAGGTGCCCCATGGCAGCCTGGCAGACACCCATCCTCCCAGTGGCAGAGACCAGCAGCTCCTTGGAGCTCTCAGCTGGAGCCTGGTGGCCTCTGAATGTGTTAAAGACAAACATTAAGCACAGAAGGCTCAAATGTACCTTCTGAGGGGTCTAGAGAGGCTTGACCCTGCTTCAGGTACCAGGACAGGAGGGGGGGATGTGACACCATCCACACAATTTCCATTGCTGGGGGTGGGCACCTTGTCACATCTGAGGGGTGTCCCAGGTCCCCCAGTGTCCTCACTTGCTGATGGATTGTTTCTGGGGGCACCCACTGACTCGTTTGGCCTGTCTATGGTCACACAGGTGACACCACCACATCATGTGAGAGCTCCAAAGGTGGCCAAGCTCCCCTGGCCCCCAGCCTGGCTGTGTCCCTGCAGCTTTTCCAAGCTTGCTGTTCCCCATGTTCCATGACTCCCACATCTTTTCTAGGGCACAGTGCATCTGGGGCCAGCACACTCCTCTCCTTTCTCCCTGACCAGCCACAGCATCACAGTTCTGAGGGGCTGAGAAGGCCTTGTCCCAGTGGAACATCTGGATCACAGTGGCAGCTGTTCAGCGCTGCCCACCAGGTTTCCTTGTAATTCTTCTGAAGAGATGAGGCTGTTGGAGCTGAGCTGTTCTAGGCAGCCTTCCTCAGCCCTGCACTGCTGTCTGGGCATCACTGGACCACACAATGGCTGAGTGCTGTGTCACTGGGGGGGTGGTCAGTGGGGGGGCACAGCCTCCCGAGGTCAGGCCTTCACCCCCAAGTCCCCTGTGGAATCTGGGGAGAACTGAAATCTGTGGAATACATTTCCTCCCCCCACAGACCTGGGCTTCAGCAGGAGGAAGCTGAAGCCCATTTGAAACAGGTGACTGTGACCACACTAAAAAGACCTTTGCCTTGGCTGAATTGATTCAAGCGCAGCAGTTCAGCTCCTCGTGGTGGCCCCCACCTGAATCCTCCTGAGTGGGAACTTCTGTTCCTATGAATCCCAGAATCCCAGCCTGGTTTGTGCTGGAAGGGATCTTAAAACCCATCCCATCCCACCCCACCCCCTGCCATGGGCAGGGACACCTCCCACTATCCCAGGATGCTCCAAGCCCCATCCAAACTGGCCTTGGACACTTCCATGGGAAGCCCAATGTTCCAGAGCAGAGGGAAATGAGGAAGGGGACACCCTCAGTGTCCTTGAGGCTGCTCAGTATCCTGTAAGTGCTCTGTAATTGAAGACACTTTACCCTGAGCTGCAGAATGCTGCTGTCACATGTTGTGCTCTATAATTACAGTGTTTCCATTGCAGACTCAATTTTTAGGGGTTTATAACTTTTCTTAAGAAACTGAGCAGTGATGACCTGTTTCTGCATTCCAAGCAGGTTTTAAGGTCATTATTTGAGTGTTAACTTCCTGCTACATTGTGTTGTAATGGAATGAGTCTTTCAGAGGAAAAGTATTCCACAGGATTGGCAAAAATGAGCATATTCATCTTAATTTTTGCATCTACTTAATTTCAGGAGCTTTTATAATTAAATGTTTGGTTGCACTGGCAAATAGAAGAAGCAAATTCTTGCCATCATGAAAACAATTCCATTCCATCTGTGTGCTGTGCTGTGGAGGAATCAAAATAGCTTTACATGGAACTTCTCCTTAAAAAGCCAAGGGATGATTTTTCCATGCTGGAAGAGCAGATGGGTGTTATTTTCTCCATGTTCTTTCTCACAGGCATTGGATCCTGCTCTCCAGCTGATATCCAGGGATCACCTGCCTGGGAACGTGTCCTTCCCAAGGGAATTGCACATTTTCTTGCACTGCTGGATTGAGTTCTGCTACAGCATCAAGAGTGGGATCTGCCACCCTGGAGTTCCAGCAGAGCTTTGGGAGGTGTGGGTGTGGAGAGGGGTCACCATGGGGCCAAAGCAATGCCCTCCTCTCCACAGGGACACCAGGACACACGAAATCTTCTGCTTCCCACAGCTGAAGGACATGAGCCACCAAACGTGTGGCCCTTCCCCAGGCAGCAAAACTGCCCAGGAGACCACAAACTGCACTGAGAAGAGTCTGGTTTACAGTCATTGCCTTCTTTCTGGAAGGAGACCATGTGTAGGATTCCCACTAGGATCACTGCTCAGGTGCTTGGCTGCAGAGCACATCAGGGCCGCTGGGCTGAACCTGAGCTTCTCTCAGATGTGTGATTCCACCTGGACTCAGAGCCAGAATTCCTCTTCCTTTAGGGAACCACCACTCTGGGGTGGGAAAAGTGGATTGTTCCCAGAGCTACAGGTCTTGCAACGTGCCTGCAACTGGTGACCCCACAACTAGAAATTATTTCCTATTGGGAACATTTCCTATTCCTCTGTCAAAAATTTGCTGGCATGTTGGACAAGTGGGAGAGAAAGAGAATCATTCAAAGTCTGGGAAACAGCATTATAATCCAAAACATCCACTCAGCCTTTTTTATCAGTCCAAAAGAGGTAACTCTTAGCTTTCTAGTTCTTTCATGGGCAGGGAGTCTGGAATGGTGGGGGAATCTTGGACAAGTGTTTGTGTGCAGAGTGCACTGAGGTCACAGTGGGGATTTGCAGGATGAAGGTTAGAGAGTGGTGGGTGAGAACTGGGATTTTTTCCATGGAAAATGAGAGCAAAGCTATTTCTGAGCCCTTCAACCCACTGTCTCCCAGGCTTCATCCCCCAAAGCACCTCTGCTTGTAGCAGTGGGACACTGAGGTGTTACTGAACCAGGTGAGAAGTGATCTCCCCCCTGGAGAAGTGATCTCCTCTCTCTGTGGGCAAATGGGAAAGGAACAAAGAACTGACTTAAGGGGGCAGGGCCTGTCTCAGGCTGTCCTTTCGTGGAAGCTCCCTGGGAGCAGGGCAGAGCACAGACCCTCTTCAGACCTTTATCAGAGTTCACAGAGTTAACTGAAATATTCCTGCTCCTACAGCTTTAATTCATTCAGAGTCGCTCAGAAGCTTCTGATAATAAGACCTAATTTATAATTAGGCTTTATCAGTAATCAGTTAATTTATGGTACCCTAATTCTCATGAAGGTATTTCAGAGGCTTTGCTTATTACAATGTGGAGTTAATGCCCACAGACAACCAAATCACTGCGATAGGATGGAAACAAATTTCAAGGTAATCCTGCTCCGTAACTGCATGAGTTATTTACTTGGGATTTCATGCAGTGGGCGGAACAGGCAGCAGCATTTCAGCCAGCAGCCAGGGACAAGGGGACTTCCTTCCCTCAGACGTGTCAGGGGTGGGGTAAGAGTTACAGGTAACCTCCCCTGTGCACTGAGCCAGCTGTAATCTGCCAGGGATTCCCAGAGCTCAGAGATGTGCTGGGAAATGAGTCCCTCATGGGGAAAAGGGAGATGCTGATGGGGAGGGAGCCAGGGCTGAATGGTGAGACATCTCCTTCAAGGCTGAATTAAGGGCTCATGGAGAACAACAGAACGCTCCTCATCAGCCTCAGGTCTGATGGTTCCAACACTGCCAGTAAGAGTTCCCAAAAATTCCCAAAGAGTGGGATATTTCTGGTGGAACTGAGCCCCGAAATGGATGGTCACTGGGCTCTTGTGCCTCTTTGGGATGCAAGCCTGAGTTGTTCCCCCTTTCCTGCAACCATGTCACCCTGCAAACCCATCTCCACCTTCCCATCTCCCCTCTTCCTGCTTTCAGACTATTCCACAGCTCTGACTCCTGGTATCTCACCTGGGCAGAACTTTGCTCTCCCATTGTTCCCTCTAAAGCAGAGAGGAAAAATCCAGACAACTCCTCTCTCCTTCTCTTCAAATCCTGTTACTGATAGGTAAGGCTTTATAGTGGGAAGGCCTTGTAAGGTGGCTCTGGCCTGTTTCTTAGGCTAAGTGGAAGGGAACTATGGGAGAGTCACTCAGCTGGAATAGGGTAAAGAGACATGAGAGATGTGAGACACATGAGAAATGTGACAGATGTGAGACGTGAGAGACGTGCTTCATGTCCACATCATGTCCACGTTATGGGAATGGTGGTTGATTGACTTGGGCTTGGTGTGCCTTAAACCCGTGTAAACTGATAACCAGCTAACTGCCTAAAAAGGCTGGGTTTTTGTAATAAAGAGCATCCCTTTACACCTGGGGTCTCTGTGTCGTTCATTATCCCAATGAAATCCCATCACTGTCCATTGCTTGTTTCCCTTCCAAAAGAAGCACAGTCTACAAATATCCTTGCCATGCCTACTTTCAGAGAACTGGTAACTATTTTAAGCCCAAGCCCAGGCCCTGGTGAGCCTGGATTGCTGCGTTGCAGTGCAGAGCTCTCCTTGGGGGACTGTCATTCCTCCAGCCCTTAAGCCCTTGGAGAGCTCCCCGTCAACAAGTTTCAATTAAATTTCAATTAACAGATCTGAGCAAAGTGTTCTCTGCCACGGCATCACCAGGAGGGCTGGATTAAAGCACGGAGATGAGCAGCTCACCCTGAGGCCCTTCACTGTGGCACTGTGTGGCCACATGCAAACCTCCCAAAAACGGGGCTGTTCTGGTGGTGGCTGGGTCTGTGCCCAGCTCGAGGGCAGGGCTGTGGGAATGGGAAGGAGTTCCCATCCCAGCAGGGAGCCCCTGGCCTGCAGGAGTCCTGGGCCAGCGGTCGGGTGATGCTGTCCATAGGGCACAGCTGCACCATGGCCCTGCCCTGCCCCAGCCCTGGGGGATGCAGGGCCACGTGTTCCAGTCCATCCCTGCAGCTCCTGACTTCCTTTTGGTGTTGGATTGCGTGTCTCATTCACCGTTTGTATTCATTTTACCAAAACCTTGTGAAGGGAGCTTTGTTTAATCCTTCCAGGTCTCAGCTGCAGCAGCTGTGGGTCACCACCCATTTCACCTCCCTTCCACAGGCACCACTTTCCCTAATGTTCTCCCACCCCATCGTCCCAAGGGATGTTTCTCTTCTCTGCACCTGCAACAGCAGCTCAACTCCTGCTGCTCTCCAGACCCTGCCTTTCCCTTGGAATTCCACCATTCCTCACTCAGATCCCTCCCATTCCCTGGTCCACTCCTAAGACAGGTTTTCTTTGATCCCCAAATGTCTGAGCTGCCTTCTCCTGATGCCACCTCAGCCAATTCTCCTTCCCTGTGATTGCAGAGGAGCTGCAGCCTGTTGTGTTCTAATTAAAGTGCATTAGCAGTGGCGTGTTATTGATTTACTGCACATTTGCATTAGCTGAGTACTTCATGCTCTTATCTGATGGGCAGAGCATGGATACAGTGCAGGGAGCCTCCCTGGTGAGGGGAGAAGGAGGAGGCCCACCTGGGTGGATCTGCAGAGCTCTGGCTGCTTGGCAGTGGCTCCTGGAATTACCAGATGCAAATCCAGATGACAAAGCATGAAACCTGCAAACCACTTTTATTCAGACTGGCAGAACTTCCCAAACAAAGTTTTTCACATTTTGTGCTTCTGTCTGTATTTCCTGGCTCGCAGCACAGAAAGTGCTGTGGCTTGTGCCCCTTCTTGAAGAGTGGGAGCCACCCAACTCAGTAAAACACAGAGAAAATTGTGAGTTCATCCCATCAGAGCAGGCTCACAGTGTGGGAGGTCAGACCTGATGCTTGTATGACCAGGGGAACACCCTCGAGTTGGGCAGGTAAGCCTGGGGATGTCCCCACCAAGCCAAAAAGGCAGTTCCTGTGCTCCAGTGGCTCCCTCCAGCAGCCCAGTGGAGCCATTCTTGGTACATTCAAAAACAAAACAGAGTTCAACACTCCCTTGTTCCACCCCACAATCTTTGCAGAGGGGGGAGTCCTCAGGCAATGCAATGTCTCCTCTTGCCTGGCAGAGGTCTCCTTCTTCTCCATGGTGCGCTGCACTCAGCAGCTGGGTTATGGGGCAAGGAGAGGATGGGGTCATGGCAGAGAGAGGAAGGGGACAGGGCACATCTCAGTGAGCTCAGTGAAACACCCAATACAGATGGGACAGGTTGGTCAAGAGAAAATGGGGAAATGGCTCATTCTCTGCAGCTTCAGGTCACAGATGGGCTAGGGCGTAGAATCACAGAATTAGAGTCATAGAATCATGGAATCATGGAATTGCAGAATTATAGTAATAGAATCATGGAATTATGGAATCATAGAATCACAGAGTCATAGAATCATATAGAGAAATTACACAGAGTCATAGAATCATGGTATAATAGGATCACAGAATCACAGAATTGTAGAATTCTAGAGTCATTGAGGTTGTAAAAGACCTCCCAGATCATTAAGTCAGAGCAAACACCCCCATGCCTACTAAGCCAGTGGGGATCAGGAGCCTGTGAAGGATCCCAGCTGACCAGATCCCAGTACCTGCACCAAGCTGCATTCACAGCTTTTGCTTGCTGTTGTGATACCTGTCACACGAAGCCAGGCAGGAAGTCCTGACCCACACAGGATGTGTCCAGAGTGACTGCAGAGCCACGGGAGTGTGTGGTGTGGTGTGAATGTGGCTGTGGGCCCACCCCTGGGTGTTTGCACTGGCTGCCCCAGTGGAGGAGCCTTGGCTCCTCCACAGCATCCGTGGCTCTGCTCTGCAGGGGTGGCTGGGCTGGACTTTACAACATGGGGGTCCATGCTGGGGTTCCAGTCCCACATGCCCTGAGCAGATGCAGAGGTGAAGAACACTGACCCCACTCTGCCTCAGCAGGGTCTCGTTGAGAGGGTTAAACACCACAGTATCAGCTCCTGTGGGCCAGGTTCTCTGACTGGTATTGATGCAGGCCCTGCACACTTGAAGTCTTTGGACTCTCCATCAGACCTGGTCCATGCCCTGGTGTCTTTTGGGCACCTTGAGGATGGATGTGACACTGCCCAGGTGGCCCAAGGGCTGAGGCACACACAGGGTTGCTGGTGCCACTTCACCCCAGCCCTGGTCCAGTGTTCCAGCCCAGATTTCAATGCCATTTCACCAGGGCAGAGCTGAACAGAATCAAAGCTGGCGATGCCCGTTGCACTTCTACCAACAATATTTCACTGCTCGTCAGAAGCTCAGAGAGAGCATTAGCCCAAAAATGCATCCCAGAAGTAGCTGAGCCACCCACAGGACACAGCCCTACCTCCAGCAGGGCTGAACAAGACCTTTTGTCTCACAGGAGGGTTTGCACCTCCCAGCCCAGTGCCAAGGATGGACTCCTGGGGAAGGACCAGACTCATGGGCTGCAGTTTTAACATCTGCTGAGTCTCTCCTGGAAGAGAAGCCAAAGTCAGCCCATGACTGCAGGACCCCACAGCCCAGGGGCAGGGCTGAACTCCATGTCAGCTGGATGATGTCCCATGCTCTGGTCCCAGCTGACTTTGAAAGTGAGGATAATGACCCTCCATTAAGCTCCTTACCCATGGCCATGATCCATAGGTGCCTCAGCACAGGGAACTGGAGCTCAGACTCAAGGAGGACTCCCAAAGCCAGCCTGAGAACAGAACAGCCTCAGCTTGTCCAGATTGAAGGCATGGAGGGTTTATGGCAGGCAGATCTCAGGTAGATCCCTTGGTGCGCAGGTACAGCCCAAGATTTGGGGCAGCTTGTGCTGAGCACACCATCCCTCCACGGGAGAACTTGAACATCTGACAGCCTGAAATCTCCAGGGTTTCACACGCACCCTCTGCCTTGGGGGAACAATTTAGCAGCAGAAGTGAACCTCACCCTGCTGGAAAACCCCAGCATGCATTGGGAAGTCCCATAAACCAGGTTTTTTGCACCTGCAATGGCACGGTGGAGAGTCTGCTCTGCTCCTTTAGCCTGCAGCTCCTGCCCACACACAGCCAGAAGCACATGGGAGAGGGCCTCAAGCAGCATCCTGAGCTGCTGAGTGCTCCTGGAGATATGGCTGAGGTTCTGGCCAGCTCTGTGTTCCCAGCAGGAAGGAGATGGGATGCGGTGGCTGGCCAATACCACTCCATGGGTTGTCCAGAGAAGCTGTGGCTGCCCCTGGATTCCTGGAAATGAACCAGGCCAGGTTGGACATTGGGGCTTGGAACAACCTGGGATAGTGGAAGGTGTCCCTGCCCATAGCAGGGGTGGCACTGGATGAGATTGAAAGTCCCTGTAAGGTCCCTTCCAGCCTGCCACACAAACTTTGGGGCTAAACAAGCAGCAATCATCACCTTCCTGCCACCTCTGAAGATGCTCTGCTGCCCTTAGGCAGACCTTTGGAAACTGCAATATCTCCTGCATGCCCAGCCAGGGTTTCCTCACAGCTTGGGCATCCCATGCCTGTGGTCTCCTCTCAGTTTTCCTGCTCTCAGTTTTTGGTCTGTCAATGCAGTGCCCAACCCTGTGGTGTTTGTGGAGGCACCAAGTGACTGCATTCAAGTACTCAGACAGCTGTAAGTAAAAAGATCTTCAGGATAATTCAAAAGAAAACTGAAACAAGATAGAGCTGGCCTATATTAATCTCAACGAGTTCTCATCAAAAATGAATGCAAAGAGCACATTTCCATATGGGGGCAGTTTCATCAGCTGACAGAGATGAGCTGAGTAACTCAGTCTGTTCTTCACTATGGATGTGGCAGCTACTTTAAATATTTGGGAGTTCAGAGTTATCTGTTTCTGCACCATTGTTTAAATTGATTTGCAATTGTTCTTCATTGGCCTTGCTGCAGAAAGCTCAAAGAAAATAAAAATGGCAGACCCTTATTAGAAGATCTGGAACAACATCAGCCAACCATGAGCATCATCCACTCTAGCACCAGGAGCAAAGCTGAGTCTGCATCTACCCTAGACTGTCACTTGTCCTGTGCTCATTACTGGGGTGTGGGGACATCACCACTCCCACATGGGAGCCCAGACTGCACCTCTTGGGCTTGCAGTGGACACAAACCCAGGACAAACCACCAATGTGGAACCCTGCTGGGACCCTGGCTCTTCCCCTTCAGCCCACACTCATCATTCTGTTTGTCACTGTGCTGTGAGAGCTCCATCCTGTGCTGCTTTATGCAAGGCTGACTACCCGTGAATCCCCTGCCTCAACTGCCACCCTCCTTCCTCAGGGATTCCATCCAGAGATATTCCCTACCCCAGTTTTAAGCTCTGCCTTTGCGGCCATGTGCCACAAATATTCCAGCTGAAGTGACTATTTCAGCCTCCACAAGAACACTCTGTCTTCACAAACTTGTACCTTTTCCCAAAATTCTCCTACTGGAATTAATCTGCTCTATGGAAAGTTGGAGGCAAATCAATCTGGCCACATTTGCTTTAGGAGAGAAGAGGAAAATCGTACTATTTTCCTACCTTGGAAAAGCCCCCAAAACCCTACATTAGAGATCCTTTCCAATCTCAGGGACTCTGGTTCTGACTCTTCACCCAGTGCTGCTCAATCCTGACACTCTGCATCCCACCCAACCTACTGCAGAGGAGCAGCAAAGAGGCAGGGATGGAGAGGAGGGAGAGCAGATGTGGGCTGAGCGTTGTGCCAGTGTTTGGTGGCCACCAAGGTGATGCATCAGGAGAAGAAAAGAAACTGTTGAGCAGACAAACCAACCTTTACAGGCCCAGGTGGAGCAGGTTCCTTCCAGTTCCATATCCCCACAGTTGTGCCATCAGTGAACTCACTTACTGATCCTGGAATAGTCCATAGGCTTTAAAGGGTTGGAGGTTCTGCCTGAATGCATGTTAAGCATTCTCCCAGCAAACCAGATACAAACACAACAACCCCAAAGGTCAGAGGGAAGAAGGCAGGGAGGGATGCAGAGCAGCTCTCAGTGATGGGCTGTGGTGTGTGGAGGTGGAGAGAGATTCAGAGGAACCCCCAAGGGAACAAAGGTCCAGCTGTCCTCCCCTCATGGGTGACTTGTGATATAAACTAACACTGATGTGCTCACACAGCAGAGCTCATCTCTGAGTTTGTCACAACAAAGTATAGCTTTGCTTCAGCTAAAACCAGTTTCTAGTTGGCTAAAACCAAAGGAAACATGGTCCCCTGTTTAATGAAAGGATCTGTTCAGAGACTTTCATCACTCAAAGGGTTTTTGAGCCACACAATGGTTTATGTGACTGGGTTTCATCAGCTCAACACAGTTCAAAACCTTCTGGGTTGGAAAAAAATGGTTCACAAAATGTGATGCTCCAGCAGAAGTAAACACAGACCTGCCAAATTACTGCAGCTTAATGAGTTCCTTCTCGTCAGCTGAGCTGGCCTTGTGTGTACCCTCTTTGAAGTCAAATGTACTCATGTAAGCACCCTAAGAGGCTTTGGGAAGGGATTCCTGTTTGGGCAAAGGTTCACAATGGCTGGTGCTGTCATTGTCAAGAATTAGGTGGTTGCTTTGCTAATATTTTCCTCCTATCCTTGCCTCCAGTTGAGTCTCTGCTTCATAGTCTGGCTCTAAACAACATCCCTGAGCTTTTATCTGCAGGTGACAAACAGAGGCATACAAACTGGATTGGCAGGAACACAAAGAAAGCTTTCATCTCATCACTGTACGAGGCACTTACAGGAACTTCTCAAGGAAAAAAGAGATTATGCATCAACATTGTGAGCATAAAGACAATTTAAAAGGGATGTTAAGAAACTTCATGTCAGGGAAATATAGAACATCTGCAAACAGATGAGTATTCAGTAATAAGCTACGTCAATGATCTGGGAGGAAAGAGGCTGTTTTCCTGCAGTGGCAAGCCCAGAGAACATCCCAAAGGGCATTTGAACAAGCTAAAGTGCTCCTTGTGGTCAGAAAACTCAGCTGGCTGCATGCTGCACTTGGGATTGTTGGGCCGGCCCCATTTCACCTGCTCCAAGCTCTTTTCTCCTGTCTCTGCCACATCTCACACTTGAGGCAGGCATGCAGGTCTGACCCAAGGGAGCTGTCCTGGAAGATTTCTGGACTTTACACACACCCACACCCACACCCCAACTACCCCAACGTGGTAGTTTATGGTATTTTGCCACCAGCTTTGGCAGGACTGGGGTGACAGAAGCAGCAGGACAGTTGTAGGCCCTCCTATGGTCCCTTCTGCATGAGTGACTCTGCAGGAACACACAGAGTGACTGTGATTATTATAATAATCCAGGAGGACAGGAAAGACTCACCTACTAATGAACAATCTGGTTTAGATGGTTATTAGTCCACTAATTAGTGGCTAACTAATGGTAATGCATGTTTGTTCCTAGCTGTCAGCAAACACTGCCTGCACTTGGGCGCTGATGCCTTGGAGGTGTTGCATCTCCCTGGGAAGAGCTGAGCTGAATCCATGTGCCAGCACAAACACTGGCAGAGCTGCCAGGGTGACAGGGAGTCTGGGTTTCCCTGGCTGCCTTCACCTTTCCAGGGCTCTGTGCTGTTGCCTCTGCCAGCTGGATGCAGCACGGTGCCAGCTGGTGGGGCTGCCGCCTTCTCTGGGATGTGGCTCCCACTGAGTTTGCTGCCTTCTGCTGCACGAACAGTTGGCAAAGAGATGGCTCAGAGAGTCACTGTGGTCCAGGGTGTCATCCCCTGGGGCATCCTGACACGAGCCATCCCTACTGCCCAAGGCATTTTGCTGATATCTTCACTGAGCAAGTCCAAAAAGGCCTCCCTGGGGGACTCAGCCAACTGGCTGCTGCTTTTGCCATATAATTTCTGATACACTTGTTCAAACACCTCCCTGCTCCTGTCCTGTGCCTGGATGCCAGCCTGGACAGGCTGTCCTGACCTTTTCCAGCTGCTGTCTTAACCCAGGGCAGCATCAGTGTCCTGAGAAATGAGAACCTGGGCAGGCTGGTGGATTTGGACCTGTGCTGTGTGCAGCGCTCTACCTCTCGAGCTCGGTGCCAGCAGGTTGGCACTGTCACTGCTCCTCTGGGTTTAAGATGAAATCATGCAATATTTAGGCCTCAGCATAGTCTGGAGCCTGTCCCACCAAATGTCCCTCTGCATTCTCAAGGAAGGCAGTGAAGTCCAAGAAATACACTGCTTTTTGAGAGTCCTGCTTGAAGTGGCAACCCAGGGCTCAGTCAGGTGCTGCTGCTGGGCACAGCCCCAGAGCTCTGCAGGGTGTGCGTCCACCACAGCATCCCAAAATCCACTCTGAGATCCAGGTGCTACATTTCAAGCACTGGTGGTCGTCACGAAAGCTCTTGAGCAGTGCATGCTCTGTTTCTGCAGTGACCCCAAGAGGAGGCTCTGCCACCTCCAGACACTTGTCACTCCCTGTTTGTCCCTTCCACTCTGCCACAGAGGGAAAAGTGTTAGCTCGCTTCCCCTGCAGTGGATTTGGGAGTGATCCCAGTGTCCCTGCATCCAGCAGGGCTGGCTGATGAGCAGGAACAAGTAGGTGGGGAAGTGGCCACATTTTTTTTCTCTTTGACCATTTGAAAGTGAGCTCCCACTGTGCCAGGAGAACTGCGGGAGCAGCAGGAGGGGGCCACACAAACCAGCTGAGCACAGGCTGAGCACGGGTTGCTTCCTGCACTCAGCTCAGCAGAGTGCAATATTTTGACTGAAATGATTTAAACTTCAGTGGGCATGAAGGGTGTGAATTATCTGACTTGCAGCAGATGCCTGGTGCTGTTTTGAGCACCTGGATGCTTGGCAGGCATTCCTCCCCAGCACCCCAGCAGCAGCAAGGCTCCTGTGAGCAGCTGCATTGGGCACAGCCTGTGCAGGGACACGGGCACAGTGACTGCCACGGGCTGAGAGTTGCCTCCTCAGGCGTCCCCAGGGGCTGCTGGTTCTCCACCTGCCCACCACTGCTTGTCAAACCCAGCCATTTCCCCCCAGAACTGTTTTTTATCTCCAGGGCTGCCTTCCAATGAGCTCAGGTTGCACAAAACCAATCTGCTCTGCAATCAGCCTGGTTTGTGCCTTCCCAAGGCTCCCCAGGAAGGCAGGAGCTGTCTGTGTGTCCTGCCAGGAGTGGCTGTGTGGCACCAGACACCTGTCCCCATCTAGGTGAGATGGAGCTGGGCTGAAGGAGGGAGGAAGGGAGGGAAGGGTGCTGAGCAGACAATAATGGCAAAGCTGCACCTCCCTCCTCACATGGTACCTGTCCTGCTGTCCTGGGGGTGAGCCCTGGGGCACATCAAGGCTCCTCTGGGGACCTGGGGCAGGTTCAGGAGGATATACAGAACACAGCATCCAGGAGGAACCTGTGTGTGCTGGGTCTGTGAAGGGCCTTAACTCAGTTCTGCTCACCTGGAGAGCACCTTCTAGCTGCGAACCTTGAAGCAAACTACTTGTCTGCATGGGAACCCAGACAGCTGGAAATGGACCTGCTGGTCACTGCCTCTGGACCACAGGCATCCAGTTTGGAAAAGTCATCTCTCTGCTTGGAAATTCCACTCAAGGTTGTTATACACACATAGCACTGAATGCACACAGCTCTTCCCCTGAGTTTATTCTTTGGGGCACTTGCTGTCTAGCCTGAATGAGACAGGTAAATCACAGAATCATTTAGGTTGGAAGGGAGCTTTAAGGCCATCAAATCCAACTGTCAACCCAGCACTGTGATGGTCNCTGTGCCAATACCTGACCATCCATTAGTGAATAGATTTTCCCTGATTTCCAACCTAAGCCTCCCCTGGTGCAGCCTGAGGCCGTCTCCCCTTGTCCTGTCACTTGGGAGAAGAGCCTGACTTCCCCAAGTTGCCCCCTCCTGTCACAGAGTTGTGTGGAGTGAGAGAGTTCCCCTTTTCTCCAGGCTGAGCCCCTCCAGCTCCCTCAGCTGTTCCTCATCAGCCTTAAGTACTGATGCTCCTTCCTGCCATCAACTGCCTTCGCCAAGTTTTGACTGAATTTCTCCTTAATGACTCCAGCTTTGTCATTTTGGGGATGTTCCGGCAATAAGATATGACAAGGTGTGAATTATAGGACAATAATTCATGCCTGGAGCAGTGTCAGGCACAAGGCTGGGAGCTGAGGGCTGTCCATGCGGCTCAGTGTGAATTATTGCACCATAATTCACGCCGCGAGGACACACTAAGGGACTAACCAGAGACTATCCGCACAAAAAAAATGGGTTTAAACTCTTAATTTTATTTAGCTTGCTGGATTAGTGGGGACTAATTATATTCTCTGCAACATTCCTTTTGGTCCATCCCCGTGTTTCCTTTGCTGGAGTCAAACGAAAAAGAAATGGCCCAGCTGCATGTGAAAGGGCTGAGGAGCGTGGGGGCTCCTTGCACTGGCAGCCACCAGCTGCAGGCAAAGCAGTTGGCACCTACCTGCTCCTCCTCCCCCTCCTCTGCTTTAGATATCCAACACCTGATCCTAAAGCATCCAGGAACTCAGCACAAAGCAGGAGCAGGGATCCCTT
Source organism: Hylia prasina (assembly GCA_013397195.1). Lineage (NCBI taxonomy): Eukaryota > Metazoa > Chordata > Aves > Passeriformes > Sylviidae > Hylia > Hylia prasina. The sequence goes on from VYXD01005581.1 coordinate 1,138,208, forward strand.
CCCCTGGAGGGTGTCACACGAGGTAGCACCTGGAGCTGTCCCAGCACGGAGCTGTGGTGAGCTTTGTCTGCTGCTGAGCCTGAGTACAACCTCCCACAGGCAGGAACACGCGAGGGACTGAGCAGAGGGGAAAAGCAGTTTCAGCAGCACAAGGCACAGCCCCGAACTGCCCCTGCCTGAGGCTGCTGGGATGCTTCTGCTATTTCACTGCCTTTGCTGGGCAGTGCAGGGGAGAGCTCTGGAAAAGGCTTTGCTGAACATTTAAAGGCTGGGGTTGCAGTTTTTGCGCAGGCAGTCTACAGAAAGTCACACGTGTGAAATCTTTATTTTTTTATATTTTTAATCTGAGAAAACAGCCCCAGTGATAGTCATCCCTTCCTAGAAAGCTACTACAAAAATAAACCAGATGATTCTCCAGGGCTCTGTGGGAAGTGATCTGCCTCCAGGAGCCCCCCAAACAACTCAGTTTTGCAGTAAACATGATCCAGCCTGCCCCTGTTTTGGGGCTTCAAAGACAGATGCCCTAAAATTTCTTTCCAGATTTTTTTTTTTGTAGAACAAGGAAGCAAATCCTCACCTTGCATTAATAATGCACTAATCCATGTAGGGGTGTCTCCAATCCCTTGTGTGCAGTGACAGACCTGGGAGAGCCCTGAGGAAGAGGAAGCTCCCTTCATCCCGGAGCTGGCCACCTCAGGGACCAGGGCTCTGGGTGACTCCGGGGTGGCCGCCGACTGCAGCAGACCTAAGGCAAAATATAATTTAAGGTTATCCAGAGCAAATTCCAAGTCATTATTTGGGCTTCAGTTGCCCAGTCAGTATAGATCTCATTTTGAAATGTCTCCAGGTTAATTGATTGCTGTTTCAGACAGCTATTGATTTTCAAATAATTATTCTAATTATTTGCCATCCAGCTAGCTTTCTCTCCCTCTCCTCAGGCAGTCTGAAAACATTTCCCTGCAGAGTCACACACAGGAGGCTGATTTTTAGTGTTTCCATTGGAGGGTGGGGAACTGAGGCAGCACAAAGCTGGAGGAGACCCTGCCTCATCCTCTGCCCCTGGGAGGGACATGGGACCCTCCACGACTCCAGCCCCTGGCCCAGCACTGCCAGGGCACTCTGCAGATTGTCAGCAGTGCCAGGGGGGACAGTTCATGGCAGCTCTGCAGGGTGGCCTCCACCTTCTGGAATCTGGAGATCCCAAAAGACCTCAGCTGCTCCTCAGGGTTCCTGTGTCCTTGTCCACACCTAAAGCTCCAGATGAATCCCAGCCTTCAGGACTGCAGGAGGCATCAGCTCTGCTCCAGCCCTGCTGCTGACATGGAAGGGGTCCCTGTGGAACTGAGTGTTACAGATTTATTCACCATTTCCCTTGTAATGCCATTTAAATGTGCCAAACAGGACCAGGAGTTCTTTCCCAGGATCTGCACAGATAAAAGATGCAATCTGAAAAGACTGAATTCAGTCTATTTTCAGCCTAAAACCAACCAAGAGGAAATAAAATAGGACAGAAATATAATGACAATGTTGATTTAAGAGTCGGTCAAATTCAATAAACTTGACTTTTAAAATCACCTGTTTTCATTACACGCCTCAAAATTCTGGATTAGTCTAATTGATCAAAAATATTTCAAAATATCTTTATAACTTTAAAAATTGCATATGGACTGGATGGGATTCCCTACATTATTCCAGTGGGGACACAGTATCTGCTCACCTGGAATTGCACAGGGAGGGGGATGGATAAGACTGGACAGCCTTAGGAGGGGCTGGAGGATCTTCTTTGTAAAAAGAAATTCAGGAGACCATGAGTGTGTGAAGCAAGATAAGGAGGGACATAAAGAGAAGGAATAGCTGGGATATCTCATGTGGCCATACAGGACAGAAGGACGGACACTGAGATGGAGGGCAGCCTGAGCAGGCTGGCAGGTGTCACCAAGCTGAGGGTGCAGTGACACTCCTGAAGGATGGGACATCACACAGAGGGACCTGGACAGGCTCAAAGAAGTTGCCCATGGGAATGTCTTGAGGTCTGACAAGACCAAGGGCAGGTGCTGCACCTGGGTCAGGGCAACCCCAGACATGAGCACAGGCAGAGCTCCCTGGGAGCAGCTCTGGGAGAAGGACCTGGGGCTCCTGTGGGGGAAAGCTGGACCTGCCCTGGCTGTGTGTGCTGGCCTGATGCCCCAGATTCTGCCCCTGTGCTCAGGTGAGACCCCACCTGCAGAGCTGCCCCAGCCCTGGGGCCAGTGCAGGAAGGAGCTGGAGCTGCTGGAGAGAGCCCAGAGGAGGCCATGGAGCTGCTCCAGGGGCTGGAGCCCCTCTGCTCTGGAGCCAGGCTGTGAGAGCTGCAGGTGCTCACCTGGAGAAGAGAAGGATCCAGGGAGAGCTCAGAGCCACTTGCAGGGCCTAAAGGGGGTTTGTGAAAAGGAGAGGGACTTTTTACACGAGCACATGATTGAAAAAGGGGTGTCAGTTCTAAACTAAAAGAGGAGAAACTTAGATAAGCTGTTAGGAGGAACCTTGTCCCTGGGAGGGTGGGGAGGCCCTGGCCCAGGGTGCCCAGAGAATCTGTGGCTGCCCCTGGATCTCTGGAAGTGTCAAAGGTCAGGTTGGACAGGGCTTGGAGCAGCCTGGTCTGGTGGAAATTGCTCCTGCCCATAGGATGAGCTTTCAGGTCCCTTCCATGCCCAACCATCCCATGAGCAGAGATGGAGTGGCAATTGTCTCTATTTCCTGCATCTCTTTACTGCAGGGTGGCAGCTGGCACGGTGGGGAGAGGCTCTTTGTGCCAGCACACCCCGAGCTGAGGGCACTGCCCGTGGGGTGCCAAAGAAACTCTTTTTCTGCAGGACATTGCTGTGGGAGGTGAATGCTGGAGACCTCCTGCAGGCAGCAATAAAACATCAGTGGCATCTCTAAAAATTACCTATGATAATTTTCTAACACAAAAGAGATGGCACCTAACGTGAGGTAATTCTATTTTAGATCTTATTATGATGGATAAAGATGAATTGATCACTGAACTAGAAATTGGTGGTTGCCTGGAGACCGGTGATCATGACCTGATTACATTAATTATGGGATAATAAAAGACAGTCCCAACCAGTAAAATATACCTGGTGCTTCTCCCTGGATCTGTGAGGCTGAATAAATAGGTGAGGGAAACTTGCTGGGAAGAAAAATAAACATGTACGTAAATGAGTGAAAAATAAGAAGTTTCTACTAAGAGTCCCGACCTGGCTAAAAAGTTCTATTTGTGCCATAATTTTTGAAGAATGGTGTTTGATTTTGAGATCTCTCTAGGTGAAAATGAAAGCAGCAATTAGAAAAGGAAGCAGTGTATAAAGAATAGGGGGCAAAAAAGGGAAAAACTAGTAATCAGGATAATTTAACATTTCTGAGTGGTAGGAAATTGATAAGGGAAGGCAAATGCATTAAAGAAAAAATCTGGCTGATGAGTTATAGGTACTAAGAGCTGTTATTATCAACAAGAAAAAGAACCCTAATTGTGGTTCCTGCTTCTACTTGAAAAAGATGATAAAAATGATAAAATTAGAAGGTAAAATTAATAACAGTGTCACTGAGAGGATCCAAAAATGTCAGAGCATCATTATCTTGGTCAAGCAGTTCATAAACTCCTCGGGGCATTGGAGGAAGCTTAAATTTAGAGAATCTGCAAGAGACTTTTTCCTCTGAGGGCTTGGGGGCACTGCAGCAAATGGTCCATTGCATACTGCCAGGGCTTGCTGAAATCCAGCATTCCCCCTGCTTCGGGCACGGGGCTGACCCAGGCCACACACTGCCCCTGTTCTGAGCCTCTCCTCTGTCACCGTGCTCACAGTGTTTAAAAATAATGTCTTTAAAACTGATGGCCAGTTGCCCTCCCTTGCTCTGTGTAAATCTTATCTGGGGACAGCTGCTGGCTCTCGGCCTGCTGCTGCAGAACACTGGGGGAAAAGCAGTCAAAACCATGATTATTTTTAATCAAAACCTGAGCTTATTTGTATAACCAGCATTTTGAGAAGAGCTGGACCCCTGGCAGCCTCTGACACATTTATCCTTGCTGGCAGCAATGAAGGAGAGGACAGGATCAGCTCAAGTGGGTGGAACGCAGGGTTTTCTCCAAGCAGGATGTCCCGCTCCCAGTGCTGCCACAGCTGTGTCACCAGCACCTCTGTGGCCATGTCCAAGTGTCACCTGAGCTTGGGAAGAGGTTTTGGGAAGAGGTTTGAAATAAAGTACTCGCCCCCAGGATGCTGCAGCTGTGGACAGTGGCCTCGTCCCTGAGCTCCAAGCCCCAGGAGAGGACAGGTCAGGACCCAGATGGGACAGTGACAGGGCTCAAAACCTTTCCAGGTGATCGAATGCTGTTCCTACACAGACCTGACATGACACAACAGCCCCTGGAGTGCTGCAATTGGACACGAAATAAAGAAGCTTGACTCCAGTTCAAGGCAGAAGAAAGATCAGAAGGCTTTATTTACAATTCATCCAGCCTTTTTATAACATGCTGTGCTAAAAAGGCATATCATTGGTCCATAGAACTGAACCCTCTCTCCACTGGTTAAGTAACAGAAACAACACCTGGGAGAGAGGTTGTTATGAGAACTTAGAAATGCTATGAGAAGAAAATAATTATTTACAGGAACTGTCCTTGAAAGGAAGTTCTCCCAAAAGAAATCTTTCCTTGGGAAGAAAATCAGCCACTGACAGGCTGAAAACCTTACACACTCAGAAAAAATATCAGGGCCACACCGGAGCTCACAAAGTGCTTGGAATTGTATTGAAAACCCACAACTCTGTCGCTGTCCCATTATGATGCTGCAAAACGGGTGAAGGTGGATCCTGCACCCACAGCCAGGCACAAAATCCCCTTTGAGTTAAAACTTTACTCCTGTCTTATTTATTTGCATTTCCACAGTATCAGGAGGTCCCCTTGGCACAAATTAGATGCTGAGGGTCTCAAAGAGCTTCCAGTGTCTCCAGTAAGTGGAAAAGTAGGAAAGGGCCCTCTGACACAGCCTGGAGCCTTGCACTGGGGTTGTGGTGATGCAAGTGCAGAACCTGGCACTTTGCCTTGTTGAACCTCCTAAAACTGACCTCATCCCATCCATCCAGCCTGGATCCCTCACGGTGCTGCAGAGGTGGGAAAGGCCCCATCCCTCAGCTGCCCTGGGCCCAGAGCCAAGGGGTGCAAACTCAGCATCCAGAAGACAAGAGGATCACAGAATTGTGGAATGGTTTGGATGAGAAAGGACCTGAAACACATCTTGTTCTACCCACCTTCTGTGGGCAGGGACACCTCCCACTGTCCCAGGCTGCTCCAAGCCTTGTCCAGCCTGGCCTTGGACACTGCCAGGGATCCAGGGGCAGCCACAGCTGCTCTGGGCACCCTGTGCCAGGGCCTGCCCACCCTCCCAGGGAACAATTCCTGCCCAATATCCCATCCAGCCCTGCCCTCTGGCAGTGGGAGCCATTCCCTGTGTCCTGTCCCTCCATCCCTTGTCCCCAGTCCCTCTCCAGCTCTCCTGGAGCCCCTTTAGGCCCTGGCAGGGGCTCTGAGCTCTCCCCGGAGCTGTCCCTTCCCGGGCGGAGCAGCCCGAGGAGGAGGAGCAGCTGCTGCAGCCCCGGCTCGGTTCGTGCTGCAGCGGGGCCGGGGCTCCGCTCTGGGGAGGGCCTGCCTGGCCCTGGAATGCAAAATACAGCTTTCCAGAATGCCAGAAAGGTAATTTAAATGTTAAAACATTTGTGATTGCATAAATTGCACGTATTATTCCAATTGAATTGTAGTGGGATTAATCTGACCTTAATAGAATACTACTAATAATTTATATTATTATCTTTAATAATATTAATTCAACTTAATTTTTTTTCCATTTACTTCGTTCATTTAAGGGCAGCTCCATTGAGCTCTGGAGCATTTAGCTCGTGGTGTGCAGCAGTCACTTATCATTTGCCCAAGTGGGGATTCCACCAGGCAATTTTCAGAGAAATAAAGATCATCTTTCAGTGAAAGGAACTTAAAAAAATTACAGTATTAAATGAGTAGATATTAATGTGTCATATTTAGAATATAAAACAACCCATAATCTGTTCTGAAGTCTCTTCCACCTAAACATATACTTTTTTTTTTCCTTCTAGAGTGATCTTTTATTCTGCTGCTTAACTTATTAGGCACAACCATTCCAACTGTTAAAATAAAATTGTTAAGATCATAATGTCAGGGAAATAAAAACCTTGGCAGTATGATAGTGCCTTGTGAGCAGAGCATCACAGTTTGTTGGGGATGAATTGGAATTGCGCATTTCATTAGAATTTATATCACAAGCCAAGGGATGAAGCATTATTTCATTAAGTATCTTGAAATTTCACCAACCTAATGAAGCTGTCAAAATGCTATTAATAAAGCACTGGAAATATTTATTTGTTTGTTTGTAAGGATGCATTTGCTATTATTTAATGTTGTATTTGCAATTTGTTAATTTACGAGCAGTGGCGCAGCGGGAGGAGAGCGCCGGGGGCTGCGAGAGGGGCTGGCAGCGAGGGGCTCCGGGGGGCCAAGGAGCTGCTCTGTCCTGTGGCAGGATGGGGCCACCAGATCTGCTCCCTGGGGAGGGAAGGGAACACTCTTTACAGGAGCTGGGGCTGGGGAAGCCAGCACAGCACAGCTACACGCCGCCACCTCCATTTTAAAATGCATTTTTAAATGTGCCCTTCCCTGCTTACTCAATTTTACCTTTTTTTGTTGTCAATTCATCTCTGAGGGGGAGAAAAGCTCAGTGAGAGCTGTTCTCTGCTGATGTTGAGTGAGAGCTCTGTTAGCTACTGTTTGTAATTACCACTGCCAAAGAAATCCCCAGTTTTACTGAGTGCCATTCCGTGAGGATCCGATGTTTCCTGCCAGTTGCACAACTGGATTGGGCACAGCTCAGATTTACCTGAGGTGGGTCAGCAGCTGTGGCAGGATTACAAATGACAGCATGTTACATTTTGGTCAGGTTCTTTGTCTTGCCTGAGCCCGGGGACGTTTGTGGGGTGTTTTCGGGGTGATGCTGTCAGCGGTGGGGTGGCTAAAAGGATTTTCCTGGCGTGTGTCTGTCAGGGACACATTGCTCACATGCAGGGAACCTGGGAGTGCATGGTTCATGAGTGCAAATAAAATTAATCACACCACTCAGTCATGTATTATTTATTACATTCTGTTTGTGACGGTAACAAACAGCCAGGAAACCCTTCTCTTCTTCAACCTCTCACCCCATGGCCCACATGGGATGAACTAAAGGGGTTATAATGAATTTAAAAGACAGTTTATGCTCATTAGTTAACTCATGGCTTGTGGTCCAACTCTTCCATGTGTGTGGCGGCTTCCTGTTGCTCCAGAGCAGCCACAGCCTTCCCAAGCTCCCTGTTCTGTGAGGCTTCACCCCAGCAGAGCAGGGTGAGAGCCCCAGTGACACAGGACCATGAGGGCTAAAAGGGAGACAAATCCTTATGGGAAACCAAAGGAAAACCCTGCAAAAGAGCCTTGCTTAATAAACTTTCAGTTATGAAGTGCAATCTCGTAAGAGACCATTGTCAAATAAATTCTGCCAGTGAAATTTATACATAAGATTTCCGTGAGTATTAATTACACAGGAAGGTTGCAGGGTCTGCATTACTCTGCTAATAGGATCTTCAGGAAAAAAAAAGACAGGTCTTCCACAATGTACTAGATTTGTTAAAGAACCAATTTTTAATTAGTTTGAACTGATAAGTTAATTAATGAATTTGCAAATACATACCCAGGACATGTATTCCACACTCTACACTGGATGCTGGGGTTTTGCAGGGAATACTCTGTGCCTGCCTGAAGTGCAGAATTCAGCAGAGCCGTACTACAGATCCCTAAATAGTGATTTCCATAATTACACAATTAAAGCAGAAAGACTCAATTTAAGGCATGCAAATACTCTTAATTCTGCTCTGCCATGCCACTGTAAAGACAAGACAGATGAATCTGATTATGGGTCCAGAAAGCTACAATTCCTCTCTAATACTGAGCTGACAGTTGCCTGTTAAGGCAGAGCCGAGTCAGGATTTCCTCAACAAACTGCTTGCACTTCTAAGTACAACTTTAACTTCCCATTTCCTCCCTTTATACTGCTTAGCATGGGGATAACTGCAAATCACTTTAATCTAATTTACCCCCAAATAGTGATGATACATCTCTCAGCATAAACTACTTCTTAACATAACATCTCTCTAGGAATATCAAAACCACGTCTGATTTTTCAATTAAAGCAGAAACTCAACCTTTTCTGTCTGAGGAATGCTTTGTTATCTTTTTCTAAGCTTACAGCACCTGATGTGTGGATAAAAAATCCGTATTCTGGGGATTTTCAGCTAAATCTATTATTTAAATCCCATTTATTAAGGTTCTTTGCTTCTGTGTCGGAATTTTCTTGGACACCTTTTTCCTGGCAAACACAGTTGTGGGCATGATGCACAGCCCGAGCTGTACCCAAGCACACAGCCCTGCCTCATGTGCAGCTGGTGCCCACGTGCCAGCCCAGAACAGTCCCATGGGTCCTCAGCCGAGCTGGGACAGCATGCAGGGGCTTCTTCCTCCCAATGTTCTCCCTCAGTCAGCATGTATTTCTCAGACACATGAAAGCAGAGCTTCCCAAGCTCTGCTGGCAGCTCCACCATCCCAAATATTGCCTCCAGTGCGGCCCCTGGGAGGGCAGGGGAGCTCTGAGCATCCTCCTGCCATAAAGGCAGGTGGCCGAACAACTGCAGCTGCAACCCCGCCCAGTGGACCCACAAGTGGGGATCTGCTGCCTTGCACCTCCAGGTAGAATCCCAGAATGGTTTGGCCTGGAAAGGACATGAAATCTCATCCCATCCCACCCTTGCCATGGCAGGGACACCTCCCACTGCTCCCAGGCTGCTCCAAGCCCCAGTGTCCAACCTGGCCTTGGGCACTGCCAGGGATCCAGGGGCAGCCACAGCTGCTCTGGGCACCCTGTGCCAGGGCTTGCCCACCCTCACAGCCAACAATTCCTGCTCAATATCCCATCCATCCCTGCCCTCTGTCAGTGGGAAGCCATTCCCTGTGTCCTGTCCCTCCATCCCTTGTCCCCAGGCCCTCTGCAGCTCTCCTGGAGCCCCTTTAGGCCTGGAAGATGCTCTAAGGTAAGGGCAGGGTAGATTCCAACACTGGGAGGTGGCCATTTCATTATTTGTTGGAGGTAGAAGGAAGCTCTTTGTTGTAGCAATAAACCTCTCCCCGTCAGCAGAAATGTTTTGTGTGGTCATTAAAGAGTGGGTAAGAGGTGCCCCATGGTTTGGGATTTTATTGCTTTGCAGTTTGCTCTGCAGAGTGTTGTTTATACAATCCTAATGCTTTTAAAAACCAAAGGTTTCCTGTTTTATATAGGTAAAATACATGCTCACATGCTTGCAAGTGCTCCCACACCCTCATTTGCTCCTGAAATTCAGCTGCCTCCTGAGCCCTGCACAGCTCCAGCCTCTTCACCAAGCACCTGGAGCAGGAGGAGCAAAGCCCTGCCTGCATTCCAACTCACACCATCAGCTCCATAGTCAGAGGCATGGGCTCTCACTGGAATTTCCCCAGGACATGGCTTCATCGACATCACCCAAACAGAGCCCAACCCAACGACTCATCTGCTGCAATTTCTGACAAGGCTTTGGTGCATTTGAAGGACTCATTAATCCTTGTGCAGGGAAAAGCTTTGTACCTGAATCTGGACATTTTTGGAGGTCCTGTTGTCCACAGCTGGTTTTCAGTGCAGAGCTCCCCAGTCTGTGCTGCACCTCACACTGGTGCAGATCCTTTTCAGCACTCATGGCACACATGGTTCCGGCAAAGGGGGGGACGAAGCAACCACAGCTGGAAAAGGAAGGAGCAGCTCAGTGCTGACAAGAACAAATACAATCCAACACTTCCTTTCTGTATAACCGTTGGCAAACATTTCTGATGAGCTTTAATGCCTCAGAGTGAAGCAAACAGACGGTGCTGGGGTCAGGAAGAGTGAAGTGGGGATTTATTTTTTTCTGCCAGGCCCACAAATATCTTTGCAGATAGCAGTGATTATAAATAGTCCTTTGGCCATTTCCTGACTGTGGTTTGCCGACTCTTCCTTACTGATGGCACTGATTAGGAGTGTTCAGCGTTTTGCCCCAGCACAGGGCTCAACCTCAGCATTTTGGGCACAGATTCCAAACTTCAGAGTGGGCACTGGAACAGAGGGAACCCCACATCCCTCAGGGATAACCTTTGGCCCAGATGAGTGAATGCTGTGATGGGATTAAGGGGGTTGTGAGCTCTAGATTTACTTCGGCAGACTGCTATCAATAATTTCCTCCTCCAGACTGTTGAGCACATATCCCACAAAGAGGCTCCTCGCTTGAATCAGCACAAGTGCCTTATGCAGAATCCTCATCACCTCGCTGGATGAGGCTTCACCTCCATTGTGTTTTATCTTCATCCTCAGGTGAGCTTTCATAGAATCACAGACTCTCCTGAGCTGGAAAGGATCAAGGATCATCAATCCAACTCCTGTCCCTGCACAGACACCCCAACAATCCCACCCTGGGCATCCCTGGCAGTGCTGTCCAAAGGCTCCTGGAGCTCTGGCAGCCTCGGGGCCGTGCCCATTCCCTGGGGAGCCTGGGCAGTGCCAGCACCTCTGGGGGAACAGCCTTTTCCTGATATCCAACCTAAACCTCCCCACTTTTCCAAAATGGAGATGGCTGTGAACTGTAACGCCCTTCCAGGGGCTAAGTGACATCTCCCCCTGACTCATTTGCCCAACAGCCTGTCCCTGCTACCAACATCCCTGACGCCACAGCTCAAGCAGAAGTCCATGCTGCAGTCCAGAGCAGGACACTCCATCACCTGATGGATGTCCTGTAGGCTTTGACACTCACACAGAGCAGCAACTGTTAGTGCTGCCTGCCTTAAAAACAACTTATGGAGAATATACAAGAATACAGCACAGTAAAAGATTATCAAGCCTGCAGAACCAGCCCTTGCATGTATGTGCATTGTCATGATATTTAATCATATTATCACTTAGGATTACTGCAGCCAGCACACCATTACCAGCTCATGGGAGGTGGGTGTCCTACCAAGAACCCGCTCCTGGCTCCTACCAGAATGGCATTCCCAGCCTGAGGTGACTACAGAGCTTCCCTGGGAACGTGAAAGCATTGCTGCTGCTTCATCTTAAAGGCAGGAAATGAGGGAGAAGTCACTGAGTTACCTCTGGCAAGCCCTGTGCCGTGCAGATGCTGAGGACCCAGGAGGAATTCAATGTTTTCAGGCTGGGAATCCCACTGAAGTGTGAACACCACTGTCCTCTCTGCCTGCAGACCCCAGAAACTGGAATAAGAAGAGAAAAGTGATTGACCTTTATTGGAAAATGTGTTCTGGAATGTGATGTGGAGAGCTCCTGGCTGCAATGGGCCTGTCAGAGGTTGTTACTCAGGGAAGGTCTGAGGCCACTTCAAAATAAGGATGTGGGTTTTCAGGCTTTGGTCACTGATCATGAGGAAGTTTTGAGAGATAAAGACAAAATTTGGTATTCAGGACAGAAGAGGCCATCGGATGCTATCGGAATGGCAAGACTGTCATAGTTAAACATTTGTCGCAAATAGGTAACCTCATCAGAAGGGACTTCAGCCTGAGTGACCTGACGGGTATCTCACTCTGCCAGGAATAAAACACGCTTGGAACTTCTTGGACCTATTCCATAGAAATTTTCTAATCAAGGATGTCTGGACTTGTAGGATTTCTGCATTAGACCTCACCCCATCGGAGGAGAAGGGGATGTCTCAGGCAGGAGGGGTCACCAGTGATGGTGTTTGTTGTGTGTAAACAGCGCAAAATCAGCAGCAGGAACATAGGCGGGTTTTAAGGGCCAGTTTCACAAAGCCAAGACCAACCAGCAGCCAAATCCCTCAGGAGGGAGGCTTCAAACTCAAAACTGGGAACTCTCCCCTGTGGACTCCCCAAACCCCCCCGCCCAGAGCAATGTCTGTGTTCACTGGGCAGTCAAAGCAGACTGCAAAGCTATTGCAAAAACACGTGTGACAGAGAAGATATAGTTGGGGTCTCTGTGAGTTCCACAGTTGCCACTTCTTTTCTGCATTTATTCTGTCTCTATGACCAGAAGAAATGGGAGGTTTGGGCTGAGAAAGCTTGGAGAGCTCAAACATTGTCCTTCCAGAGGGAAGAGAGTCCCCAAAAGAAGGTGAACATATGATTTATCCACACGGTTCATGGACATGGGAGGCAGGAGGCTTTTCCATGTTACAAATGCATCAAATGGAAGCAAAACAGGGTCAGGCTCGAAGTGAGAAGATGACAAATGGTTGGCCAAATCACCATGAGCTGTGATGGGTTCACTAGTGCTGAAGATGCTTCAAAGTACTCAGGGATGGCTTGAAGTGTGCCCTCAGACATCACGGGACACAGTGGGGTGGGCATCTTTTACCTCCAGGCTTTGGCTTTTGGAGGTCAGTGAGCAGGTTTCCAAAGACAGAGGGATGTTGAGGGTACCTTCATGCTCCTCCTCATCCTGCAAACTCCATATCAAAGTGGCATTTCCCCCCAAACCCCCCTCAAATATTATTTGTTAAACACCGAATTTTGCTTTAGTCTGCTCCACGGGGGATTCCTTCTGGTTGTGCTTCATGCCAACACTGGGGCTGAAAGCCTCGTGAGTGGTTTCTGCGTCTTGACTTCCCACATCCCTTCTAAGCTCATTTGGAAAACATCTTCCCTTGCTCAATGTCCCCACCAAATTCCCCTGCCCCTTTGTTTTTATTTAGCTCTGTAATTACATTATCTGACCGTACAGTGATTTGGAATGAAATCTGCATAAAAGATATTAAGAAAAATAAATCTATGTTTTGCAATATCTTTGAAGTTTTCCTTAGGCTAGGCAACAAGAGCAAAATCAGCATGTGGCTCTCCGCAAATCTTTGGTTTTGCAGAGCTCTTGGGAAAGAGGGTTTCATGGGCTGGGGCAGGAAAATTCACAAGATCAGATTATTTTATTAATACTATTAATAAGTATTTTTAGCACTGCTTTACAAGGGAGAAAACACCAGGTATACATGAGATGTGATTATGTTTACAGTCAATGCTGTATGCTTTCCAGGAGAAGAAAAGCACTGATTTTTCCCCCCTTCTTTTTGGAGGAAATTAAGAGTTCGATGATGAAATTAAGCAAGTTTGCTGAGGAAATTAACCAAGTTTGCTGAGCAGCAATGAGCATTTGTGAGCATGTGGCGAGGAAAAGCTCTTTGTGGAGGGACAGGGTGTCAGGATGAGTTTTGTGTGAGGGTAAAGAAAGGCTTTTTCCTGGTTTGTGTCATGGCAAAACACCTGTCAAACATGGTGGGACCAAGAGCTGGGAGCTTCGAGGCTAAAAAGGCACGGGGCGATTTCAGCCCTGGGTGTGCTGTGGGGGGGAAGGAAGAGTTGGAGGAGAGGAGGCAGGGGCGATGCTAGCCAAGACATTCGGAGAATCATAGAATCACACACTATCCTGAGATGAAAGAAACCAACAAGGATCATCGAGTCCAACTCCTGTCCCTGCACAGACCCCCAACAACCCCACCCTGGGCATCCCTGGCAGCGCTGTCCAAAGGCTCCTGGAGCTCTGGCAGCCTCGGGGCCGTGCCCATTCCCTGGGGAGCCTGGGCAGTGCCAGCACCTCTGGGGGAAGAACCTTTCCCTGAGCTCCAGCCTGAGCCTGCCCTGACACAGCTCCTGCCGTTCCCTCGTGTCCATCTGTCCCCTCTTACCCCGTGTCCCCTCGGGTCAGTGA
>VYXD01005581.1:1155594-1181477 GCA_013397195.1 Hylia prasina
GCAAAGCAGGATAACTGTTGGGTGGAGGAAGAAATACTCTGAAATGTCAACTCCATATTTTTATTTTTGCATTTATTTGCCCCCAGCCCCCCCCAAAGGGACCCACCCTCTTCCTGAATCCCTTTTTTAGCAAATAATGGAGCGAGAGGCTGGTGCCAGCCTGGCAGTGGTGCAGTTAGAGCCGGGTGGCACATCTGGGTAAAAATTAAACACAATGCTCCAAATTGGATTAAACAGTCCCGGAGAATATTTTATTCATGGTTTCATCCAGGAAACTGTAGCGCAGTGGCTTTTCCATATTCTTACCCTCCAAGAATTCCCTTCCTTGAGCTGCACCCCAAAACTTCTACAACGATGGGTTATACCCCAAGAAAGTGTTCAGCTGTATTTTTTTTTTTTAAGGTTTCATACATTTTTCTCGCATGTGATTCAAGTCTTTTGATGCTGCTTTTCCTTTGCCCTGCCACACACCCAGAGATACGGGAAGCAACCCCGTGGATTTGGGATTTGGGGGGGACACATTGATGGGCGGTGCATTTTAATTAGAATTAATGACCAAGCCTCAGCTCTCGGGTCATGGTTTTGGCAATGATACCTTTCAAGTTTCCCCTGAAGCAGAGGAATTGAAGCTGGGGGGGCCTGGATTGGAGCTGTTTTCAGCTGTTGTGGGGGTGCTGGGGGTGTCCTCTGCAGCGCGGGGTGAGGCCGTGTCCTCCCTGCACCGGGGCTGCTGTGCTGCTGCAAGTGTGGAGCTGCAACCTTTCCCATCTTTAACTCCCTGGGGAGCAGCAAGCTTTCCAGCACCAGATCCCGCAGCTGGGGGTTGTAGTGGGTCTGAATCTCACCTTCCTGGCTGTCCTTCCAGCACAAACCTGCTCCTCCCTGGAAAAGATTTCATAATTTTTCATTGCAGTCTGCCTTCAGGGGGATTTTTTTTTTTCCTTTTTTTTTTCTTCTTTTCTTCTGGAAAGTTGATCAATATTTTATCCTTTTCAAAACTGCTGTTGGCAGCCTGGAAGAGGAAGGGGAGGGAGGGAGCTCAGCTGAGTGATACTAACAGATTTCTTGTGACATAACTGAAATGTATTTTTTAAAAAAGAAGAATTTCCAGGACCTCATTTTCAGTGACATATTTTCATCCCAAAATGAAAACAGACATAATATTATTAAACTAGTAGATAATATTTATACAAATGTCATATAAAACCTTGGGAGGTTATTGCATGACTCCAGATAATTTAAATATATATCACTGCCATAATGCAACGCTGGGAATAGTTCAGTTCACGGGTGCAGTCACGTGGCCCCAGTGATGCACAGTCAAGTTTGCAATTATGCAAGTGCAGGAGTGAAATTAGAGTGGAATTAGCGTTCTAAAAATTGGATTAATTTAATTTTAATTTTTTTGGTGGGGGAGGAGAGGGTTGAAACCTGTTGCAAGGGTCATGCTGATACAGAGTCAGGATTTATGCCCACTCTGCCAGGGCAGGCTCAGGCTGGAGATGAGGGCAAGGTTCTTCCCCCAGCGGTGCTGGCACTGCCCAGGCTCCCCAGGGAATGGGCACGGCCCCGAGGCTGCCAGAGCTCCAGGAGCCTTTGGACAGCACTGCCAGGGATGCCCAGGGTGGGATTGTTGGGGGTCTGTGCAGGGACAGGAGTTGGATTGATGATTCCTGTGGGTCCCTTCTAGCTCAGGATATTCTGTGGATCAATAATTCTTGATTCAGTCCCTGGCACTGCCCATGGAGCCACTGGTGACCTCAGCTTGAGCATCTCAGCCGTGGCTCAGATTTGGCGAGTGGCCCAGGGCAGTGTGCCCCCAGCCAGGGCTGCTGTGGGATAAGGGTGTGCAGGGAGTGTGGCACATCCCAAGGGTTTGCTGCGTCCCCCAGACCCTGCAGGTGCCACACTGGGCTCTGTGCTTGCTCCAGTTTGTGCTTGGATCCCTGTAGGTGATTATTTGTGTGCCGGGAGCTGTGAAACAGACAAGGGTGGTCCTGCAGTTGTGGGGAGTCACCCCAAAATGTGAGTTTTGTCAGAGGTTTGCCAGATCAGGCACTATTTGTGCATAATGTACCAAGTGGGATGAGGGGAAGAGGCCCTGCCAGTGCTGCTGGAGGCTGTGGGCGTTTTTGGTAAGAGATGTGGGGAAATGGCCCCAGGAGATATTTATTTCTTGCAATTTCTACATTTCTGTGCATCCAGCATTGTGCATATTTGGAATTGCACATTTACAGATTCCATTTGGCCATACCGTGTTTTCTGTGGAAGAAATTTCTAATTTTTAAAGGTCTTTTATAGATTAATTGCTAGTCATCTGCCTCCTTTTTGCTTTTGTTTGGTTCCTTGAATGTCTCTTGATTATTTTGTACTATGTGATGCCAATTTAGTGGTTAACTAGTATGCAAACTACATCTGGACGTGTTGACTTTGCATTAACAATCATTGATTTGTCTCGAGCAAGGGAATAGAAATGAATGCTGCTGTTTACCATGGATAGTATATGAAAAATAACCATTTGCAATGTGCCTTTCATCAGGGGCACTGGGCTCTGGTGCAGCTTGTCACAGTGGCTCTGCCTCGTCATGTGAGGGCTGAATTTTTAAACCATGGCACCAGGAGTGGGGAAAGGGACTGGGGAAGGCAGTGGCTTGTGGTGTGTGGGGAAGGGGCCCTGAGTAGGAGCAGCTCCTGGTGACCTTGGTCAGCTCTGGTGATAGCGGGAGTGGGGTAAAATTGTCACAGAAAGGGAGCGGAAAAACATGAATCTACGTAATACATAATATGTAACAGATAATATACACCACATATAGAGCTTTTTGCTTGGGAACATAACCAAGAGAATGAAAAATTTATTAATCAAAAATAATAATCCAAAGGTTGAGTTGATGGTGGCTTCAGCAACAGCTATTTCTCCCCAAAAGCCCTGGCTGCAGCCCTGGGTGGGGCTCTGGATGGAGCAGGGTTTGGTGCTGCTGTCCCTGTCTGGCTGTGGGGAAGCTGGGATGTGACTGTGGCTGCTGCATGTTCAGGTGACCCGTGGGATGTTGGAGGCATTGCTGCACACTCCTGTCTCCTCTGGAAGAGGGGAAAGCTGAGTGCCTTTCTGCAGAGGAGGTCTCTTCCCAGCATGAGCGTGCTGGAGACATCAAAGCTGCCATGCACTTGCTCCTTGGTCTTTCCATTTACAGTCAGAGTGGTCCCTTGGCTGAGGTTTGATATTCAGACCTTGGCCAGTCTATTGGATCCACTCATCCCTGGACCTTTTCGGCTGTGTCCTGCTGAGGGCTCTCACTGCTGGTGGTGGGGCTGTGGTGGGGTGTGATGCCCAGTGTCAGTGTTGGTCATCCTTTGGGCTGGACTCAGCAGTGAGGGTTCTTCCCACGCTGAAATTGCTTTGCTCATGCTGGGATGTGCAAAGCAGACCCCAAATGATGGACACAGGTCATCTCCTGAAATGTGGGGTTTGTACTCCAACATTACAGAGTGTGCAAATGCACAGGGGGGTGCTGGACAAGCTGCATGCTGGCTCTCTGGTTACTTGGGTTTCACTTGTTGGATTCTCCCAAAGCGAGTGGTGGCAGAAAAAGATTAACTAAAGAAAATTCTCCCCTGTGCTCATCGAAAGTGCAAAGAAGCTTTGTATTCTGCGTGATGCATTTGAGGAAGGATGGAGCATGGAGGGTACGAGCAGTGTGGCAGTGCCACAGGTAGATTGGAATCCATCCCCTTAATTAAGCCTCCTCTGTACCCATGGAAAGAGCTCTTGTGCCATGTGTTTTTCAGGTTTTTGGCAGTTGGGTGGCAGTTAGCTCTGGTTCACTGACCAGGCTGTGGGGGCTTGTGCCAGCACGCTGGGAGCTCTTGCTCCAGCTGGGATGGCAGCCTGGGGAGCAGAGGCAGGGTGAGGGGCACAGGGCATGTTCTGCCTCCCCTTGATGGGAGGAGACCAGCTGGACCCCCTGCCTCTGCCTCCCTGGGTGTGTGTGTGCCCCGTGACTCTTGGCCCAGGTCAGGGCAGAGTTTCAGGCTCCTGCCAGGTTTTGGGACTTGTGGTTGATGGAGCCGTGCTGCCTCTGGAGAAGCTGGAGGCCATGTGGCTTTTTGGGGGTGAAACTGCAGAGCCCTGGGTCAGCCTGGCATGGGGCTGCCCCCAAGGGAAGGGCAGAGGGTCGCTAAGCCTTGTGCTTTTTGGTGGTGGGAGCAGTGTCATCGCACCAATTGCTCTGCTAGAACAGCTTTCCTTGGGAGTCCCTCCCTTTATTTCCCTCACCTGTATTTCCAAGATACTCCGGTGTGTGCTTAGAAAGGTTCCACTGCTGTACTGTACCTGCAAAGATTTAATTATATGGGCAAGGCTTTCCTTGCTTGTGATTCCCAACACTCCTGCTTGTTTCGCATCTATATTTGGCTGGTGTGATGTGGAAAATAAGGCTGGTAGTGGAGAAGTAGAGACTGGAGGATTTGTCTGCGCTGATAAGGGGCTGACAAAGGGAAACATGAATGTCAGAGTGTGGAGCAGAGAGGAGCTGCTGGAGCCTCGAGGAGCTGCCACAGGTATTTGAGGGATCAATACCTATGCCTGTGTGTTTGAGCGTATGGATGTGCCTGAGACACTCCTGGATGCAGGGAGGTTCTCCCGTGGGTCTGGGGTGCTGTGAGGGCTGTTGGGTCCTTACTGTGCTTGGGCCAGGAGCACAGGAGCTCCGTGGTGTTTTCTGCCCTGCTTTAGAAACCAGGGGTGTTATCACTCAAGGTTTGATATCACAGCAACTGATAGAAGTGAGAGCAGCTGGGTTTGTCAGACCTTCCCACTGGCACTGAGTTGAGTCAGGCTGGATGGGCCAGATGTGGTCACATGCCAGTGCTGGCATCCCAATGGCACCACTGGGTCTCCAGGCTCTTCAGGATTTCATGTTTGTTGTGATTTCATTTTACTAGATACACACAGGCAGCAGTAATTTTATAGAAGTTAATTTTTTGCTCTGCGTGGGTGTAGGTATCCTTTCCTGCCCGAAAATAGCATCAGAAGTCAGTTTTCAGAAGTTGGGTGTGCTTGTGTTGAAGGGCTGTCATTTACTGCTTCCAGTATGTTGAGAACAATTTTAGTGCAAGTATTTAATTGCTTTAGACCTATTTTTAGAAGTATTAAACCTCAGTTTTCAAAACTGCAGCCAAAGCCAGCAGCTCTGCTGGTGTGGGATAGCCGGGATGGGAACCTGGAGGAAAACCTGGAGTGATGTGGGCTGGCCCCACTGGGAGCAGGGCAGGGCTTGGGGTGCTGTAGAGCCTTTGGGGTGCACACTTGAAACCGACTTGCCTGCATTTTGGTGAGTTTTTTTTTTACTACTGTTCTATTTACTTGGCTGCACCAGGAGAGAATGAATGAATGAAACGTGTTTCCAGTAGATTTGTACAATTTCTTATGTTAAGTCTGCAGGGTGGTGGATGTAGTTTGGAGGCTGAGCAGGGAGCACCCCAGAGAACAGCATGCAGGCAGCTCTGGCTCAAAACCCAAGAATAGCTCCTGCTTTTCCGGGTGTAAATCTGTCACTTGAGGTCTGATGTGCCTTACTCTGTGGGCTGCAAATCCTGAGCTTTCACTGGCATTTGTGAGATATTTGTGATTTTGAGGGTGGGAAGAGAGAGTTGTAAGAACGCAGGATAATTATTGGCTGGGAATAAAATACCTTTTTGAATTTGTGCATGTATTTTGGAGACCTCTGTAGGGAGGGACAGCTGGATTTGGATCAGGCTGGTGGCAGAGGGGATCTGAACATCCCCTTGAGAATCAGTGGTATTTCTTTTTGCAGTCAGGGGATGGTGTTGAAGATGCTGAGGGTCAATGGCAGTGGCAGTGACACCAGGGGACGGGCTGGGATCTGGCATTTGGCGGCCCTGGGGGTGCTGGTGGGGACTGGCAGGGCTGGAGTTGGACTTTACCAGGGAAGGAATTAATGAATGACCACCTGGAAGTTGCCCTGGGGTGTGTTTGCACTTGGCTTCAGGGCATCTCTGTTTATGGTTAACACTACTGGGGTTACTGCATATTAAGTCCAAGGGAGGGATATTTTTACTGTCTTACGTGTCTTTATTTTAGAGGGCTTTAAATTTGGCTGGTTAGTGATAACCGTTGGAATTGGCATTTCTGCTCCATGGGGTTTGTTAGGACAGGCCAGAGGCACAGCCCGGCAGGGGACCCGCTGTGCCTGGGGCCGGGGCCAGGAACAAGAAATATAAATGTATCCAGAGAGTGTTCAGGTGGAGATACAGATACATCCAGAGATGCACATTGTATCCCATGTGCTCTGGGAGCCGCTCCAGTGCTGCTCCTGCGACTGCTGGCACATGCCGGAGAGAATCCTTTGGAACATTTATTGGAGATGAGGGAAAGGTTCTTCCCCCAGAGGGTGCTGGCACTGCCCAGGCTCCCCAGGGAATGGGCATGGCCCCGAGGCTGCCAGAGCTACAGGAGCCTTTGGACAGCACTGCCAGGGGTGCCCAGGGTGGGGTTGTGTCTGTGCAGGGACAGGGGCTGCACTGGGTGAATTTCTTCCAGCTGTGGATATTCTCCATGACCCACATGGAGGGAATAAAGTGCCCTTCGTAAATGAAAAAAAAACTCAAAATCAAGTTCCTTTTCCCTGAAATCTTGCATGTATTGAATTTTTTTTTCTATGTAATCTGATATGATTTAATTGCCAGAAAGTAGATTTCCTGAGAGTGTTGCATTTGCTTTTGGTTCCTGATAAGGTGGAGGAGTAAGTCCCACATTATGGCTGTTTGTTTGTGTGAGTGGGAGATGTTTGTGCTTCCCTCCTTTGACAGGGAGCTCCTTGGCTGTCCTCCTGCAGCATAAACACTGCTTGTGATTGGAGTTCATTATGGGAGATTTAAAATGTATAAAATGAAATGTTCCTGTCTGCTTTAAGCAGACATATGTCTACGGTTTGCAAATTAACCTAATTAAATATATATGTAGAAATTTATGATATTCAGCTCCTAGCACAAGGTATGCAATTAGCATCCTTGCCAGCAAGGAATTTTCCATTTCTGTCTTGACTTTTCCTCATAGGTGGTGTGGTTTGAGGTTTTTTAATTTTTTTTTTAATTTTTTTTTTTTTTAATCTTCAATCTTTAATTTTTGTTCTGCTTTGGAATTCACTTAGGGACAAATCCTGTGGGGATTTAGGCTTGTGGTTAAATTCCCCTACATGTGGCTTTGACTGAAGTCAGTGAAACAGTCCCTAATTCCTGGGCTCCAGCCTGTCCCTTTGGCTCTGCAGGACAGGAGTTTGTTTTGTTAGGAGAATATAATGAGCAAAATAGCATTATGGAGGAAAATTGCATTTGAATATTTACATTTTTCAAAGCTCTTCCTTCCTCCTACCTAAAAATAGCAAAAAAATATTATTTTCTCTCCTCTTGATTTATGTAATTTTCAAGTATTTGGCCAATGTTATTTCCAAAACACCCTATCCCTCTACCTGAGCTGTCTCTATGGCAGAAGGGCCCTCACACGAGAAGTACAAATCCATTAATACAACCTCTCATTTAGCAATATTCTGGCACCAGGAATACTACTTTTAGTTCCTTTTCTGCCAGAGTGCTGGGTTGTTTTTTCTTTTTTTAATATTTAAAGTTTGATCACGTTAGAATAGTTTCCTATATAAATAATCACTTGGTCTATTTTGCATATCAATAGTTGACTCCATTTTCTTCACAAAAAGCCTTTTTTCCCCCATAAACATCCCCACTGTTCCAGCCCAGAAGGTACCCTTTATTAGGCAAACCAACCAAGTCATGACGTTCCCAGCTTAGCTATTTTAATGATCCCACAAACCCAAAAAAGCAGTAGGAAATTTTTCAGAAGCAAACTGCAGAAACTTTTTTTTTTTTTTTGGGGTATCATAAGTTTTCAACTTTTTTGTCCAATTATTTTTGTTATATTTTTCCAAGCTTCAGGCTGTAAACTCAAAGAATTTGGGACTGTTTTTTCTTCCTAGATATTATTTGGGGGTGTCAAAGGTGACCGAGTGCTGAGTGGAAGAGCTGAGGGCTTGGCAAACACGCTGGCTCAGTTCCTAATTTCTGTGCAAGAGCTCTTGATAATTTTGCATGGGCAAGGTGAGATGTTGGATCATAACCATTTCCCCCCCTCAGACACCTCTACAAGTCTGTCCCCTTGTATTTTCCTTTGATTTTGCTGCACTGCTGTGTTTCCCCATCTCTCTGTTTCCAGGCGGGCGAAATTTTGCTGTCAGCTCTGTTCCTTTGCAGGAGCTCCCTGCTGTCCCAGGTTGAGGTCCTTGGTGTCTCTTGCCCTCCCTGGGTGTTCCTGTGCCTTCTCCATTACAGGGGATGCCTTTTCATAGGCCATCAGCAGCTCTGATTCCCAGTTCTCCATCACCAGGAGTTGTGGGGTGACCAGCTCCATAAATTAGAGGAAGAACACACTGATGCAGTTTTGGGGTTTCCTTGTGAGCCTGCAGCTTTGCCAGCTGCCCCATACCTGGGTCCTGTGCAGCTCCAGCTATTGAACACATATTTTACTGTCAGAGCTGTATTTTCCACTGGTTCAGGTGTTTCCTTCTCACCTCAGTGCTGTGCCCACCCTTTGGAGGCTCCTCGGATCTTGTCCCAGGATGTGCTGCAGCCCCTTGGGATGTGGATTTTCCGTAGCCTGGCATTACCCACTGCCAAGGCAATCATTTGGATAATTGCAGCATCTGCAATTTATTTAGGCAAACAGGGGACTGAAAAATATTTGCTTTCGCTTGCTTGTGGGGTTTATTTTTAGGGTTTAGCTTTGAGTTTTGGGAAGCAAAACGAAGCCATCCTACGTGTCCCTTTTCCCCGAGGTGCTGCTCTTCGGGGCTATTCTGGACACCCTGTGCGTGGCACAGGAGTTTGCCTGGCTGGATCACCCTTCTTGCCCTTGTCTGCTCCCTTGTTTTGTTTTGCAATCTCTTTGCAGGTGGATCACCAGGGGCTGTGGGTGCAGCTTTATGCATGGGCACATTTCTGTCCCTACGCCCCTAATGAGTCGCTGGTTCCATTGGAGGCACTCAGCTGCTGGAGAGGTGCCCCTGTGCCTCCTGGCTTGCCTTGGTGAATGCTAATGGCTCATTTAGGCACCTCAGTGTGCTGCATTGGGCTGCTTTCCCTGCTCTGTTCCCTCCCCCAAACTCCGCCCGGCGCTCGGAGCAGATGTCTGCGGGACCCCACTGTGATAACAAACTATTCCTGCCCTTTATTTTCCATCTCTTAATCAGTGCTTTATCAATGAGGTGACTTTTTACTTCATCCTGTGCATGTGAAAGTGCTGTGAGTGCGCTTGCCACAAGAGTCTTTGCAGAGCAAACTCTTTTTGGAAGCTTTTGGAAGTCTGGATGCACCACGCCCTATCCTACCTGCAACTGGCTCTTGCCAGCAGTGCTCAGAACCCAGTGACTTATGGCTGCAGGGACCAGAGTGATTCCTGGTGTTCCTTTTTAATCTGTGGGAACACTGACTTTTAATTGTTCTGGTGGGGGCTTTTTATTTTTTTATTTTTTTATTTTTTTATTTTTTTTAATTACTGTTTACAGTAATTTTTTTTCCACAGAAATGAAGTTTTGCAGTTCCTTGGAGCCCTTTTGAAACTGGGGTCACTTTCAGTGCTTGCTGGTTCGTAGGTGGATAGCAGTGATTTTGGGGGTGCTGGGTGATTTAAATAGCGCAGTGCCTTTCAGATCTTTGGCTGGATGCTGTTGGGCCCTGGAGATTTTTAGGTTTTTGCTGTTACTTTTGCCAGGCAGGTCTGCAGCTTTTCCTGGTGACCCCACAGTTTGAGGCAGATGCTCAGCTCATTCCTCATGAGGGAAGAGTCCAGGAAGGGAAGTGCTGGTCCCTGTCACAAATGAGCACTGGTGCAAAGAAATTGAATTTTTATCCTGTGGTTTTATCATTCTTCAGTGCTTGATTTATACCAGAATCTGGTCGATTTCTGGTGCTTGTGTGTTTGATTATTAGGTTGGTTTTTTTTTCCTTTAGTAACCTGTTTCTCAAAATCTTTCTCTGGATTGACTTTTTTGTGGCTTAAAGTGTAGCTTCCTTGAGTTTATATTCTCCTAATTGGGATTTCTTTCTGAGGGTGTCTTTTTATTTCTAATGGCCTTTTCCACTCTACGGTTAAACTATGATTATTTGTTTAACAAACCCCCTTTGGTAGGTGATAATCATCTCCAAGTTTTCCACCTCAACTGCAAGGCCTTTTAGCTGCTCCATTAACACTCTTAACAAATTTTCCTGTTTATAGAATCATAGAATGGTTCCTCCTGTGAGGAAAAGCTGAGAGAATTGGGATTCTTCAGCCTGGAAAAGAGAAGGCTTTGGGGTGACTTAACTGGGGCCTTCCAGGGAGCCTGCAAGAAACATGGAGAGAGACTCTTGACAAAGGATGGAGGGACAGAACACAGGGAATGGCTTCACTCTTGGCTGAGGGCAGGGATGGATGGGATATTGGGAAGGAATTGTTCCGGGGGGAGGGGAGGGGCTGGGATGGAATTCCCAGAGAATCTGTGGCCGCCCCTGGATCCTTGGCACTGCCCAGGGTTAGACACTGGGGCTTGGAGCAGCCCCAGTGCTGGGATAGTGGGAGGTGTCCCTGCCATTGGCAGGGGGTGGGACTGGATGGGCTTCAAGGTCCCTTCAATCCCAAACCAGTCTGGGATTCCCTGTGCCATGTCTGGGGATACAGTGTGGGGACAGAAGTCCTGTGTGGGACCTTGAGCATCATTTCTGCTTCAAACTGGCTTTCACAATTGCAAGTCTCTCTGGGATTATCTGAAGTCTCCTCTGACTGAAATTGTGTTTCCTGCCTTGGCAGAGACTTGCAGTCTTTCTGGTGCTCCTTGGCATTTTGAGCATCCCTCTGTGCTCTGCCTTTCTGGGATGGGCTCCAGGCCATCAGGGTTCTCTGCTACCTTATTGGGCTGCACATTGCTTCTCTGTCAACACAGCTCCATCATTCCTATGTAATTTGGATATGGATTGCAATGCCTTGAGTCTTTTGTCTCCTACCTGAAATTTTATGAAGCTCTTCAGGGATACAGTACATTTATGACCTCATCAATAGAAAATGCTTCACTTATACTGGATGTTCCTATAACTTTGATTTTCTCAGGCTTTAGTTTAAATAGGTTTTATATGCTGGCATCTGTTTTCACTTTGGTTTTGATGGTGTCTGGCTTTCTCAGAGGGGCTCCCTTTGGCTCAATCCCTCCTCAGCTCCCACCCTGCAGCCTGGTTACAGGTGGGGCCTGGTGGGATTTCACAAAAAGGTCCTGAGTTTCACTTTTGGAGGTTCTACTGTTCCTCTGTGCCATTTGCAGGTGCTTTTTAGCAAAGTGTGGTCTCTGACATGAACTGAGAGCCATAGGGCTTAAAATTTGTCTGCATGTAGGGTGCAGCTGGTGTAGGGCAGGACCCTGAGCCCTCCTCTCCTGCCTCCCCTCCCTCCCTTGCAGGCTGAGCTCCTGTGAGCAGGGCAGCACCATGCTGGTGAGAATTAGAACAGAATAAAAGGAAAAAAAAAAGGAATATTAAGAGGAAGAGATGACAGTTATCCTTGAGTTAGAAGTTATCAAGTGCAGAAAATGGATAAAGGAAGTTAAAAACACAAGGAGAAAAAAAATCTGTGACTGTCAGTGCAAGGAACAGTAAGAAAGTATTTGTATTAGGAACAAAAGAAATTCTAATAATGGTTTGTATAGACTTATCGTGGCTGAGGAGAGGTAAAATGCATAATAAAGCAGAAAAACTAGACATGTTTAATAAATATTGCTGTTCCCTATTTGTAAGGCAGAGGAATGATCCACTCTCAGCCCATGTGCACTGGAGCTGCCTGGGCCAGCCTCAGCCAGAGGCTGAGCAGGGCAGGGTCAGGGTTAGGGTTAGCTGGTCCGTGGGGTGATGTGCCCTGAGCACTCCTGCTGGCTCTGCCCCTTGGGCTTCCTCCTGTAAGATTTGGATAAAGTGAGAATATTGCAGAGGATTTGGTGGCTGCTGCTGTTGAACTGCCTTAGCCTGGCCTGGGTGGGGAGGAGTTGGTGGGAATGTCACACTGGATGTGTTGTCCAGCAGAAGGGATGGAGTGTGTCCTGAGCTGGCAAAACATCTGAGTTTGTGTCATTCTCCAAAATGCCCTGTGGCAGCATAGGCTGGTGTGAACCAGGCTGCAGACAGGGTCTGGCATGACCACCCGCAGTGACAGTGGTGGGGAGGGCAGGAGGGACTGCAGCTGCCCACAGGGATTTGTCTCCATCAGGTGAACTTTATATGAATCTTGGGATTGTGCACCTGGAGGGATGGGGCTGCATCTGCTTTTGGTATGGGGAGACCAGAGAGGAGCAGAAATGCCAAACCAGGCTTTGGGGTGGGAAGGGGGCAGATGCTGCAGGGTGAGCAGTGACACTGGGTGTGGGAGTGGGGGGATGCCAACCACGGCTGTGCAGAGCGAGGGAGCTGTGTGAGAATGGCTCTTCTGTTGCTTTAATACATTATCCCCATTTTCAGTTCTCTCATTTCCTTAAGAGATGTTGAAAATTTGGAGAAGACACAGAACATGTGAGTGGAGTGCAGCAGTTTGAGGAGTCAAAGGAAATACTCATTAGTGTTTGTTCTTAAACACTTGGGGACGTGCATCGTATTTTGGGAAACTCTGCCAAAAAAACCCCTCACTTGTTGATTTTTATCTTCATGGAGCCAGTTCTCCATGGGTTTTAAAAGCAGAAAATTAAAAAAGCAGGTAGTGGAGGCCTTGGTTTTAGCAAAGTGCATAGCAAGAAACAATACCTGGAAGCAGGATCCAAACACTGAGATGACAAAATGAAGACGCAAAAAATATTTTTAAAAGTAGGAGGTGGAAATTTTGAGCAGCAGGGCAGATTGGCTGTTAGAACAAACTACCAAGGGGAGCTGTGGGTGCAACGTGCTGGGTGCTGGTGCTTGATCTCTGTCTGTGGAATGAGTGCTTCAGGGTTCAGAGCAGTGAGCCAGGGCAGAGCTGTGTTATGGTGTGAAGAATGGCCATTCTGTGGCTTCACAAAAGATCCCACTTTCTGTCTCTGTTTTGGTGTTCTGTTTCCCAGTGTCTGAGAGCAGATGGCTGGGGAAAGATTATAAGGAACAGAGGAAATATTGAGTCAGCTTCCCTTTAATTTACTTTCTAGCTTCCACCAAATGGACCCTAAATTATTCTCACTTCCAAACCCTACAGGATGCTCCAAACCCTCCAGACCATCACCCACGCCCTGGTGCAAGCCCTTGCATGAAGCCAAGTACTTCCAGGTGGCTTTTTCCCCTCTAGAAGAGATATAACTAAAGAAATTCATAGGTAATCTCCTGTAACATTGAGCACAAAAGGACAGTTGTTTACTTTTTGAGGCAGGAAATGATAATGAATAAGGTAGTTAGGGAACACATGGGACTCAGTCATTAAATAATCTGCTTTATATTCCTAATGCAAAAGCAATAGGCTGAGCAGCAGAGAGAAGAGTGCTTAGAGCAATATAGAAGAATATGGATTTTTATGGAAACGCTTGTGGTCTAGAGGAAACTCTGTTCCCCCTCCCAAAAGGAAACCTGTTGTGGAAAAGGGAACCTATTGTAGAAAACCTTTCGTGGACAAAATGGGAGGTATTTACAAACTGCTGCAGAGATCAGAGAGGAAATTTCCCCTGGTTGACTCTGAAATCAGGCAAAAAAAGCAGCAACTGAGCTGAGGTGGCTGAGTGAAGGTGTAAACAGTATTAGGAGCAGTAAGCAGTAGGCTTTTAAAAAGTATAAACAGTCTGGTAAGGAGGAGGATAGGGAGATCTATTAAAATAAGCAGAAGGCAGTTAAAAGGATAATTAGGAAGGCAAAAAGAAATAGAGAAGGTCTAATTGCTAAGAATATTTTGACTTCAAAGAATTCTTTAGATATATTCAGAGCAGACAGAAGCTAGCAGAGGAAACTTGTCCACTGAAGATGGTGCCAGGGATTGGAGCAGGAGATCTGGGAAGAGCACATTTGTAAATGAGCTGTTGAATGTCTCTGGCTGGGGCTGTGCCTCCAGTGGGTGCTTGGCACACCCGTGTCCAGGACCCAGCTTATGTGCTGTGCTGGGAGCTCTGATCAGCAAAGGGAGCTGCAGAACACTTCACGTTGTGGGGATGTTGTTTTTAAGCTAAGGTTTGCACAGCTTGCCAGGAACCTTGAAGTCTTCATTGCACGACAAAAATGCCTTGTTGCTGCACTCACCTGTGAACTGTGGGGGTGACTGTGCCACAGCCAGGCCTGAAGCTTTTTCTGATGACCTTCATCACTGTCAGGCTGGAGAAGACCTCTCAGACAAAAATACCTTTTCCAGAGGAAGACCTTTGACCTGTCGCTGCTTTTTCAACCAGAGCAGAGCATTGAGTGGCACGTCCAGTCATTTCTTGAACACTTCCAGGGACGGGGACTCTATCACTAGCCTGGGCTGCCCATTCCTATGCTTGACAACCCTTTCCATGGGGAAATTCCTGCTGATGTCCAGCCTGACCCTCCCCTGGCCCAGCTTGAGGCCGTTCCCTCTCCTCCTGTCCCTGTTCCCTGGGAGCAGAGCCCGACCCCCCAGGCTGTCCCCTCCTGGCAGGGAGTTGTGCAGGGCCAGAATTTCCCCCTGAGCTCCTTTTCTCCAGGCTGAGCCCCTTTCACAGCTCCCTCAGCCCCTCCTGGGGCTCCAGCACCTTCCCCAGCTCTGTTCCCTTCCCTGGACACGCTCCAGCCCCTCCATGTCCTTCTTGATGTGAGGAGCCCAGAACTGGACACAGGACTCACAGTGTGGCCTCACGAGTGCAGAACACAGAGAGACAAATCCCTCTCTAAGTTCAGCAGGCACTAAATCAGAAGGAAATATAATGCCACAACTAAAACATATTCTGGCTGGAAGTTCATGAGTCTTGTGCATAAAAACCTAGGGACAATTTATGCAATTTCTCACTAAGCTCACCCGATTTAGATTTTCCTGCTTTGATCAGAGTTGCTTTTCTCAGCAAGCTGCCCTTGCAGAGAGATGGAGTGTTACGGACTCCTTTGTATATGTAATTAAAAGCAGTCTTGCATCTTGATATCCCACTGTGGTTAGTGTTTCCTTTAGAAAAATGGGTTGACTTTTACAGGCTGGGAAAACTGGGGATTCTTCTGGTGGCTGATGCAGGGGCAGATGGGCTCCTCTCTGCCTGCTTACCCTGGTTTGGAGAGTAGGATCAGCAATGCCAGGAGATCTTGTTTTGTTCTGGTTTTTGTGTTTGTAAGGACGGATTCTGTGTGTTCCCACGCTAAGCCAGTTGTCACAGCCCGGGGCAGGGAGGTTTTCCCAGCAGTGGACACTTCCTCTTGGTTCCGCCAACGTGCTTCATCGCTGTCTGCTCACAGACATTTCTGGAGTTTGAATCCCTACTTTTCACCCAGCCGCCACCATAGTGTGGATTTCAACAATTCTGGGAGGAAACGAGCAGTGACCCTGGTGGCTGCAGCGTGTGGCTGTGCAGGGCTGCTCCTGGGGAGCTGTGGTTGCACGGGCAGTGCTCGCCAATGGAATGGGTTTCCATGTCAGCGAGCGCCGCGTGCCTGGTGTCACATCCTCACTGGAGGCTGGAATTCGCCTGGCCGGGAATGCCACCAGATCCATTGTTCCTAGATTAGGACTTGTCCCTTGAAACATCACAGCGGTTGCACAGAGTGTTTCAGACCCGCAGCCCTGCCCGTGTGTTCAGCTGGGGGCTGCCAACTCCATTGAGGTGTCCAGCTGTGCCCAGCGTTGGTGCCGCTCTCTGCACAGCCCCACGCTCCATGTCCTTATCTCAGAGAGAGCCTCCTGGTTGTGCTTGCACAGCCCTTCCTTTCTTTGCAGGCAGTGAAGTAGCAAGACCCTTCCTTGGCATATAAACGAGAATCACAGGGTGGGAGAGCAGCCCCTGGATTCACAGCTCGGGGCTCAGGTGGAACCACCAGACCTAGTTAGCCTGTTCCATGATGGCAGCAGGATGGACTTCTTTAACCCGCTACATTTCTTATGGAGTGGAGAAATGTCTTAATTATTGAATACTTAAGTTTTCAAATGGGATTTGAGAGGTTTCATACTGAATGTTATTAGCCTAGATAAGGAGTTACAGTCTTAGGAGTGGAAAAGCTCCTTGTATAGAGAAAGAGCTTGGGAGTGATATTGGGCAAGTTCCAACAGGTCCAGGTGGATGTTTTCCATGTGCCCATGCTGTTTTACTATTAAACCTCTTTATTTTCACCTGCATTAAGTGCTAATGAGAGCAGGGTGTCTGTGGGGGTGAATGGGAAATAAAGCAAGATGAGCAACCACGTCTGTTGTTGTGCTCTGCTTTCCTCTCCCCTCAAATCTGATATCCTCCAACTTTATATTTCATCCATCCAAATTATGATCGGAGGAAAATTGGTAATTTGATTCAAGGGGAGAAAAGTTAAAGTCCAAAACCAATATGTGGGAGATATTTGTGCAAAAGTAATGTAGATCTTGGGGAGAAGCTTTTGTCCATCAGTGGATCTAATTGGCAGCAAAAGAAGTTGCATCTTGTACTGGAAAAGAAAAAGAGGTTTATGGAGTTCTGGAGCCATCAGCCCAGACAAAGAGGAAATAAAAGCAAGAAATCCTGGTGGAGGGAAGGGTTTTCTGATGAGATGTTACTGCACTGAGCTGTGCTGGTCCTGGAGCTGCTCTCAAATCCCAGTTTCTCTGTCCCCACACACTGTGGTCAGGTGGCATCAGCCCAAATGTCAGTGAATAGCAAACAAAAGAGGGGGCTGAAAGGAGTCTCTTAATGAGCCTTTGGGACCATGGCAGGTGGGAATGGGATGCAGGACACTGTTGGGACTCATTGCACTCAGAAGCCCTTGCTCTGGGAAGATGTGTCTCTGGAGCTCGGGTCATGGCAGAGAGGTAGTTGTGTAGACCTGCTTCTTGTAGAAGTAGTGGTGGATGAGAACAAGATGTTCCCTAAAGTGCCCTCCATGAATTGTTCTGTCACTCCTCTGTTTGGTTGGAGAGAGATTTTCCAAGAGTCCTGTCTTTCAGATTTAGTTGTGGTGTTGCTGGTTTTGATCTCTCTCAGTTGCAGGATTTGTAGTGAAATGTTATTTCCAAAAATAAATTCTGTCCTTTGAACTTTGAGAAATTAATCCTTTTCCTTCACTGGTTCTTCCTTGAAAGGATCGTTTGGAGCCTTTAAAGGCTGACTAATGCAATTTTCAGTAAAATTCTCATTTCAATGAGTCTTCACTGGTTGACCTGGTTGCACCGACTCCGATGAAAGCAAGCACACACTCACACCTGCCCTCAGGTGCGCTGGTGGACGTGACATGTGCGGGGTCGTCACAGCGCCAGCACCGTGCTGTGCCTGGCACGGAGTGCTGACCACCACCAGCAGCTGCTGCATCCCCTGAGATCCTCCTGCCATGCTCCTGGCCACGCTCTTGTGTCTTTTGGCTCCCACCGGCAGCACCGTGGCTTTGGCCGGCGCTGCAGCCTCATTCCCCGCTTGGCCGCGGCCGCCGGAGCGCTGCAGATGTGGTGTCAGGCTACCAGGTCCAGCCCAGAGATTCCTTGGCTTGGCCTACCTTTGTGGCTGCCTGCTGCCTGCTCGTTCAGAGGCATCCAGGATTTCCTTTAAAAATAGCTGCATGCTTTTTATGAGGAGGATTTTCCAAGTGCAGTCTGGAGGCAGAGCAGCACGTTACAGTCTTGAGTTTGCCAGCGGTGTTACTGAATAACTGGAGGTGTGAACTCCCTCAGCCCTCATTTGTTGGATGTTAATGACACTGCGAGTCATCCTGGGGAAGGGAGGAGTGGGTGGTAAGTAGAGCCTGAAAGATGGGAAAGGGAGCCTGGCCAAGAAGACGCTGCTGCCAAAAGACCAAAGTGCTGGTCCTCTGCCTTCTGTCTGTGGTCATCTGCTGCTGATCTCATGGGCTTGGGTTTCCTGGAGCCTTCTGGGGGTTGATTTATGTCCCTAACCTTGGAAAAGCACATTAGAAAAAAAAGAAAAAGCAGGACTTTGTGCCAGGTTGGTGAGTAACTTGGCTTGTGGAGGGGAGCAGTGAGTGGGGAGCAGGAAGCAGAAAGAGGAACAGCATGGGTATGAGGAGGAAGGCAGCACACGGTACCATCAGACCACTGCAGCAACTCAGGGGCTCACTTTTCTTGTGGTGTAAGGGGACAAGGACTGCGGCATTAAAACAGAGCACTGAAGTTCAGCAATGGTGTGGATGTGAAGGGAGAAGTTTCCTTCAGCAGCTCTCCCTGCACTGTGGTCAGCAGCTCACATGGATGTGGTTGGACCTGCAGTAGGGCAGCCAGTGGGGTTGCTGTGGTGGGGATGCTGCTGGAGCATCAGCTCCGTTCAAGGCTCAGCTCTGTTCCCCCACATGCTTTAAGGCATGGCATGATTCAAGCTCAGCACCAAATCTGGGGCTGTCATCCCTCTGTGGTCACACCGGGGTCTGACCCTGCTTCCTGGCACGACTTGATAGCAGTGGCCCTTGGGCTTGTGTAGCATCAGCTCTTGAGCACTGCTGGCTGAGGTCAGGTCTGGGCGCTGTCCAGTCAGTGTCTAGCCTGGTTACAAGTAGTTGAAGAATAAACCATTCCCAGGATTCCAGAGCCATAGACAGGAGCAGGAGCTGGATTTTGAGCCCTGGAGCAGTGCTACATGCCCCCTGTCGTGCCCTACCTCCACTAGGCTGGGACCAGATCCCATGCCAGCTCCCCTCATGGCTCTGAGCCCAAAAGGAACAAAAACGACCCTGAGCAGTGCGCGCACCCTTCCAGCTGCTGCCAGGCCTCCCCTGAATTTTTATCTCAATAAGTGTATTTTATGCCTGAAGATTTGGGGAGCTTCTGCCTTGCAGCAGCCATGCAGTGGCCATTGGAGCCCTTGCTTTCCAAGAAGCAGGTGGACCTTTCTCAGGATGAAGCCAAATGGAGAATTCTGTTTTAGGATATGCTATGCAAAAATATTTGTGTCCCATCTTACTGCTCCTCCTTGCAGTGTGTGCAGGGCTCTTGTGCTAGGTCTGAGCTCCAGGGCAATCCTAGAAGGCTCCTGAGAAGACATATGTAAACCCTCAGGCTCACTTCCTTTGCCATTTCCAGCCTTCTGCCCTCTCCAGGAACCTTGCAGCCTTGCTGCACCCTTTGGGTGTTGGCTTTGAGTAGTTCTGTTTGCTCACAGATGTGCTTCTTGAGCAGCTCCCTCAGTGCCTGGCCAGTCTGGCTCACACAGAGCTCTGGGGTCCGAGCAGGGGCTCGTGTTGGGCAGCCTGACCCCACAGGCAGGATCCCAGCACCCCTGTCCTGGAGTGTCACCGGTAATCCAGAGCCTGTGGCATCAGGAGGCACTGATGTCCCTGTCCCAAGGGGCTGGAACAAGGCAGGTGCTGGGCAGCTCCAGCTCTTCTGCTCCATTTCTTCCAAAACTTTCCCAAGGTGTGGCTCACCAGGGGTTACCAAGGGTTGGTGACAGGAAATGGGATGAAAGCAGCTGTTTGGTCCCAGTGGGGCAGGAGGCAGCTGTGCTGGAACGAGCCTTTGGTCAGCACACCACCTCAAGAAAAGGGTAAAATCCCAGAATTAGGCAAATGTGCAGCTTCCCTGCAATGCTGGTTTTCTTTATGTGAAACATCAGCAGAGTGACAATGGAGGGCAGCCCCTAGTTTCACCAGGGACCACAGTTATCTCTGAGCAAACTCTGATCTGTTTGATGTGATACCGTGGGGATGGCTGTGAATGAACCAGCTGGGTTTTCTGTTACAGTGAGAATTTATGACAGCCTGGCAGAGTCTGGGTCTGCCTTTCGTTCTCCCTGTTCCATGGTACAGGAGCTGCCAGCCCTGAGCACTGGATGTGGAGGTAAAGGACCTTTTGCCTCCTTGAATTTTGAAATAAAGCACACTCTACTTTGATATCTTAAGGTTTTTTCCCATAAAGTGTTGGTGCCCGGAGCTGCATGAGGCTGCTCCATTACTATTGTGTCTGATGGTTTGTCGAGACAATTTGGGACATTTAAATTTACATGAGGAGTTTACCCTGTTATTGGGATTCTTTGGAGCTCGACTGAAAAATGAGTGAATTGATATCAGTGGCTTAAAGTGCTACTATGTAAAAAATTGCCTTTTTGAAAGTTAAAAATAAAAAAGAAATTAATAAGAAAAGTTAAATAAACAATATGAATATTTAAGAAAACACATTTGGCACCTCTCTACCCTGTTTCCCAAGTAACAGTTACTTAAAGCTTCTGCCTGAAATGTCATTGCCTTGTGCTCCCCTGCCTCTGTTCCAGTCCTGGCACAAATCTTGGCACCACCTCTGGTTGTGCTGGAATGAAGGAGTAGTGAAATGAAACTTGGTGGATTTCCATTCCTTCCTCGCTACTCCCAGAGTAGTTATGGGACAGGATGGCCAAGCCTGCAGACTGTGGTAGGGCTGGCTTCATGGCACAATTGTGGTTTCTGTTTTTTTTGCCTTTCTAAACAATTCCTTCCCTTCCCTTTCTTGTCCTGCTGGTAACTTACACTGAGCTGATGATTTCCCTGCATGTGAAGGCCAACTGAGATCAGGTTCAGCCCCTTCCTAACACAAAGCATGGATCTACTGGATCTTTTTTATAATTCCACTCTGATTTGAATGGTTTGCTTGATTTTAGTGGTTTCTGCCCATTCTCCCAGTTGGTGCTGCCCATCTCCACGTGCAGAGCTGTGAGAAGCTCCCTGGGAGAGGTTGCACCTCCCAGCCCCACGTCAGAGCGTGGTCAGCACAAGGGATCCTCACCCATTTCATTTTTGCTTTCTCTGGGAGGTTTTGTTCAGTCCCAGCTGGTCTTGGCAGTTTTTTACTGCTCAGTTTATCCAATTCACTCTGAAACTGGGCTGTGTTGCAAAGATCTTTGATGATATTTTCATGGGCACGTGTGGTTGATGTGTGTGGGTGTGAGGGGGCAGAGGAGGGACGAGCCAGGGGAGCACAAGCCCCAAAGAGCCCCAAACCATCACTTCCAAGGGCGGTTTGGAGCCTGCTTTAGTTCTGCCGAGGTGAGGTTTGGCTCCCAGCCCCTGAGGATGGCCAAGTGTGTGTGGGAAGGAAGCATTTCACACCTTTTAATGCAGTAATTAGAAATGCCTTTGGGGGGCTGTGGTCTCCATCCACAGTGTCAGGGCATGTGAGTGGCTCAATACTCACTGGGTGCCCCACGTCACTGCCAGCTGGGAGAGCACCAACCCTGTGCATGTCCAGGGTGGTGCTGGAGGTCCTGCTGCTCCTTCAGCCATGTCTGGGCTCAGGGAAGGTCAGGTGAGGAGTTGGAGCCCATCCCATCACTGGGCTCTTGGTGGCTTCTGGGCTGGCCGTGACCAGGCCAGGCAGCATGTGTGGCTGCACATGCTGGCAGGCACTTCAGCAGCTAAAGCTTTTCTTGGGGGACAACGCAGGTCCTCCTGCAGTGCCAAGAGTCTGAGAAACCCCCTGCCTGTATCTGCTCCTGCTCAACCCTGCATACACCAACCAGCTCAAGTTGGCTTTCCCAGCTGGCCACTCTACTTTAAGATGAGGATCCTCTGTGATCACATCAGGCCAGCGGGGACCCAGTGAGGTTTTCTGTGGACAAAAGGACCATCAGCTTGTTGAACACAGTGTGGGTCCTGGAGTTCTTATTTGGATTTTTTAAATGAGTGTTTCTCTCTGGGCAAGCAGAAGGCGGTGTCAGTGTCCTCCTGCCTGAGCACCCATGCCATGGGTGCAGCTCCACAGGTGTTCCCTGCTTGGCTATTTCCATCCTTAGCACCATTTGAGGGATTTTGGGGCAGTGTCTCCCATAGGGTAGGGAATGCAAGCTGCCTTTGGCTGCTGCCTTCACTGCTGGAGCCGTGGGGAGTGTGGATGAGCATGTCTTTGGAAGCAGCACTGCTTGGTGGAGGAACTTCCTTTGTTTCAATTGCACCAAGTCCCCCAGGTCAGCGTTTGTGCTTGATTGGTGCTGTCAGCAGTTGCCCTTGCTTTCCCTGGAGCAGTAGTTTCCCTGCTGTGGACGTGCTCAGGTCAGTGTGACAGCCCCCTCGTGCTGTGCCTGCCTTGGGGACCTTTGGAAGGCCCTTCTGGAGGGGGACACTGTGTGTGTCAGGTACAGGCGAGGTGGCAGAGTCGGTGTTGGTGTGGTGGGAGCAGGAGCTGCTGGATTCTCCTGAAAGGAGAGGGAGTATCCAGAGGGAGAGCTCCCACCAGGCCATGAAACTGCTTTCCCCAGAAACCCGTGGGCCTCTCCCTGGGCCTTGTGCTGAGGGGAGATGGTGAGGCAGCCCCCGTGCATCCCTGTGATGCACCAGGATGGTCCTGCATCCAGGGCTGCTGGCAGCTTCCAGCCATGCTGGCTGTGACCCTGCCTGCCCATTAAGCATTAACAGAGGCAGCCTTGCCCCCAGCTGCGTGGGTGAGGCTGTTCCTGTTTTCCTGGAGGAGTGGATGCCTGTGCCTGCTTCCTGCACTGCCATGCTCGTGCTGCTGCTCCTGGGCTCCTGTTTGCCAGGGCTGGGGTGCAGCTCGTGCCTTTTGTAGCTAATCCACGTCTGGTTGTGCTCTTGTGCTCTCCCACAGGGGAGAAAGAGGCTCTCCTGATCTCAGACAGCCCCAGCAAAGGGAATGATGCTCTCCTGCAGGCCAGCACTGGATGTCTTACTGCAGCCTGGAGCACAGCTCACCATGTGCAGCCACACAGAACCCTCGTTTGAGACCTTGGAGTCTCTGCTCTGGCAGAGGCTGTGGGGATGGTGCTGGCACTTTGCTGGTGGGAACCAGGAACCATCCTCAATTAGTGGATGCACTTTGTATGCATCCTTTAGCCATGAACGTGCAAAGGGATTTTCCCCATCTCCTCCTTATGCTCAGGGGTGATAAATGAGAAGCTGGACAAGAAGCTGGTTTGGTTGACAAGGTGGAGATCAATCAAAGGTTGGACTTGATCTTGGGGATCTTTTCCCCAACCTAAACAATTATGTGATCCTGTGCAGGGTGCGGGTGCAGGGTGTGGTGGCTGTCCATGGGAACTGGCCTGGACAGCAGCTGAACAGTGCCCAGTGGGGCAGGGCATGCAGGGAGGGCATGCAGGCAGGGGATGCAAGCAGGGAATGCAATGCAGGAAGGGGATGAAGGCAGGGAATACAGTGCAGGCAGGGGATCCAGGCAGGACAGAAGGCATCCAGCTCTGAGCAGCTGCTGTTTATTTGGGAAAGGAAATCCTCCAGCTCGGGTCATGCTCTTTAGGAACGTGTCCTGTTTGGCTGAAGGAGACTGATGGAGAGGTTGGGCTTTTGTGGACTGTGCCGTGAGTGGTTTGAAGCTGCACTTGAAGTTTTATTTGACTGGAAAGCGTTTAGGAAGTGATTTTGAATCCATTTGGTTGATTCACTGCTATTCCTGCAGTAGGATGCAGAGCAGTGATTCTGTAATTAATTTAATTACATGCTTATTCAATCTTCCCTAAACTAGTAGAATTTCAGAATGCTTTTGAATTCAACAAAATGTGATTTTTCAGGGCCAGGAGGAAGGGAAGGCAGGGAAATTTCAAGTTCTGTTGTCTCTCTTGGTTGGTGTTCTAGCACTCTCTCCCCACCACTGTTGCATTGGTATTGGGCACCCCTAGCCTTATTTTTGGTTATTTACCAAATTCCTGCCTCTGCTTGGTGCTTCCCTGCTGTAATGGAACCTTTGAAAGAAGCTTCAGGAATAAAATCATAAAAAGCCTTTTCTTGTTCTTTCCCCCACCTCCTCCATATTTGCTGGTACCTAATGTTCATTTCTCTCACTGCTTTTATTGCCTTTGAATTTGGCCAAAACAATCTATTATGTAATTGGGCTAATGAGTTCCAGCCCACTCTCCATCTTTCCCTCACAGCACAGTGAGCAGCTAATCTCTTCCCAGTTTACCTTTCTCTCCTTTTCAGTTGTTAATTTAAAAGTGTCATTTCCAAATCTGCCACTCCTCCTCGCTAAGGCTCATTTTTATTTATTTTTAAACTCTGTAGAAGGCCTTGAATGAGTAACCGAATATCTCCTGGGCTCTGGAATTTAACAGTCTTTGCCCTTTGTTCAGCAGGGTCAATGCATGAATTCACAAGTTACTAAATTAAAAAGGAGAAAAAAAGGGCAAATGTCTGATTGTCGATTGGATTTAGATTTTTTACCTCTGAAAAAATGAAATACAAAGAGGAACTAGTGTTTGCAAAGTAGTTTAGAAAGTAGCAATTTATTTTAAAATCGTGTACCAAGGCAAATTTTTAAGACAGAACCAAGCACGGAACTGCTTTTTTTCCAAAGGGAAAGTGGTCGAATCTAACTTTCTCTGTGTAAGAAGCTCGAAAATGTAAATCTCCTTACAGCATAAACACAGGTAGGACAAAGCTTGATGGGCAGAGGTTAGAGCTGGAGCGCAAAATTGTCACAATGTCAAGATGGTTTCCTTAATTTTTCATGCCTGAAGAAGATCCTGTTAGGCTGCTGCATGAGAAGTCAGTGTGAAGCCGCTGAGCCTGAGTGCACACAGGTCCTGTTTGAGACAGTGGGAGCACCCTCCTGCCTGAACAGACCTCCTTTCAATTTTTCATCAGTGTGTCTTTAGGAAAAAAAAAAAAAAATAAAAAGAGTGAAGTTTCCATTAAAAAAAAAAAATGGAGGGCTGGTGGGAATGGGGTTGGTTTAGAGCAGCTGAGGGTTGGTCCTTGGCTGAAGTTTTATCCCTGCCTTGGGAGCCATTCCCTGGTGATCAGGGCAGGAAAGCAGGCATTGGGATTGCTCTGTCTCCTTGCTGCTCCTTACAAACCTTGGGATGCTTTTCCATGCCTTGGGATGCAGAGCTGCTGAGCAGAACTTCCCTGGGAGGCAGGGAAGGAGCTTGAGCCTTCCGTAGGAACCTTCTGCAGTGACTTCTTTACAAATGACAGCACTCCTGAAGCTCAGCAAGGGGCTCACAGGGATTTGGGCATTTTGGGAAGGAGTCTTTTGGCCGTGGTTTTTCCCTGGTTCTGCTGTGGTGGTGCTGGGAGGCTGAGCTTTGTGCCAGGGCTGTCCTGAGGGCTGGGGAGCCCCAGCAGGGCCTTCCTAGGCTGGGTCCTCCTCTGCAGCTTGGCAATATTTTCCAAATTCGTGGGAGACACCTCCCACCCTCCTCCCCATGACCTTTGAGTCAGTTCTGAAACATTGCTTCC
Organism: Hylia prasina; assembly: GCA_013397195.1. Classification (NCBI taxonomy): domain Eukaryota; kingdom Metazoa; phylum Chordata; class Aves; order Passeriformes; family Sylviidae; genus Hylia; species Hylia prasina. The sequence continues at coordinate 1,180,879 of VYXD01005581.1, forward strand.
TCTGCTCCAGCTGCTCGAGGAGATGACTTCCATGCTCCTGCCTCCTGCTCCTCCTCCTTCTCATCCTCACCTCTTGGTGTTTTCAAGCTCTGAGTGGAGGATTTCCAGGATGTGAGCTGGCTGGTGGTGGCAAGGGCACCTGGTGGCCTTAATGCCTGGTGATGGTGTAAGCCCAGATGAGTCCACTGTGACTTGAGGACAGATGGACTTGCCATGAGAGATGGTTCCACCCCAAATTTTAACTTCTTTCTGTCTTTTGAAGCAATGGCAGTTTATGTCTGGCAGTATGTGGCAAGAAGAGACTTAAAATCTGGGCTCTTTTTAAACCGAAATGCATTTTAGTGAATTAAAATTGGCAGCTGTTCCAAATTTGGGTGACTTTGGCCATTGTCTTCCTCAGCTTTGCCTTTGCCTTTGATAACTTTTTTTGCATTCTAAATGAGAAATGCAACTGGAGACCTTAAATGACCTTAATTTCCCCAAATTGAATGCTTCGTGCCCAGTGTGACAGAGAGTTAAAATTAATATAAATTTTGTAAATCAGTAGACTGACCTTTTGGTGAACTGGAAAGAAATGTCAAATTTCTGTTTCCTGCCTC